>CM016728.1:20187136-20262136 GCA_005771605.1 Scutellaria baicalensis
TTAGCAAATAGCACAACAATATAAAATGAATTTATGATTTAGTTTGCGTGCGATAATTGAGCATGCTCTTTCTCTCTCTCTCCCTCAAATAGGCATGAACACGTTGTTTGAATATACTACTTATGACATGTGCATTGTACGGGATCAGCTTTTATTTTCTTCATATATTTGTCATTCAGGTATAATAATCAACACGATCATATTTACTCAACCAAGTATTATAGAATTTTAAATATACCACAATTAAAAACCAATTATTTTATATTATATTATTATTATTATGTATTATTATTATTATGATATTATTATTATTATTATATTATTATTATTATTATTATTTATTATTAGTAGTTATTATTATTATTATTATTAGTATTATTATTATTATTAGTCTACTTAATTATGATGAATTTTAAATATACCCAATTTAAAACCAATTATTATTATTATTATTATTATTATTATGATTATTATTATTTATATTAATTAATTATTATTATTATATTAGTTAGTATTATGATTATTAGTATTACTTAGATTCTGCTTATTCTTCTGCTTCTTCTTCTTATTATTATTATTCTTATTCTTCTTATTATTCTTCTTCTTCTTCTTCTTCTCTTATTCTTCTTCGTATCTTATTGTCTTCTTCTTCTTCTTACTTCGTTACTTCTTCTTAGTATTCTTCTTCGTCTTCTTCTCTTCCTATCTTCTTCTTCTTATCTTCTTCTTCTCTTCTTTCTTCTTCTTCTTCTTCTTCTGCTTCTTCTTCTTCTCCCATTTTTCCCCCCGGCGCGTCCTGCCCTCCGGCGTCCCCCTTTGCTGTTTCCTTTTCCCTTCCCCCCCCCTGTCTGCCTGCCCCCTCTGGCTTCGCGGCCCCCCGTGGGGCCTATTCGGCCCTTCTCCCCCGCGTCGTCCCCCCCCTGCGTCCCTTCACCCTTTCCTTCGTTCCTGCTTTTCCTTTTCTTCTCCCCTTTTTACCCTGTTCCAGCATCCACCGCTCTCTCATCTTGATTTCGCCTTCCCTCTTGGCGGCTCTCCTCTGCCCCTCTTCCCGTCCCGCCCCCTCCTCCCTTCCCCCGCTCCCGCCACCCGCCGGAGCCGCCGCTCAGCCCTTCGGCCTCTGGGGCCGTCTTCCCCGGGTACGCGCCGAGCGCGCGGGCGCGTTACTCAGCGTACCTAACAGAAGAAAAATAACACATATATAGATGAAGAGCCGGACATGAAACCCCGGATTTCAAAATCTTTATAAAAGTAAACAGTGTAATTACTGTTTAAGTTTGACAAATGTCAAAAAGGGACAAAAATTAATTATTCTTGTCTGCCACTTTGTCTACTTTGAAGAAAGCCATATTCGTCTTCCTGTTTATCAGCGTAGTATTTGATCTGGAAATCATCTGAGAAGCATTCTTCTGTGATTGAGTATTTTCCCATACATCTGTGAAATTTCTTGTCATGATTCTTGATAATCTTCAAAATTTTCTTTTTCTTCCTATCTAAGATTATAATTCTTTTGAATATTTCTGCTCTGGAAGGAGGAGAGTGACTATCTCGTGGAATAGATAATAGAATATCTATTTGTTGTTGATTACCTTGAGAACAAATTTTTTCTCTGTTAATACTCCATTGATAGAAGCAAAAACAACGAGAACATTCTTTTCTGTGTTCAATGAAATCTTGTTCCATTGATTATTCTTGGTTCTTGCACCTCCGAATTATTGAATCCTTTAACATATCAAATGATAAAATAAGATCATTAGAAGTGAGATCGTCATCAGGATCTTGAGTATCTTGAAGATTCATTGAGCTATTGCTACCAGATTCCATAGATAAATCTGATTTTTCTCCACAAAATTTTGCTGGCTAAGGAAATCTTGCTTCATTTCCTCAATATATAATTCAATAATTCTTCCTTTAGACAGAGAGCCAGAATATTTCTGAACTATTCTTTTTATAAGGACTTTGAGATTTATCCTCTTTTATCACCATTGTATCTTTCTTAAGTTTATTAAGCTTAATAACCTCTTGTAGATGGTTAATAGTTTCTTGAAGACCAATTCTCCAGTTTCCGGATCAACCCTGGATAATTTATCCCAAAATTTTGAAAAGCCAATTCGCCATATGTAAGGAATTCCTTTATCAGTATAACCGAATTTTGGAACCCATTTCCATATCCATGGAATACTTGATTCCATAAAGAACCAACAAAGAGTTTGACCCGTAATTGAGGCCTTTTGGACAATAGGTGCTAAAATAGTCCAATCTTCCATTAGACCTTTGATATTTTCTGGTAGAATATCTACCGAAGGACCATATTTGTCCCACCAAGAATATAACCAATTTGGTATAATTTTATGGAAGCAATTTCCAAAAATCTTGATAAGCCAAGTATGTTTTTTCTTTTTATTTTCAAAAATAAAGCTTTATCAAAGCTTTCCACATAATCCCAGTAATTAAATTTAAAACTGGTTTTTGAGATGGGATTAGTTACCTCTTTTTCAACCAATGGAGAAATTCCCCATTCTTCAATAGATATGATCTTTTTGATTATGAATTTAGAATACGCATAATCATTCTGGCTATTTCCAGGATTAGTGTGTTCAATATCCACACTCTTTGTTGTAAAAAGGAGGTTTTCATAAAATCCTCTTGGTTTATATGAACCATTTGCATAGAATGTATATGAAAGATATTTTTCCATAACATTCCAAGGGTTATCAACCCATTGAGTATCTTTTTCCTCTATAAGAAGAATAACTTCTTTAAACTCATGTTTAATAAACATAATAGATTCACTTCTTTCATCATTGACTATTTTAGCATATGATGCTTGTGAATCAGAAATTTCAGGGATATCATCCCCTTTTCTTTGTTCCAGGAATTTCTGGAAATCCTTATATAAAGGATGTGTTTTATTAGGAATATTACCCTGTGAAATCCCAAAATTATTCTGGTTAATAAGATGTTTTGTACCATGTGATACAATAGGAGGTCTACCTCCTCTTGAAGGAAATCTTCCTCCTCTGTTACCTCATCCCCTATAAGAGGAAAATTCACCATGGCCTCCTGGGCCTCTTACAGACATTCATGTAATCATTTAAGAAATTCTCTGGTTAAAAAAGTCAGGAAGATGATTATCTTCTCCTTTTTTTGTAAATAATTTCAAATTTAAAAGGGGTTAAATAAGCTTGCCATCTAGCAAACATTTGTTTAGATATATCATGTTTAAAATCTTTTTTAAAAATTCCTTTAGCTGTTTGACAATCTGTCTTAACAACAATTTTTTGGTTGTATAAATCATCTTGGAATTTCATAATACTTTTAACAATAGAAAGTATTTCTTTTGCAACAGTAGCATAATTTTTTTGATCAGGATTTTATTTTCCCGAATAGAATCTAATAAGAATTTCTTGTTTGGTTAATGGATTTATTTGTTTTAAATTCCTCCAAATCGAATATCTAAGGCATCTGTTTCAACAATTTTATCTCATTTAGGGTTTGCCAAAGATAGGCAGGGAATATTTTTTACCTTTTCTTTTATAATTTTGACTGCATTAGTATGCTTTTCTGTGTAAGGAGATGGGTTCTTTTTAAGTCTGCTATCATATAAGATAGCTGTAATTTTTGAAATATTTTCAATAAAGGGAGCAATGTAATTTAAGCTGCCCAAAAACCTTTGCAGTTGGGTTTTGTCAGTAATATTATCTGGGAATTTATTTCCAAATTCCATACTTCTTTGGATTGGAATAATTTTTCCATTATTATAATATGACCAAGAAATCTGACATTTATCTTAAAAAGACTCATTTTTGGTTTTGATATAACAAGACCATTAAGAATAATTAATTTTTTAAAAATCTCTAGATGTTTGAAATGTGTTTCAATATCTTTAGAGAAAACTAATATATCATCAATGTAAATAATTATGAAATTTCTAAAAGGGATGAAAATATCATTCATGATTTGCTGAAATTCAGATGGAGCATTTTTTAATCCAAAAGGTAAAACAGTTCATTCATAATGTTCAATAGGAACATTAAAAGCAGTTTTATATCTATCAGATTTTTTTACCTCAAATTGCCAGTATCCTGATTTTAAATCGAATTTTGAAAATATTAAGGCTCCAAAAAGTCTATCAATAAGATCTTTTTTATTTGGTATAGGGTGCCTTATCCATTTTAAAACTTTATTTAAAGGTTTATAATTAATAACAAGTCTGGGAATACCCCTTTCTTGTTCAGAATGTTTATTAACATAAAAAGCCGTACAAGACCAAGACGACTGTGAAGGTGTTATTAAACCTCTTTCGAGCAGAGTTTTAATTTCTCGTTTACAAAGTTCTAGATAATCATAATTCATTTGACATGGTCTAGACTTTGTGGGAATCTCTTTTCATTAAAATTTTCTTCATAAGGTAGGGAAATAACATACTTCTTTCTATCCCAAAAAACATTTGGATAGTCATTACAGATCTCAAGAGAAAACTTATTATGAATAAGTTTGATTTTTTTCTATAATTTTGGATTTTTTAATTTATCTTCAATAGTAAGGAAATTAATTTCTTCTTTTAAAGAATTTATATGAAATAATTTTCTATTCATTTGTTCTTTAATTTCATTAAGAACTTTCTTAACTGGGTTATTAATAAACTCAAAAAAATATGGGTTTATTATTAAAAGTTCCAATTAATCATTTTTCATCAATTCTATTAGAGGATATATTTTATAAATAAAAGGTAACCCAAGAATTAATTGGCTTAAAATATCTTTAGCTAAAAGAAAGCTAGTAGAAATACAATTTCCATTTTTACATATTAAAGTATCTGAAAGTTTATAATTAATATCCAAGGATCCTCCTCCAGCATGAGAAAGATAATGAGAGGTTTTATGGAAATATCTTGAAGGTATTAAACCTTCCTGTATAACATTAAGATCAGCACCACTATCAATCATAGCAATAAAATCTTTTTTATAACTTTGTTAATTAAAAGAATTATTTTAACATACTATTTTTGTGAAGTAATTATATTCATTACTTTTATAAATTCATCTGGGGTTTTATCTTTGTTCATTAAAGATAAGAAAGATTCACTATTGTCATCAGTTTGTTCTGTATTATTCTCAATAATAGATACTCCCTCCGTCCCAGAAAATTCAGCCTACTTGCAGTGTAATTTGCACTGCAAGTAGGCTGAATTTCCTGGGACAGAGGTAGTATTATATTATGTAAATTAATATTATTATTATGTACTCCCTCCGTCCCGCTTATCTTTGCCTACTTTCCGTTTTTGGACGTCCCAGCTAACTTTGCCAGCCCAAAAATGGCAACAAAAAAATTACGACCTTACCCCTCAAATTCTTTCATTTTACTTACTTTACACTCAAAAAGCACACATTAATTACAAAACTGCCACTCAAAAACATTAAAATAACACATCACATCAAAGTCAACATTTTTTTCTTAGAATTCGTGCCGGTCAAAGGTGGCAAAGATAACCGGGACCGAGGTAGTAAAATTTTTACTTCTTTCTTAAGATTTTCTATTTCTTTTAGTAAATCATTAATTGAGACAGGATTTTGATTCCCACTTCAATGCATTTGGACAAGCATAGAACTCTTCTAAAGATGGGGAAAACTTCAAAAATGATAAAAGAATTAGTAGACGAATTAGTAAAATTATCCGCAGAAGCTCTGCAGTCCCACAAAATCATCACAAAGTACGTAAAATACATTCTGACAAGATATAATGTACATTAAACATAAAAACATTGAACCAATATTTATGAATTGACCAAGATTGGAACTATTTGCAAACACAACCAACATAAAGAAGAACCCAATCTCCATGGTAGTAGTGCACCCTGTTCCAGCAACCATATATTTGTCATGATCTCCTTAAAAGGTTTTCTTATTTATCAATGGATCAGAGATGACTTGTGGTTCGAAATCTGGCTTCACATAACGAGCTAGTAAATCGGCATATATTTCATATCGGGCAGTCATGCGAAAACTCCCTTCCAGGTTTCCAAAGCTTATTCCACTACCTTCTATATTAAGCCTTCATCTAGTATTTGGGCATCTTTATGCCAAAAGCCTATCTTGGCCGAGCGCAATTTACATCTTGATTCCTTCTCTAGGTTAGGCTTAGTTGATTTCTTAGCATCTAGGAAACTTTTGCATTGCTTGACCACCATTCCCTCCTACTGCCCTACTGTGATTTATGAATTCTATGGTAATTTACATAAGCATGTGAGTGATCCTAGTCATTACGGGTATGGGGTAGTGTATGTGAGGGGCAGCTTGCTTTCTTTCCTATCTAAGGATGTGAATGCTGTCCTTGACTTGCCTGATGTTGTTGAGGATGCTCCTCTTCCCTCTCTTGATATTGTTGCCTCTGAAATTACGGGGGGGAAGGTCTTGTCGTGGTCCAAAAAATTCCCAGCTTCGTCCTTAACTTCTCTTTTTGCCGTGTTACACAAAATTTGTGTACACAATTGGTTGCCATCTTCCAATTCCACTGTGGTGACTGAGGAGCAGGCTAATTTGCTCTATAGGATAGTGCTGAGGGTGCCTTTTAATTTTGGTAGATTGATTTTGCAAAATCTAGGTAGGTTTGCCGAGAAGTTTCCTCCTATTCGACCTACTTGATCTATCCCTCTCTTATCTCAGCCATCCTTCGGTTTCAAGGGCTTAATCTGTCTACTTTTGGGAGCTTGGTCCCTCCTCAGCCTCCACTTACCATTGCCAAGGCCCTTCTTCAAGGGAATAGGGTGTGTGATCTCCCAATCGCCCCTGGTGTTGCCCCTCGGGTTGGCAACACCAGCCGCAACACTGGTTCATCCTTCCTTGCGCAGCTGATTTCTTAACGCCAATCCCTCTCTGAGCACATTGATGGCCTAATCCAAGTCCGAGACAATCTGGATGCCTTCATTTCAGCTCAAAAAGGGGGAGTAGGCGAAGGTGGTGAAGGTGGTGCTAATGCCGAAGGTGAAGGTGATGAAGAAGATGAGGAATGAAGGATTGAAGATGCTGGAATTTTTTTGCTTTATTTTGATTTTATTTCTGTTGGATGGATGCTTATTTTAGTTGTTTAGTTTTGGGATATCAAACATTAGTATTTTGTATATTCGTTCTTAAGTTTTTGATTAATGAATGGTGATTATGATTTGCTTGATGACTCATGATATTATATCACTGTTTTTAGTCCTAATGTTTGATGTGTTGCAGGATAAAGGGGGAGATTGAATTAAGGGGGAGAAAAATCTAATTGATTTAGGTTTTGAGCTGAAAAAGAAAAATAGGGGGAGATTGTTAGTGTTGGATTTTCCAACAATAATAATTTTCCTTTTTCAAGTTTATCCTAAAATCAAAAATTAGATTTTAATTAGATTTTATTGGATATGTTTATTTGAAAAGATTTGGAAAAGGATTTGATTCTCTCACTTAGATTTGACTTGTTAAAATCTCACGTGTTATTTATTTTTGAATCTCCTTTCACTAACAAACTCACCTAAGTTTTAGGGAGTTGTTATTTGCTCATGTGTTTTGATAGGATTCAAAGAGATATAAATACAAGTGAGATAAGAAGTCAAAACATGACTTATGAGAATGAGATCGTGTCTTGAAGAACGTGGAGTTGAGAGAACAAGATTCACATATGAACAAGTCAAGATGAAGATCAAGAAGATCGAGCTGAAGAAGTCAAGTGAGATGAAGAAGTCAAGAACAAGTCCACTCCACTTCCCCATCCATCATGCACGTGAGTTATGGAGTTATGGAGATCATGGAGCACTCCAAGATCATGGGAAGTGGAGTCTACACAAGTGTACTTCAAGGTCTATAAATAGGTGAAGCTGCTGAAGATCAAGGATGTACAGAATCGAGAGCGAAAGCAGTCACATATACAGCAGTACACTGGTGTCATAGGTTGTGTTGTTCACACCGTTAGGCAACACCGTTTTCTTGTGTGTCATAGAGTTTGCATACTCTTGACTTTAAGTATAGGTGTTCTTCGGAGTGTTCAACTGAGAGTATTTGTATACGTCCCTAGGTTTCATATTCATCTTATAGGACGTATTGAGTCTATTGTTCGAAAGAATCTCTTTTAGAGATCTTTCTTTCTCCTTTGTACACATACACAAATCAATAAAGGAGTTTTCGCCCTGAAGGCATTCCACGAGTATTTGTATACTCGTGGATAAATCGTTTGTGTTCTGCAACTTTAATTTCGATCCATTTTTCCGCTGTGTTTTACGCTGGTGTTGTCGAAACCGCTGACAACACCGTGTACTTTGATTGGGATTTTTTTGTTTTTGTTTTTGCAGATCCACGTAGGACTTTCACGTGGTATTAGAGCCATCACTTGACATACTAAGTGGTGGATCTAGCCATGCAGGACGCGGACTATTGTAATCCTAACTTTAGACGCCTTCCAATTTTGGATGGCTCCAACTATGCGTATTGGAAGATTCGTGTACGATCGAAGATCAAGTCCATTGATGCACGTGCTTGGACTGCTGTTTTGGAGGGCTACAATTCCCCTATGAAGGAGGTACTTGGCGAGTTAGTTCCCAAACCTCATACTGAGTGGACAATCGATGAGATCCATAGTGTCAACTACAATGAAAAGGCCATCAATGTCATCTTCGAAACTGTGGATTACAAGGTGTTTCGGTTGATCCAAAATGCAGTAGATGCCAAGGATGCTTGGGATACTCTCCAAAAGCATTTTGAAGGTGCAAAGTGTGTTCGTGATGCAAGGTTGCGTCTCATCATGTCCAAGTTCGAGAATATGCGCATGGAGGAGAATGAAGACATTGGAACCTACTTTGAGAGGCTCCGGGACATCTCGAATCAAGCCCAAATGCTTGAAGAACCAATTGGATGCAAACAACTCGTGTCTAAGGCCATTCGAATGCTGCCACCAAGGTTTAACATCAAAGTATCCGCTATTGAGGAGGTCCACAATCTTTCGATAATGGACTTTGATACACTTCAAAGTATTCTTCAAACTTTTGAGCTCAACCTTCGAAGCCAAATGGAAGCGGGCTACAAGACTAAAAACATAGCCTTGCAAGCTCAAGACAATGAAGAATCTGGAGAAGATGATGAACCATTGGAGGAAGTCACCGAGGGGCAGAATGTAGCTATGCTGACCAAGAAATTCAACACCATGGTGAGAAAGTTCAACAAGGAGAAGCCTTGTTCGAAAGGGAAGGAACCATTCAATCGGTCCACTAATCGATCTCAATGGAAGCCAACTGGATCATCATCTCAGTCCAAACGTCAGCCTAAGAAGACTTCTTCAGATCATGGATGGAATGATCCCAAACATCTCGATACCATCCAATGTCGAGCTTGTTCGGGTTGGGGTCACTATGCTAATGAGTGTGCCATTACTTTGAGGAAGTATGGTCTGAAAAATCACTGGGTATTCATGAGTGACGATGAGAATGATGAGGAAGTTGAAACTGAAAGTTCCACAGCCCTGTTGTAAAAATCGCTACTGGTGTTACCGGCGGTGTTGACAACACCGGTGTCATGACACTGCAGACAACACCGACGACAACACCACAGAGGTATGAACTGTTTGATTTTGCTAACATAACCTGCCTTAATGTTGTTTGTGATGATACAGATTCACTTGCTGGAGATGACTTAGATAAAGATGAAGCCATTGAAGAACTTCATGGTCTTTATAATTCCTTGCTTAAGGAATGGAAAAAGCAATGCAAGCTTGTAGAAGTTGTTTCCAAGGAAAAGGAAGTCATATCCAAGGAAAAGGAAGCTTTATCTAAGGAGAATGATGTTCTGAAGAACTCAGTTGCAAAGCTGGAAACCGCTCTCACCAAGAAGGACATAGAACTTGCTAAAGATTTCTTCATTTGTAACTCAGAGCATGGTATGTAGCATTGAATAATAACAAATTCAAAATTAAATAAAGAAACAAACTGATTAAAATAATGAGGGAAGCTGATTAAATCGCTGGCAGTTACCCTCGAGTCTATTCAAAGCAGCTACGTCACCACTCGGGTAATAATACAAGTTATAAGTAGGAGGAACTAGTTGGTCTCATTGTAATAACAGAAGGTTAGAATATGTTCAGATTTTGGTATTCTCAATTGCCTGCTCATATATAAACTATACCCAACTGCACATGAATTACTTCCTCTAGAGTGGTCCATCATCACTTCTTCATCTTTAATTCCTTTTCTTTTCTTCAATTCTTCCACATTTTATACTATTTAATTTCAAATTTCAGATCAATTTGCAAATATAGTACAACTTATTCACAAACAATTAAGCAAAACCTGTTCAAGACATTAACACAAATGAATCATGAAGCGAGTAAAGGAGCATTTATGAAACAGGAAACTAGTTGAAACAACATTTTCCATATGCAGAAAAGCAAAAGTCTAACTCCCAATGCATAAGGTACTGTTGAGATTCACAAAACTGAAATTAAACTTAAAAAGGAAACCCTAGAATCCCGTTGTTGAAGCAGTCATCGGCAACAAATCTACTTGGACCTCTGCCTCATCTAGATTCAAGAGAAAAGTCTCACACAAACACCATCTTCATTCTCAGAGAACCCAACAACAACAATCATCATCACTCTGAGCTACACACACAAACACACAACAAATTCTATTTTTGAGAGAATAAAGAAGACTTACCGGAGCGGCAGCGACGCGAGGCAGGGGTAGCGGGACGGAGTTATCAAATCTATAAAACTCATATATTATAAATGTGATTAGGGGATTTAATTCCACGCTTAGTCATATAATAAGGGTTGTATTATGAATTAAACCAAAATATATAAATTTGTACGTAGTATGTTATATACATATATATATATTTATTAAATTATTAATTATATAATTAACAAAAAATAAATATCCAGTCATAACACATTTTTAACTACAAATATTATCAAATGTATATTTACTAAATTTGTTATTTAGTATGTTTTATATATATATATATATATATATATATATATTCTTATTTAATTATATAGTTAATAGCATATAAATTTATAGTCACAACACACTTTTCACTACAGATATTATCAGTTGTATATTATATATAAACAACACACTTTTAACAGCAAATATGATCAGTTGTATATGAGTAAATTGCACGCTAATAGACAACAGATATGAAGTTTTGTTAAAGTTGTTGTCTATTCTCGAGAAAACATGGGAATAGACAACAGAGCATAAAATCTCTTGAAAATTTTTAAATGCATTTTTGTCAATAATTTGTCACTATTCCGTAACAAATTTGTGACAGAATATTTCCGTCACTAAAATCCGTCGCTGTCGGGCAATTTTCTTGTAGTTATCAAATCTATAAAACTCATATATTATAAATGTGATTAAGGGATTTAATTCCACACTTAGTCATATAATAAGGGTTGTATTATGAATTAAACCAAAATATATAAATTTGTATGTAGTATGTTATATACATATATATATATATATATTTATTAAATTATTAATTATATAATTAACAAAAAATAAATATCTAGTCATAACACATTTTTAACTACAGATATTATCAAATGTATATTTACTAAATTTGTTATTTAGTATGTTATATATATATATATATATATTCTTATTTAATTATATAGTTAATAGCATATAAATTTATAGTCACAACACACTTTTCATTATAGATATTATCAGTTGTATATTATATATAAACAACACACTTTTTAACAGCAAATATGATCAGTTGTATATGAGTAAATTGCACGCTAATAGACAACAGATATGAAGTGTTGTTAAAGTTGTTGTCTATTCTCGAGAAAACATGGGAATAGACAACAGAGCATAAAATCTGTTGTCTATTAGCGCAAAAACACGCTAAAAGACAACAAATTTCTTAATATCTGTTGTAAATATTAGTAACGACAACAATTTAGACAAAATCTATTGTTTATTCAGTGTTGTCTATTAGCGAAATTCTTGTAGTGTCTTGAAATTGAGATAATAAAGAATAAAATTTATCTCCTTTTTCATCACTATTATTAATATGATTAATACATAGATTTCCCTGTAGGCAATTTTCACATTCTTCATTTAAAGAATCTTCGTCTAAAAATAAGTTTTCATTATCAGAACTGTTTTCTGATGAAGTTTCTTCAGGACCAGAATTTTTTGGTTCACAATTAATCATTATTGTTAATAAGGCTTGTTTAATATCATCATTAATGTTTAATCCATTAATTTTCTTCTTGGTCCAGCATTCATTTGTATAATGACCTGGTTTATCACATTTATGACAAATAATTTTTCTTTTATTTTTATTTCCTTTATAAAAGGTTTCTTTATGTCTTTTCTTTTCTTTATATTGACGTTTTTTCTTGTAGGGTCTTTCTATTTTTTCCCTAGAAGAAGATTTCCTTTTATGAGGTTTTTCAATCTTTTCCTTTCCTTTATTAGGAGTATCCAAACCAAATTGATCACAAAAATATCCTAATTGTTTTCTCTCAAATTGGCTTTGTTTCTTAATTTGCCTATTAAGTTTTAATTCATTATAGATGGCCAATCCTTCTTGGACACAACTGCTGATTATTTCCATATGTATAATTTTCATAAGGAATATTAAGATTATCCTTTCTAATAATTATTTTAACTCTTTCAGCAAAAAGACTAGGGAGACCATATATAAATTTTGCTTTCCAATATGTAGCATTACAATCATGTAATTCAAATAATCTAGATAAGAAAGTATCTTTATACCAACGAAAATCTGTTAGTGTTCTGCATCTTAGATAGCTAAGAAGAGTTCTGATATTTTCACTATTATCTGTGAATTTTCCAGTAAAATGTTCAATAATAGTCATTATTAAAGTATAAACAACATTTTTTGTTTGTATATTATTTTCAATTTTTATAGAATTAAGAATTCCATAGTAGTAGTAGTAGTAGTAGTAGTAGTAGTAGTAGTGGTGGTGGTGGTGGTGGTTGTGACGCACATAGAAAATGATTTTTAACTGTTGTCTTAAACCCCTACAACAACGGTTGTGACGCACATAGACAATGGTTTTTAACCGTTGTTGTAGGGTTGTTGTTCCAAGTCATCAATTAAAGGTGCTAAGTAGACATCAATATCGTTCCCAGGCTGCTTAGGACCAACAATCAACAAGGTAAGCATAATGAATTTTTGTTTCAAACACAACCAAGGAGGAAGATTGTAGGTGACTAATAGAACTGGCCAACAACTATAAGTAGACGCCATTAAACTATATGGATTGATCCCATCTGCAGATAAAGCTAATCTGAGATTTCTAGGATCAGAAGCAAAGTCTGGCCATTTATGGTCAACAACCTTCCACGAGAGTGAATCATCTAGATAGCGTAGAAAACCATCACTAACCCTCTTTTCAGCATGCCATGTTAAGTCCTTCGAGACTTCCGTATTCCAAACATTATCTGAAATCTCGGAATAGGTGGAAAGTACCATAAAACTAATTTGGCAGGAATTAAGTTCTTCGTAGTCGAACTCTTACCCACCTTCCATCTCGAGGCTCCACAAGTCGGGCAACTAGTACATTGCTCATACTCCTTTCGATATAACTTTGTGAATTTAGTACAACCTAAATACAATGGTTTTTCTGCATCCTCAAGTAGCTTTACAAACTCATTTGGATTGTCTGTTTCTTCATATGCAGCATGTACCATATCAATTGGGTCTTCTGAAGTAGACTTACATTCACCATCCCCACATTGATTCAAATCATCTATTGAGTTGGTATAGTTTTCCCCATACCATATCCAAGTATGGTAAGTTAAATCCATACCATGAGTCAACAAATGCAACCTCACAAGCTCAACTTTTTTCCTAACTAGGTTTCCACATGTTGAGCAAGGGCATGACATTACATTGTGGTTAGCTACATTTTGCCGAGCAAAATGCATAAAAGACTCTACTCCAGCTTTATACTCTTGTGATAATCTATCTTTTGACATCCATGATTTATCCATAATTAACCTACTATCACAAGATACTAGTAAATAAAAAATATAGTCTTATGATATATATTTTCTTATTTTGCATCAATTGCCTAATAATAGAATCAATAAAAAAAATTAGTGCACAATTCACAATTCATGACCAAACATACTACTAATTACTCAATAAACAAATAGACACCAACTCAAGTAGATACGAAATGAAATCTACACAATCATAATATAGGCAGTAATCTTCTAAAAAATAATAGCCATTTCACATGAGATGAATTCACAAAATTCTACCTAAAATTAAAACGATTTAAGAAAATACTTCACTTTTAAAAAAATTGAATCAAACTCACCGAAATCCTCTTGATCGGTGATTAATTCTTCCCTTTTCCTCTGTTCTCCTTAAATCACAGCTTCTTCTTTACCTAAAAACCACATATATATATATATATATATATATATATGCATCCTTAGATGAAGGTTTGTAGTTAATGAAAAACCTAGGCTTAATTAAGGATCAACGGGGACAAAAAAAAAGGAACATAAGAAAGACGCATAAGAAGGGAGAAAGAAGGGAAAACATCAAAGAACCATTTACCCTAAACATAAGATATAAAAACGAGAAGACAAGCTTATGAAAGGAGCAAAGTAACATGACCAATAATCCACTTTTCTTAAGTTTTCACTACTGCAAATTGTGAGTCTCATAGCAATTAATCTAATCAGTTTATTCACATAAGCATAACTATTTAATATGCTCAACATGAAATATATTGAAATCTCTAAATTAATTAACTAATTCAACTAAGCCATTAATGTAACTAATTAAAATATCATGTAATAATATATCAAGAAGAGAAATTCCTAAATTCATCCAATTGATTAAACAAAAAGCATTCTCCCCAACTAATAAACAATTAGGGCCTTCAATTTTACTCTAGAACATCAACTAATCATTTCATTATTCAACATAATTAACTAAAGATTTCACTACTGCATTGAACAAAACACAAATTCAAAACATGATTTAGTAGCCTACTTGAACAAATCACAATTAGTCTGATTGCATAAAGACCATAGATGCACTTGTATATGTGAAATGATCAAGTGAAATTCCAAGCAAGATTGAATAGAATTAGTGAAAAGGAATTGAAGAGCAGAACCTTATGTATCTGCGGCAATCGCACAAAGATTCGATTACGCTGAGAGTCGGAGGCAGAGAGGCAGCGGTGAGCATCGACGGAGGCAGAGAGGCAGAGAGCAACGAGGGTGCGAGCGGCACAGAGAGGCAGCGGCACGGCGAAACAGCTGCTGGAGAGAGGCAGAGAGGCAGCGACGCAGAGAGGGAGAGGCGGCGGCTTGCAGCGTGGCTGCACGCGCCGAAGGCAGGCCCAGCGGAGGATGGGTGGGCGTGGGACAACGGTGGCAGCGATCTCATCGGGGATGGGTGGGCGTGGCCCAGCGGGGGTAGGTGCGATGAGCGAGGGTGCAGGGATGGGTGGGCGTGCGACAGCGGCGGCGGCGATCTCACCGACGGCGAGAGCTAGGGTTCCAGCCGATTTAGGGTAAATAATTTGGGGATTTTGACTTTGGGGGTAATTTGTCTAACTTGGTAAAATTTTACATGTAATTTTACATATAGTAAAAATAATTTAAAAAAATCAAGTTTTTTAGTCTACGACAACGCTTTTACAAGGTTATGACAACGCTATAAAGTTGTCGTTGTGTTAGGGATATATGACTACGCCTAAACGAGAACTTCATATAGCATGCGTTGTCTTAGGGATCAACAACTACATATCTACGACAACCTCGTATCAAAAGCGTTGTAGGGTTCATTTTGTATCTAAGACTACACCACTACGACAACGTCAAGTCACCAGCGTTGTCTTTTCACCCGACGACTACGCCTCTACGCTCAATACAGGGGCAAAATCGCTAGCCCGAAACATTCCTGTCCGGAAATGCCAGACCACCTATTTTACGGGGAAAAAAAGTAATAAACTCTTATTATTATTATTATTATTATTATTATTATTATTATTATTATTATTATTATTACAAAACATATGTTTTAAAATTTTGGATAAGTTATTATTTTTTAAATAAATATTTCTAATTTATTGTGGTTTCCTAATAATTATTATAAATTCTGTTTGTTAAATTTAAAATTTGAACTAACTTTCATAATATAATAGTAGTAGTAGTAGTAGTAGTAGTAGTAGTAGTAGTAGTATTAATAATAATAATAATAATAATAATAATAATAATAATAATAATAATAATAATAATAATAATAATAATAATAATAATAATAATAATAATAATAATAATAATAATAATAATAATAATAATAATAATTGTTATTATTACTATTATTAATTTATTTTAGAACCTTTTCTATATTTTATTTTTAAATAATTATTTCGGATTTAAATTTTTTTATTAAATAATATTTTCAATTTTAATTGTTTCTTTGAAAATTTTAAGCATAATTAAGATAATAATAAAATTAGTAATTCAATATTTTTAGAGGAATACATTGATTTTTATTTTTCTTTTTCAGTGACATAGATTAAAAGAAAAATAAAATAAAGAAAAATCGATTTCACATGTGAAATAAGTTGCCACGTCAGCATGTCACCTGCTATAGACGGTAAATGAATTTTTCCAGCAACAAATATTAAAATACGGGGTATTCTTAAAAACTCAAAAAACTAAAGGATAAGGTCATAATTAGGGTCCATATACGGGGTAATTTTACCAATTTGCCCTTGTTTTATTTATTTATCAAATACGATGTTTTTAATCACATAATACAATATCTTTTAAAATCTAATCATAAATATCATAATCTGTATACTAATAGGTTTTAAATATGATGACTCAGCTTATACCTAATCCTCTCGTTGTTCCTTCTATATATATAGAGTCGAGAAACAAAAACCATTCACGCCGCCTCAAAATTTCTGAAGTAAATTTATCACAAATTCTGCTACAAATTTCAAGGCAACATAATTTACATTTTTTTCTTTTTTCTCCCTTCATATACCCTTTCATTTTTAATATTTTACTTGGATCAAAATTTCTCGAGTTTTTATTTTTCGTAATCAGTTATTTTTTATTAGATTTAAGTTGGATTTTGTTATAGGCCAGGTACCAAGATGAGCAAAGGTCCCACTTTCTTCAAGTTCTTCATTAGTGAAATCAACAACATTGACATGGTAATTTTTATTTTTAGTGTTAATTGTTTTAATATTTTTGTTTGATGATTAAAAAATGGTTCTTTGTATGCAATGTTAAAATCAAGTTCAAGATCTAGATCTTAAAAGTCTAATGAATGTACATCTTCTCAACTCTTATTTATTAATTTTTTTCTGCCCTTGAAGAAGTGGTATGATTGAAGTAGTGAATTTAGCTTATTTTTTGTTTATAAATATATGAATTTATATATAAGTCCTTTAATTATATTAAACGAGTATTTTGTTGATTCATAGCAACATTACCTTTAATTTGAACCATTTTTTAAATTTGATTTATTGTGGTCTCACCACTTAATTTATCTAAATAATTTGAAATAGTATTGTGTAAACTGTACATATAAATAAAGTCAAATGTATATTAATTTATTCAGTTCTATAGACTAACATATATTACTTTTATTTCAAACATTATGAACAAAAGCTAATACTTTACACCTGTCTGGTTCTTTATGCATTCTGAATTATTATTGCGTTGCTACTAAATAAACATATAGTAACTTTTATTCCATATATAGTTATTAATTTAAATAGTCATGAGCATATATAGAAATATATGGTAAACTATGTTACAATTCGTAAGATACACATTCTATAGAAAAAGGTTAATTCAATTGCCACTACAATCACTACTAGAAATCACTCAAATTCCAACGGAACATTCCAACGGTACTTTTCTGTTGGAATATACAATCACAAAAAAAATTCCAACATTATTCCAACGGAATTTCCAACGGCGTTGAATTCCGTTGGAAATTCTGTTGGAAATTCCAACGGTTATTATTTCCGTTGGAATTTCTGTTGGAATTTGATTGTTTTCTAGTAGTGAATATAATATGAAATCTTCAATATATTCCAACTAGAATTTCATTTCATTTTATGTTATCATAACATTCCATATATATATATATGTGTGTGTGTGTGGGTATTTTTATCAAGATAAAGGATAACAGAACTAAACTAGTTTTGGGATATGAATTTTTTAAATGAATTGTTTGTGCAGCTCGTGCGGGTTGTGCATGTTGTGTGGGTTGTGCTACTCGTGCATTGTGCGATTGTGCAAGTTGCACAACTCGTGCGGGTCGTGCAAGTCATGTAGGTCGTGTTGTTTGTGCTTTTTTTTTTTTTTTTTTTGGCACTTGGTAGTACTGTGGGCCCTTCTTTTCATTGAAGTTACCAGAGTCAATTTTAGCTTTAAGAAAACCTATTTCTTATGCTTTTGCAAGTTTTAATATTTTCTTACATTATTTGACTAGTTTCCAATGTATCCTTATACAATTAAATTAGTTACATATTACATGTGTAGATTGTTTATTGTTCTTCCATTAGTTAATACCAAAACCATTGTTTAATCTACAATTTATTAAACAATAATTTGTGTTCGATAATTAGAAAATCCCAGTTGATTTTACTCGGGACATTGGACAAGCATTGCCGAAAAAAGTGTTTCTCAGAGATCGACATAATGACATATGGCCTGTGAAGGTTGTGAAAGTTGAAGGCTTCTGGTATTTTGTCGACGGTTGGGATAAGTTTGTCGACGATAATATGTTAACTACTGGAGATCTTATGATATTCGAGTATCATAACAAAAAGATCTTCAAAGTTAAATTGTTTGGGAAATTTGCGACTGAGAAGAATGTGGACAGATTATCTATTCTTGGAGGTGTAAAAAATATCCATGAGATTGTGATTGATGATAATGATAGCATCATTGGAAGTGATCCTTCTGACCAAGAATATAAAGATGCAACCAAGAATGATGAAGTTGAGGAGCAAGAGCTTGATAATGGTAAGGAAATTCGATCTGTTTTTTTCTTAATTATAAATGTAATATGGTCTAAGAATTTTGATGGATTTTCTTGAAATGAGATTAATGAGTTATGTTTTGTGTAGATGGAGCTATTATTGGTATTAATTATCTTCATGCTAGACAAACATACAATTTTCGTAAATGCTATGGCATGGAGATTTTTGAAGCTGGATTGGCAAGACAACCAAGAAATCCATACTTTGTCACGAAAATTGAGCAAAAAAGAAAGTGCAACTTGGTAAGTGTTGAATTCCTTACTATAATCTTGAAACTTTGTTTAAGATGCAAAAATTAATTTAGTGAATTCTAAGTTGATTAGTTTAAGAGGTGTTAAATTTTCAAATCTCAAATAATTGTTATTGTATAGATTCATGTTGAAATGAAATATGAGATGAAATGAAGTTGTATAGAATCAAAACATAAAGTTAACATTGTTGATACTTTGATTATATATAGTTTCACTATTATATTTTAACATGATTTCATTGTTGTGATTATAGTTTATCCCCCATAATGTAATCAAAGATTACAACCTTAAGCTCGAAAATGAGGTTATACTTGTTGATCCAAGTGGGAGGCAGTATGCTACGAAATTCAGAAAATGGAAGAACGGGAGATCAGTACTCTCGGGAGGATGGGGTCACTTGTGCAGAGTGAACTCGATTGCACTAGAGGATTTATGCATATGCGAGTTTGTACCAAAAGAAGGTGATGATGAAAGACAATTTCTCCATGTTAGTTTTGTGCGTAAATTACCACACAAAACAATGTTTAGATAAAAAAAGTTAATGTATGTGCAATGTAGAAGGAACCATGAAATTTTAGTTATTAATTCACAATTTTAATATGCATTTATGATTTAGTTTGTGTGCGATAATTGAGCTCTCTCTCTCTCTATAAGTGGGAGGTAGTATGTTATAAAATTCAGAAAATAGAAGAACGGGAGATCTTAGTACTCTCTGAAGGATAGGGACACTTGTGTAGAGTGAACTCAATTGCACTAGAGGATTTGTGCATATCAGAGTATGTACCACAAGAATGTGATGATGAAAGACAATTTCTCCATGTTAGTTTTGTGCGTGAAAATACCATGCAAAACAAGGTTTAGCTAAAAATGTTAATGTATGTGCAATGTACAAGGAACCATGAAATTTTAGTTATTAATTCACAATTTTAATTAGCAAATAGCACTTCTTGAAAAGCAACAATATTAATATGAATTTATGATTTAGTTTGCGTGCGATAATTGAGCGTGCTCTCTCTCTCTCTCTACAAGTGGGAGGTAGTATGTTATAAAATTCAAAAAATGGAAGAACGGAAGATTAGTACTCTCTGGAGGATGGGGACATTTGTGCAGAGTGAACTTGATTGCACTAAGGATTTGTGTATCAGAAGAATGTGATGATGAAAGATAATTTCTCCATGTTAGTTTTGTACCATGCAAAACAAGGTTTGACTAAAAATGTTAATGTATGTAGAAATGTAGAAGAAACCATGAAATTTTAGTTATTAATTCACAATTTTAATTAGCAAATAGCACTAACAATATAAATATGAATTTATGATTTAGTTTACGTGCGATAATTGAGCATGCTCTTTCTCTCTCTCTCCCTCCAAATAGACATGAACACATGTTGTTTGAATATACTACTTATGACATGTGCATTGTACGGGATCAACTTTTATTTTCTTCATATATTTTGTCATTCAGGTATAATAATCAACACGATCATATTTACTCAACCAAGTATTATATGAATTTTAAATATACCACAATTTAAAAACCAATTATTATTATTATTATTATTATTATTATTATTATTATATTATTATTATTACTCAACCAAGTATTATATGAATTTTAAATATACCACAATTTAAAAACCAATTATTATTATTATTATATTATTATTACTCAACCAAGTATTATATGAATTTTAAATATACCCCAATTTAAAAACCAATTATTATTATTATTATTATTATTATTATTATTATTATTATTATTATTATTATTATTATTATTATTATTATTATTATTATTATTATTATTATTATGCTAATAGACAACACTGAATAGACAACAAAATTTGTCTAAATTGTTGTCGTTACTAATATTTACAACAGATATTAAGAAATTTGTTGCCTTTTAGCGTGTTTTTGCGCTAATAGACAACAGATTTTATGCTCTGTTGTCTATTCCCATGTTTTCTCGAGAATAGACAACAACTTTAACAACACTTCATATCTGTTGTCTATTAACGTGCAATTTACTCATATACAACTGATCATATTTGCTGTTAAAAGTGTGTTGTTTATATATAATATACAACTGATAATATTTGTAGTGAAAAGTGTGTTGTGACTATAAATTTATATGCTATTAACTATATAATTAAATAAGAATATATATATATATATATATAACATACTAAATAAAAAATTTAGTAAATATACATTTGATAATATCTGTAGTTAAAAATGTGTTATGACTAGATATTTATTTTTTGTTTATTATGCAATTAATAATTTAATATATATATATATATGTATATAACATACTACATACAAATTTATATATTTTGGTTTAATTCATAATACAACCCTTATTATATGACAGTGTGGAATTAAATCCCCTAATCACATTTATAATATATGAGTTTTATAGATTTGATAACTACAAGAAAATTGCCCGACAGCGACGGATTTTAGTGACGGAAATATTCTGTCACAAATTTGTTACGGAATAGTGACAGATTATTGACAAAAATGCATTTAAAAATTTTCTTACGGAATATTGACAGACTTGTGATAGAAATTAGTGACGGTAATTATTCTGTCAGAATTATATTAGTGATAGAAAATTCCATCACTACTTTGTGACGGAATGTGATCCGTCATTAAAAATAAAAAAAATAAAAATCATTATAAATTTGTTTCATTCTTTGTGACGGACTATAATCCGTCACTAATTAGTGACAGATAATTTGTGACGGATTTTAACGTCACAAAGAATGAAAACAAATGAAAATTATTTTTAATTTATTTATTTTTTCTTTGCGACAGATGTGACGGAATGAAAACAAATGAAAATTATTTTTAATTTGTTTATTTTTTCTTTGTGACAGAATAATCCGTCACTACATTGTAACGGAAATTAATGTGTCGCTAACTTCCATCACTAGATAAAAGAAATAGAAAATAGAAGAAAACAAATATGTTGTGCATACTTGGATTTGAAACCAGGACCTTCAAGGAGTGTACACATCAATTAGCTAAAATAGTTAGTAACATTTTTAAACTTTATTATATATCATTGTATTAAAATATTGAGTTAACCCTTGATACAACCCTCCCAACCATTTCCAAATACATATTTCCCCCAACTCCAAGTAGCGCCGGCGCCTCTTTCTTCCACCCCGCCGTCGTCCTTCGCCACCGCAGCCGTCATCCTTCGTCGTAGCAGCTCAGCCCGTCGCATACCCCCTGCCCCCGCCTCGCCGTAGCAGCTCAGCCCGTCGCATGCCCCCCTGCCCCCGCCTCGCCGTAGCAGCTCAGCCCGTCGCACCCCCCCCCTGCCCCCACCTCGCTGTAGCAGCTCAGCCCCTGCACCCGCCTCGCCGTAGCAGCTCAGCCTGTCGCCCGCCCCCTGCCCCTGCCTCGCGTCGCTGCCGCTCCGGTAAGTCTTCTTTATTCTCTCAAAAATAGAATTTGTTGTGTGTTTGTGTGTGTAGCTCAGAGTGGTGATGATTGTTGTTGTTGGGTTCTCTGAGAATGAAGATGGTGTTTGTGTGAGACTTTTCTCTTGAATCTAGATGAGGCAGAGGTCCAAGTAGATTTGTTGCCGTTGACTGCTTCAACAACGGGATTCTAGGGTTTCCTTTTTAAGTTTAATTTCAGTTTTGTGAATCTCAACAGTACCTTATGCATTGGGAGTTAGACTTTTGCTTTTCTGCATATGCAAAATGTTGTTTCAACTAGTTTCCTGTTTCATAAATGCTCCTTTACTCGCTTCATGATTCATTTGTGTTAATGTCTTGAACAGGTTTTGCTTAATTGTTTGTGAATAAGTTGTACTATATTTGCAAATTGATCTGAAATTTGAAATCGAATAGTTTAAAATGTGGAAGAATTGAAGAAAAGAAAAGGAATTAAAGATGAAGAAGTGATGATGGACCACTCTAGAGGAAGTAATTCATGTGCAGTTGGGTACAGTTTATATATGAGCAGGCAATTGAGAAAACCAAAATCTGAACATATTCTAACCTTCTGTTATTACAATGAGACCAACTAGTTCCTTCTACTTATAACTTGTATTATTACCTGAGTGGTGACGTAGCTGCTTTGAATAGACTCGAGGGTAACTGCCAGCGATTTAATCAGCTTCCCTCATTATTTTAATCAGTTTGTTTCTTTATTTAATTTTGAATTTGTTATTATTCAATGCTGCATACCATGCTCTGAGTTACAAATGAAGAAATCTTTAGCAAAAATAATGTTTGCTCATTTCACCTGTAAAATGTAGTCTCTTATTGATGTTATCATGTTATATAGACCTGCCTAATTGCAAAATTTTTTTTTTCAGAAATTCAAGATTAAGCAGTGCATGATTTAGAAGATTCTCTCTCTTGTACTGCAATAACTGTACTGTCATTTTCTCGTTTTCCTGTAGTGTGAAGAAGTATAATTATAGCTCATTTCACTTGAGTATTTAGATATCTTTGATTGGCCAAGGTCCAAGTTGTGCACTTTTATACGAAGGGCTTAATACCAATTTATGCAAATTCTTCTAGCTAACATGTTGCATCTGATGTTCAAAGTAATTTATATACTGATGTGGATCAAACTGCTTCTAGAAAGACCTTTAATTTATACCACTGTGTCCAAGCAATAGTCTTCTAAATATTGTTTCCATGAATATTGTGTTGTTCATTTACCATGCATGTGTGTTCATTAATTACAAATGGTGTGTGGTCTGAATGATGCATATATATATCTGGTGGTGTTATGGTACAAGTACCTTTTATCTGATAATATGCAAGTTTATCTACCTGCTCTTGGGTTTGCTTATTACTTGTGGTGCTTAATTTGGTGAGAGTTAGCTGAATTGGTAGAGTAGCACATCTTGGGTTCCTTGTTGTGTGAAGATCTATGAATTTCTCCAACTTTGTTTAGTATCAAGCAATTGTTACCAGTTCTTTTCCAAAACTATGTGATGATGGTTGGTTGATTTCTGGTCTTAGTATAAGTTTTTTGATTAGTTGATCTTTTTTTGCAAACTTGCCAGTAGAAGTTCTCTGCATGTATCTTAGTATAATTAGAGATCAGATTTCTGTCTTATAGTTTTGTCCTCTTAGATCCTGAGTATTTTGTGGCTGCTGAGAGCCTAGGACACCTTGGCCTTTGACCCTTGCATTGATCGCCCAAATAAACAAGCCCAAGATGCATAACTTAGCGCAAACTCAACAAAGTCAAAAAGAAGAAGAGAAATTGCACACATCCAGATGGGAAAAAAGTGATCTTTATCACAACACAATGTTGAACACACACAAACACACATTGATACATACATGGAAAATTAAACATACCCAGATGGAAAAATTAGGATGAAAATGCTACTTTTTTCCGTTTTGAAATGCAAGCATCTTTGTAGAAAATTGGTCTTGGTACCTTGCAAAGGGTGAGTAAGAGAATTATGAATATAGGTTGAAACATTTGATCAAGCTTCACTACGATCATTAGTAATATTCTAACTTTTTCCTTATTTTCAAGTTTATTTTCTGATTATCTCTTTGTCAACATGATTACATGAGTATGTGAGACTTGGCTTGTGGTTGTTCATAGTTAACACAATAAGAATATACTGAAGAAGAAATTAATGAAGTGTGATCTGAGTGGGCGGAACGCGTGCAAGATTATATATAAGGGATGAGGTCAGAACTTCATATGTTTTTTTATAAGAATGAATTTACTGGGAAAAACAAGTTGTGAGAGATTATTATAATTATATATTTTGAATAATGCAGGTGTGCGTTTTCAAGATTTCATTGAAGGATTCCAAAGTGACTAAATCCCATCTCTTCCGAAAGTAAACGAAAAAATGGAGAGCAAGGATAATGAAATCGTTTCAGAAAATGGGAAAACTGACGATTCGATTTGTGGGTTCGATTCTCTGCACCGACTTCTCCAATCTTCCCTTTCTCCCCAGCGTTTCCAGGTGCCATTGAGCTCTGAATTTTAAATGAAACTAAGGCCTACTTTTTGGTCTCTGATGGAGTTCCTCATCTTGATTTTCCAATTGTTTGAGACATAGATTTGATTTGTTCGACATGAATTGCATTTGCGTACGTTGTTAAAATGTCCGATTAAATCACTGGAGGGTTTTTTTTTTTTATGCTTGTCTATTTCAGTTTTTGGTGTTCATGGAATGAGCGTTTATGTATCTACTATCTATCAACTTCTTCTTCGTTTCTATCACAGGAAGTGAGGCGATTGCTTCTTGGGCTAAACTGTGGAAGAGCAGTTGATGATATTGCTGTTCCTGAGCCTACCAAATCTCTTTCTTCAGAGCATGGATTTGATCTTCAGGTAAATATGGTTTTCACTTTATGAACTCCTTTTACAGTGGTCGACAAGTATTTTCCACTTCATAGATAACTTTTGCGAGCTGTACAGTCAGTTTGTAGTCGTGTGAGTCATGCACATTCATCCTACTTCCTTAAATTGTTGTCTGTTAATTGGATATTGAAGAATACTTATGAATTTTGGTCAGTAACTCCCTAATGTTGGATCAGCATAATTCATTGAATTGGACGTCAGGTATGATGTCATTCCGATGAGGTAGACAAAACCTGGCTTGAATATCACACTTCTTTTACTGGTTAAGTTCATAAAGAAGATGGGTGTATGACATGTTAATGAGTTTATTAAGTGAGGCTTAGAGAGATGAGAATAATGTGCTTTTGATTGTTGAATGTGAGATGAACTATAAATGTTTTGGATTTCTGTTAGAATCAGAAATAAAGAACCAGTTGGTGGTTATTTGATATTATTATTTCTGCCTCAGAAAAATCTAGATTTTTGTTTTCTAAATGCAGGCATTTTCTTTTCATGCTGATAAGGAGTCGCTGAGAGAACCTCACATTGTGAGGGTAGGTCTGATTCAGAATTGTATATCTCATCCAACTTCAGAACCATTATTGGACCAGAAAAGGGGCATCTTTCAGAAATTGACACCCATCATTGAAGCTGCTGGCACTGCCGGAGTCAACATATTATGCTTACAGGTAATTTTTTTTTTTGTGACAATTATTGAGCTCTAATGAAAAATCTGTTGCGGTAAGAGATTAAACATGGGACTTCAAATGCAGGAGGCATGGATGATGCCATTTGCATTTTGCACTCGAGAGAAGAAGTGGTGTGAATTTGCCGAGCCAATAGATGGAGAATCAACACAATTTCTTCAGGACTTTGCTCGGAAACACAACATGGTTATAGTAAGTCCTATTCTTGAAAGGGATCTGAAACATGGGGAAGTTCTCTGGAATACTGCTGTAATAATTGGAAATCATGGCAACATAATTGGAAAGCATAGGAAGGTAATGCAAGCATAATATAGTCTTGCTGTTCTTTGTATCTGAGTGAACAGTTCTGAACATAATCATAATGGCGTTTGCAGAATCATATACCTAGAGTTGGGGACTTCAATGAAAGTACATACTATATGGAAGGGAATACTGGGCATCCTGTGTTTGAGACAGCTTATGGAAAGATTGCAGTCAATATATGTTATGGAAGGCACCATCCTTTGAACTGGTTAGCTTTTGGCTTAAATGGTGCTGAGATTGTTTTTAACCCGTCAGCAACCGTTGGTGAACTCAGTGAACCTATGTGGCCAATTGAGGTACCCCTTGATGTTTCTATATTCCAGGGAACTATACCTTTTTTTTTTTTTTTTTCTTTTGCTGTTCTTAACATATTTAATGTTAGAACAAGAGCTCATTTTGAGCAAGTACTCAATTTACTAACTTATTCCAAGTTCCTGATGAAGATATTAAATTATTAATAGGACTCACTGGTGTCCGCTCATATTTGTATCTGTGGCAGAGTTCTGCAAATACAATTGATATTGTCATATGGGTTTGTTATGAATGAATTTTCAGGCACGTAATGCAGCAATAGCAAACAGTTATTATGTTTGTTCTATCAATCGTGTCGGAACTGAAGTCTTCCCAAACCCGTTCACTTCAGGAGACGGAAAGCTACAACATACAGATTTTGGACATTTCTATGGCTCCAGCTATATCTCAGCACCTGATTCCTCTTGTACCCCTTCTTTATCCCGTCACAGGGATGGTTTGCTGATTGCAGACATGGATCTCAACCTTTGCAGGCAACTGAAGGACAAGTGGGGTTTTCGCATGACTGCCCGATATGAAATATATGCCGATTTACTAGCTCGTTATGTGAAGCCAGATTTCGAACCACAAGTCATCTCTGATCCATTGATAAATAAGAAAACCTTTTAAGGAGATCATGAAAAAGATATGGTTGCTGGAACAGGGTGCACTACTACCGTGGAGATTGGGTTCTTCTTTTATGTTGGTTGTGTTTGCAAATAGTTCCAATCTTGGTCAATTCATAAATATTGGTTCAATGTTTCTATGTTTAATGTACATTATATCTTGTCAGAATGTATTTTAATTATAAACTTTCAGATACTTTAATATGTAAAAATGGAAATTGTATTTCTACTAGCTTTCTTTTAGCTAAAGATATTTCAAGCCAATTAATTATTGGGTTACCTTTTATATATAAAATATATACTCTAATAAGAATTGATGAAAAAGGATTAATTGGAACTTTTAATAATAAACTCATATTTCTTGAGTTTATTAATAAACCAGTTAAGAAAGTTCTTAATTAAATTAAAGAACAAATGGATAGAAAATTATTTCATATAAATTCTTTAAAAGAAGAAATTAATTTCCTTACTATTGAAGATAAATTAAAAAATCCAAAATTACAGAAAAAAATCAAACTTATTCATAATAAGTTTTCTCTTGAGATCTGTAATGACTATCCAAATGTTTTTTGGGATAGAAAGAAGTATGTTATTTCCCTTCCTTATGAAGAAAATTTTAATGAAAAAGAGATTCCCACAAAGTTTAGACCATGTCAAATGAATTCTGATTATCTAGAACTTTGTAAACGAGAAATTAAAACTCTGCTCGAAAGAGGTTTAATAACACCTTCACAGTCGTCTTGGTCTTGTACGACCTTTTATGTTAATAAACATTCTGAACAAGAAAGGGGTATTCCCAGACTTGTTATTAATTATAAACCTTTAAATAAAGTTTTAAAATGGATAAGACACCCTATACCAAATAAAAAAGATCTTATTGATAGACTTTTTGGAGCCTTAATATTTTCAAAATTCGATTTAAAATCAGGATACTGACAAATTGAGGTAAAAAAATCTGATAGATATAAAACTGCTTTTAATGTTCCTATTGAACTTTATGAACGGACTGTTTTACCTTTTGGATTAAAAAATGCTCCATCTGAATTTCAGCAAATCAGGAATGATATTTTCATCCCTTTTAGAAATTTCATAATTATTTACATTGATGATATATTATTTTTCTCTAAAGATATTGAAACACATTTCAAACATCTAGAGATTTTTAAAAAATTAATTATTCTTAATGGTCTTGTTATATCAAAACAAAAAATGAGTCTTTTTAAGATAAATGTCAGATTTCTTGGTCATATTATTAATAATGGAAAAATTATTCCAATCCAAAGAAGTATGGAATTTGGAAATAAAGTTTTTGCCTTTTCAAATTGCAACATAATCCTTTTTTTTTTTTTTTCAAATTGCCACCTAGTCTTCTGTGATTTTGCCGATTGCAAATTTTCCGACGAAATGAAGATTAATTTGTCCATTTTGCAATCTAAACTTTTCTATATCTAATTGCAACCTGAGTTTTGTTTTTTATCAGATTGCAATCAAAAATGAAAATTTCAGTTCCAGTGGAAATATAAGTATCTTAATTTCACGAAAATATCGATATCGATGGAAATATGGGTACATATATTTATGGTTATTTTTCCTATATTTACCAATATATTCCGATATTTATCGATTTTTTACCGATGTTACATATATTCCACCAATTTTGACCAAAATTTCCTTAATATTTATTTTATAAATATTGGTCACACTTATATGACATAAAAGTCACACCCATATAACTTAAATATAAAAGTTTGAAGCGAAAAAAACTATCATGATTTGCGATTGGACAAAAAAAAGTTTGGGTTGCAAAGTGAAAAAAATAATTCATTTGTCGGAAAAATTGATAGGTTGAAAATGTATGCATTTAATTGTTGATTTAATCGAATTCTTATTATCTTTTATTCGATTGAATGCATTGTTTTCATACCTATTTGCATTATTGAACTTGAGATACTTCACATGTTATTTTCTTGATTAATGTAGGAATTTTTGAAGTATTTTGAAGTTCCATGGGCCGAGGCCCAAGAGTCATGAAGATCAAAGAATGATATACTATCACCATGGGCCTAGGCCCACATCTATGGAGGAGAGAGATGGTATAAAAGGAATTGATTTCTTTTGCCACAAGATTCATTCACGCAGGCAGAGAGTAGAGATTAGGAAGAGAGAATTTGATACACTTCTTTTAATTTTGTTTTATTCTAGTTTTTGTTTGGATGGATTATTCAACAACTTTTGTGGATTCGATCGAGATGACGATCGGCTAGTTTTCTAATTCCGGTTAGCAGGGATGTTTGAACCCAATTATCGTTTTATGTTTTAATTAATTCGTTTCTCCCTATCGATGTTTTGATTGGAATTGATTGTGCTATCTGTGATGAATGTTTTCAATTATTAATGCTTGATTTGGATTGGCCACCTAGGTTAAGTATTTGATAGTTGATTGCTAGAACTTTAAATCATGAATCCTAATTGTTGTGGTTTAATTTTCATTGGTAGTAAACTAGGGGTCGCGCATCTCTAGGGTAGCACAATCCTAGATTATCAAATCGAGCTTGTGTATTTGGAGTCTAGTTCACCCTATCGTCTTGGTTATTAATGCGTTCAATGAATTAAATCTAGAGAGCTTATTCTAGGTTGTTCAATTGAATAGGGTTAATTAGTGATCTTATCCTAATTTAACTAATCATAAGAGACGATTCGATTTAACAGAGCTTGTTGTTAGATTAGGGGTGATAATTCCAAGATAAACTGAGATTGGGGGTAACATTGATTAAGGCTAATCGATATTGGGGGATAACTGATCTGTTAACTGGAATGCTTTTTATCACTTGATCTTTGTCTAGTTGTGATTTGTTTCTTCAGTATTTCTTTTAATTTAATTTTCAATCAATCTGATAACCCCCATACCCGTTTGTTTCTTTGAGTTTAGACTTGGGAAAACACAATTGAATTGTCATTCTCCGTGGGATCGACTCTTACTTGCCCTGATTACTAATTGGTTAGGATAAGAAGATTTAATTAATTTTATCGCGTCGCGACAGCGCGGTCAAATTTTGGCGCCGTTGCCGGGGAATTGATTTAAGTTGATTGTGTCATCTTTTGTCTTTTTTCTGTTTTTTATAAAAAAAAAAAAAAAAAAATTTCTGAATCTGCTCTGTTTTATCTTCGTTTCTGAATTTTTGGTCGAATTCCCCTGTTTCCAAGTCTGCTCTGTTTTGCTCTGTTTTTCGCACTGGAAACCCAGTGTGACCTATTTCTTCCAGTGTTGAATTCTGCAGACTGCTTCTTCGAATTAGTCTGATTTCTTTTCTGAAATTTTGGATCTTCACTTTCGAAATTTTGTGATTTCAGGTTGTGGATGCGCACTCGTTCTCAGGGCAGTAAGGATCTTGAATTTTACCCTGAAATTACCCGAAGAGATCGAGTTTTAAGGCAACAAGCTAAGCGAACTTTGGAGTTTACACTACCGCCTCCCGAATCCGATATCGGTGATTCTGAAGAAGAAGAAGGAGCAATGGCTGAAGAACGAACTTTGAGGGAGCTAGCAAATCCAAGCCTCACTCAACAGCCCCTTTGCATCACTTTTCCTGAACTCCCTGATGCTATCAATTTTGAATTACGATCCGGTTTGATTCATTATTTACCCTCTTTCTTTGGTCTTGCAGGTGAGGACCCCCACAAGCATTTGAAGGAATTTCACACCACCTGTTCGAGCATGAAACCATCAGGGGTGACGGAGGAGCAAATCAAACTTCGTGCATTTCCTTTCACCTTGAAGGATGGTGCAAAAGATTGGCTTCACTACCTTCCCTCGGGAACCATTACCACTTGGGATGAGATGCAACGCCAATTCTTGGAGCGGTACTTCCCTGCATCCCGAGCTGCTCATATTCGAAGGGAGATATGTGGTGCCCGACAAAGGAAGGGAGAAACTTTGTACGATTATTGGGATCGTTTCACAAAGTTGGAAGCTAGTTGCCCACATCACCAACTTTCTGAGCAATTGCTGATCCAATATTTCTATGAGGGCTTGTCTCCAATGGATCGAAATGCAATCGATGCAGCCAGTGGAGGAACCTTGATGGATAAGACACCCTCAGCAGCAAGACTTCTCATCTCGAACATGGCTAAAAGCTCACATCAATACGGCAGCCGAGATTATTCGGATTGGAGCGTAAAAGAGGTAAATGAATCAACTGTTGAGGATAAAATTTCTGAATTAACTGCTCTTGTTCGTCAAGTTGCCACAGGTGCCCCTCTTGTGAAGCCATGTCGTATTTGCAACACCACCGAGCATACCACGGACACATGCCGAATTCTACTCGATGAGATAGAAGCTCATGCCAATGCTGTGGGAAGTGGAAACTATCAAGGGAGAAAATACGACCCATTCTCAAACACATACAATCCGGGATGGAGAGATCATCCAAACTTTAGATGGGGAAATCAGAAAGATGCCTTCAATGGAGAGAATAATAGGCCTCCACAACTCTTGAGGAACCCGAATCATCAAGGAGGAAATCCCAATTATCAAGGGCAATCATCCGGGCAAAATTCGAGTTCATCCTTGGAGGAGATGATGAAGACGCTGACCTCCAACACCATGCAATTTCAGAAAGACACTCAATCAAGCATCAAGAACCTTGAGATGCAAATGAGTCAATTGGCGACGGCCGTGAGCCGTCTCGAGGCCCAAAGCGGAGGGAAATTACCATCTCAACCAGAAATAAATCCAAGGAATGTCAGTGCCATGACTCTACGGAGTGGGAAGGAGCTGGAAAATCCGAAATTACCTGCTGAAACTCCGAAAGTCGATGAGGAAGACGAACCTGCCGAACAGTCTGACACTGGACCTCCAGTGTCGAAGCAGTCATCCAGTGTCAAAACTCCGAAGTCTGCAAAGGTAAAAAGTGAATTTCCTGAAAATTTTCCTATTCACTTGGTTCCTTTTCCTTCCAGGTTGGCACGAGCAGCGAAGGAAGATAAGGAAAAGCAGATCCTTGATGTGTTCCGTAAAGTCGAGATCAACATACCATTGATCGATGCAATCAAGCAAGTTCCAAGGTATGCAAAGTTCCTCAAGGATTTGTGTACGAACAAGCGAAAGCTCAAGGGGGATGAGAAGGTCGTGATGGGAGAGAATGTTTCAGCTATTTTTCAGAAAAAGCTCCCTCAAAAACGAAAAGACCCAGGTATGTTCGTCATCCCATGTCGAATAGGAAACACTAGAATTGAGCGTGCTATGCTAGATTTAGGAGCATCGATAAATGTCATGCCAAGATCCATCTATGCATCCTTAAATTTAGGGCCATTGAAAGACACACGAGTTGTCATTCAATTAGCCGACCGTAGCACCGCATATCCCGATGGGGTTATTGAAGATGTCCTAGTGGAAGTAAATGAACTAATTTTTCCTGCAGATTTCTATGTTTTGGATATGAATGGTGACCCATCAATTTCAGCACCTATATTGTTAGGGAGGCCATTCTTGAATACCTCTCAAACAAAGATAGATGTTCGTGAGGGGACTCTCACAATGGAATTCGATGGGCAAATCATAAAATTCAATATTTTTGATGCCATGAAGTATCCTGACGATGATAATGCTGTTTTTGCTTTAAGTTCGATTGACCCGTTGGTCGAAGATGTTTTTGAGATGCATTTCAGGGACACGTTGGAGGTTATTTTGACTAGAAATGTAGAGGATGAAAGAGAGTTGGTGACCTCCCATGGAAGCAAAGACATATCAGAAATTGTTGATGCACTTCAAGCTCAACCCTTTTTGCCACCAAGGTATGATTTGCATTTTATTAGTTTGCCCGAGTCTAACCAAAAGATTCTTCCTTCTATTGTGCAGGCTCCGGAACTTGAAATGAAGGTGCTGCCCAATCACTTGAAATACACCTACCTTGGAGAAAATGACACACTACCTGTGATCATTTCAGCAAAATTGAATTCCAATCAAGAGGAAGCTTTGGTGAAAGTGCTTAAGGAGCATAAGAAGGCCATTGGATGGACAATCGCGGACATTAGAGGAATCAGCCCCTCCTTGTGCATGCATCGAATTCATCTTGAAGACGAAGCTAAACCATCTCGGCAACCCCAAAGGAGACTTAATCCGCCAATGATGGAGGTAGTGAAAAAGGAAGTGCTGAAACTATTGGAGGTTGGAATCATCTATCCAATATCTGATAGCCAATGGGTAAGTCCTACACAAGTTGTACCCAAGAAATCGGGAGTCACCGTGGTTGAAAATAAACAAGGTGAGTTAGTTCCCACTCGAGTGCAAACCGGGTGGAGGGTTTGTATTGACTATCGTAAGTTGAACTCCGTCACTCGAAAGGACCATTTTCCTTTACCTTTCATAGATCAAATGCTTGAAAGACTTGCCGGGCACTCTCATTATTGCTTTTTAGATGGTTTTTCAGGGTATTTTCAGATTGCCATAGCATCGGAAGATCAAGAGAAGACTACATTCACATGCCCTTTTGGAACTTTTGCCTATCGTCGAATGCCATTCGGTCTTTGCAATGCACCGGCAACTTTTCAAAGATGCATGGTAAGCATATTTTCAGAATATGTGGGTAGTATAATTGAGGTCTTCATGGATGATTTTAGTGTGTATGGTAACTCTTTTGAAAATTGCTTGAAAGGTCTTGAATTAATTTTGAAGAGATGTGTGGAAACTAACCTTGTTTTGAATTGGGAAAAATGTCATTTTATGGTTGAACAAGGAATAGTTTTGGGTCATATTGTTTCTATAAAGGGAATTGAGGTTGATAAATCTAAGGTAGACCTTATTTCGGCCTTACCTTACCCCACGAATGTGCGGGAAGTGCGTTCTTTTCTTGGTCATGCAGGTTTTTATCGAAGGTTTATCAAAGATTTTTCCAAGGTAGCATCCCCAATGTGCAAGTTGCTTCAAAACGATGTGAAATTCGAGTTCGATGGAGATTGCAAAAAGGCATTTGATGAGTTAAAAGGAAAGCTAACATCACCACCTATAATTCAGCCCCCAGATTGGGCATTGCCATTTGAAGTGATGTGTGACGCGTCGGATTATGCCGTTGGAGCCGTTTTGGGTCAAAGAGTTGGGAAGGCTGCTCATGTGATTTATTATGCATCAAAATCCTTAACCCCAGCACAAGCAAATTACACTACCACTGAAAAAGAACTCTTGGCTGTTGTTTTTGCTTTAGATAAATTTCGATCATATTTGTTGGGAACTAAGGTTATTGTATTTTCTGACCATGCAGCTCTCAAATTCCTACTCATGAAAAAAGAGGCCAAACCGAGACTTATTCGATGGATCTTGCTTCTCCAAGAGTTTGATCTAGAGATTAAAGACAAAAAGGGGTCTGAGAATTGTGTCGCTGACCATCTCAGTCGGCTGGTGCACTCTGAGACGGGCCCCCCACTCGCCGAAAGCTTTCCGGACGAGCAGTTGTTCGCTGTGCTATCACACTGGCAGGGACAGACAACACTGGGCGATCCAGTGTCAAATCCCGATTCTGAACCTTGGTTTGCTGATATTGTAAATTTTCTTGTTGCCAAAATTTTTCCTCCAGGTATGCCGAAGGCTCGAAGGGACAAACTTCGAAGTGATGCAAAATACTATGTGTGGGATGACCCATATGTGTGGAAACATTGCACGGACCAGATCGTACGACGGTGCGTTCCAGATTCTGAATTTCATTCCATACTTGCATTTTGTCATACACGAGCTTGTGGAGGACATTTTGGAGCCAAGCGTACTGCACACAAAGTCTTGGAAAGTGGGTTCTATTGGCCAACTCTCTTTAGAGATGCTTTCGAATTCTGTAAGTCTTGCGATAATTGCCAACGAACAGGTAACATTTCTCGCCGAAATCAAATGCCCCAAAATCCCATTGTGGTTTGTGAGATTTTTGATGTCTGGGGAATGGATTTCATGGGGCCGTTTCCCTCTTCCTTTGGTAATTTATACATATTACTTGCGGTTGATTACGTCTCCAAATGGGTCGAAGCAAGGGCTTCGCGAACTAACGATTCGAAAATTGTGGCCTCTTTTGTGAAGTCTAACATCTTTTGCAGGTTTGGAATTCCAAGAGCCATCATTAGTGATCGAGGCACACATTTTTGCAATCGTACAATTGAAGCTTTGTTGAGGAAGTATGGTGTCACTCACAAGATTTCTACAGCCTACCACCCCCAGACGAATGGTCTAGCGGAAACGTCGAATCGAGAGATCAAATCCATTTTGGAGAAGACCGTTAAGCCGAACCGTAAGGATTGGAGCCTCAGGCTTGAAGACGCTCTTTGGGCATATAGAACAGCATACAAGACTCCAATCGGAATGTCACCATATCGACTTGTGTTTGGCAAAGCATGTCATCTTCCGGTGGAGATTGAGCATCGAGCTTTTTGGGCAATTAAAAAGTGCAACTTGGACTATGATGAAGCGGGGATGCATAGGAAGCTTCAATTGAGGGAGCTTGAGGAAATACGAAATGACGCATTTGAGAATACGATGATCTATAAAGAGAGAGCGAAAACCATTCACGATGCACGTCTTGCTAGAAAAAAAATTTGAAGTGGGGGATAAAGTTTTGCTTTATCACTCCCGTCTCAAATTGTTTCCCGGTAAATTGCGTTCACGTTGGTTAGGCCCTTTTGTTGTTTCTAATGTATTTCCTCATGGTGCAGTTACGATTCAAAGCCACCGGACGGGGAAAATATTCAAAGTCAACGGACATCAACTCAAACCATATTTTGAAGGGTTCCGAGACGTGGAAGTTGAGAGAGCCCCACTTGAAGACCCACCGTCTACCTATTAAGGGAGTTTCGTCGAGCAAACGACGTTAAACAAAAGCGCTTTGTGGGAGGCAACCCACACTTCGTTGTTTCTTTTCCTTTCCTTTCCCTTTTTAGTTTAGATGTGTTCTCTTTGGTCGAGTCTTAGTCTTGTTTAAAAAAAAAAAAAAAAAAAAAAAAAAAAATTTGAGTGACCCGGGTCGGGTGCCCAGCAGCCCGGCCGGGTCGGGTGTTGTGCTGAACTTAGACGCGCGAGCCGTGGGCGCGACCCGGGCCGGGTGCCCAGCAGCCCGGCCGGGTCGCGAGTCGTATGTTGCTTTGCGTCCAGGTCGAAGGCGCGACCCGGGTCGGGTGCCCAGCAGCCCGGCCGGGTCGCAAGTGCAAGAGAGAGTGTGCCCAGGCCGAACCAGTGACCCGGGTCGGGTGCCCAGTGACCCGGGTCGGGTCACGAGTCTTACCTCCCAAAATTCTTCTGATTTTTCCCCAATTGCACACATTCACCCTCATCTTCCTCACTTATCTACCCCAATTTTTGCAGAACAAAGCTTGGAGGAGCAAGATCACCATACACCCTACATCACCACTGCCGCCGCCACCGTCGCCGCCTGCGCCGCCGCCGTCGCTGAACACAGCCGCGACCAGCGCCGCCTTCCCTGCCCAGCACGCCGCCTTCACCCAGCCGCGCCCTCGGCCGCCTGCGCCGCCGCGTCGCTGAACACAGCCGCCGCCTTCGTCCGCCTTCGCCGCCGTTTCCTCCGTCGTCACCACCCAGCCGCACCGCTGCCGCCTTCGCTCACTGCCGCCGCCGCCGTCGCCTCCGTCGCAGCCACCACCGTCGCCACCGTGCTCAACTACACCACTTCATCTTCTCGGTGTCATGCCTCGCCGTACTCGGTCTCAGAGAGCAGCCACTTCCGGATTGGCGGATGTCGACCGACCACAGCCTTCCCCCGAGAGACCAATTCCGAGACGTACCTTCATGCACATTCCCAATCCGCACAACATCACATTCGAGGGACCGGGACACCATAATCGGTACGTTCAATTAACCAATCGGAAGGTGTTACCTCATATCTATCTTGACGAATGTATTTTACGTGAGTTGGGGTTATATGATGATGTGATGGCATTTGTTGAGTACATGAGATGGAGGAAAGTTGTTCTGGGCGGATGGGCTGTGTATGAGGACCTGGTTTACGAATTCTATAGTTCGTTGGAGGCTGATAGGTTGGTTGAGGGGGGGATCACATTCCGTCTGGGTGGTAGGCGTTATGAGTGGAGATTGGAGGATTTTCAGGCTATCTTTGGGATGGATGCCCCAGATACGACGACAATGCTCTTGGATCCTTCGGCGTGTTGGGAGTTGATCACTTTGGATGCCGGGCCGTTTCGTGCAGGTCGAAGTAAGGCTAGCGCTATCCGGAATCCCATTTTACGTTATCTGCAGCGTGTGATGGCTTGCACGATTTCGGGACGCTACACGAACCGAAATGTCCCGGAGAACTTTGAGCTTCAGATGATACATGCCATGCTTTATGGCCAGAGTGTGCCCTCCATTTCCGAGTTCGTCCGACACTTCCTTGGCGTCCTCAGCACGCAGGAACCGTTTGTCCTCGGAGGGTACGTGACTGCTATTGCCCAAGCCATTGGGATCGATTTAGAGGAGCGGAGTCCCACAGCACCGGCTCGTTTGGACAAGACTTTATTGCTGAAAATGGGAGTGCTAGTTCGGCAGGGGTCAACACTTCTGTGGCATGTCTCCGACTCTGAGACACTCGCGTTGCCAAACCCAATGTTCACGACCTTGAGGTCGCAAGTCAATGTTCGCATGGCATACACGGTGCTTCCACAAACCCCAGCTCCCCGTCTGCCATCCGGTTTGGAGGGCTCAGCCTCTCATTCGGGATCACACTCTCGCTTGGAGCAGCGGGTGGATGAGTTGGAGCTCAATCAGGAAGAATTACAAGCTCGTGTGGCGGAGTTGGAGAGAGAGTTGCAGCATCGGCGACGTGGCCGCTCGTCCCGCCGATGATCAGGTGTTTGCTTTCCCTTGCTCTCGTTTACTGTTTGACTTGTGCTTTATTTGTTTTTGATTCGATTATGATTGCTTGGGACAAGCATCATCTACTTGAGAGGGGAGGGGATTGGTGCTTTTGTGTTGTTGACGCTTTTGTTCTGCTGAGTTCATATAGTTTTTAGGCTCATATAGTTGCATGTAGGTTGTTTTGTTTTGCACGTTTACCTGCTTTAGCATGTTTATTTTTCTCTTGCATTCGCATAAAAAAAAAAAAAAAGAGAAGATAAAAGTGATGAGTAATTATGCTTGCAATGATGATTCGAGAGTTGTTCGGTTTGATTCTGTTTTGGGAATTCGTTTGTGTTGGATGGAGTGTTGTGGACATTGTTTTCTGTTGGTTAAAAAATGTGCTGAATAATCTTGAGGAATTGCTGTTGGAAGGATAACATTGGGTTGAGAATTGATCTATGATGATGAATTGATTTGTTTTGTTTACTTGCGTTATGAGATATACTGTAAAATTCCTTGATGGAAGTAGTTTGGATTAGAATTTGTGAGAGTTTAAACACTTTTGATGAACCCCTTGGGTGGAATTGTTTATGCCTTGGCTAGAATTGTTTATGGTTGTATGGAGAAAAAGGCGTTTAGTTGAAAACAAGTTGCAAAAGATGATGAGGTGTGGAATCAGCTACCTGCTCTTAGGGGTCCACGAGTGAAAAGTCGAGATGCGAATTAAAAAATCGAAAAGAAAAAAAAAAAAAAAAAAAAAGAAAAATTCGCAATGAAAACGAAGGACTAACCTAAGAGTGGTGTGGAGCTGCCAACCTCATCCAAATATTGTTGATTGGAGAATAAAAGGGGTGAGTCATTATGTGTCACAACTTAAACAAATTTTTTGATCTAAAATGAAGGAAATCGTAAATGGAATTTGAGTATGTCGATTGATTTGGGAGGCGAAATGAATTGATAAAATTGGTCTATGAATGATTTGATCTCTGATGCCCTACTAACAAGTGTGATTTCTTGAGATAATTAAATTCAGTCCAACGTGCTTTTGTCTGCATATGCTTTATTTGACATAAACTTGAATTCCTATGAGTGTGGTAGGGATCTGAGCAAGCAATACTCGTTTTTGTTGTTTTATCCCCAATGTACTTCAATTCTTTTGTTGCTCGAGGACGAGCAATGGTTTAAGTGGGGAGGGATTTGATAGGTTGAAAATGTATGCATTTAATTGTTGATTTAATCGAATTCTTATTATCTTTTATTCGATTGAATGCATTGTTTTCATACCTATTTGCATTATTGAACTTGAGATACTTCACATGTTATTTTCTTGATTAATGTAGGAATTTTTGAAGTATTTTGAAGTTCCATGGGCCGAGGCCCAAGAGTCATGAAGATCAAAGAATGATATACTATCACCATGGGCCTAGGCCCACATCTATGGAGGAGAGAGATGGTATAAAAGGAATTGATTTCTTTTGCCACAAGATTCATTCACGCAGGCAGAGAGTAGAGATTAGGAAGAGAGAATTTGATACACTTCTTTTAATTTTGTTTTATTCTAGTTTTTGTTTGGATGGATTATTCAACAACTTTTGTGGATTCGATCGAGATGACGATCGGCTAGTTTTCTAATTCCGGTTAGCAGGGATGTTTGAACCCAATTATCGTTTTATGTTTTAATTAATTCGTTTCTCCCTATCGATGTTTTGATTGGAATTGATTGTGCTATCTGTGATGAATGTTTTCAATTATTAATGCTTGATTTGGATTGGCCACCTAGGTTAAGTATTTGATAGTTGATTGCTAGAACTTTAAATCATGAATCCTAATTGTTGTGGTTTAATTTTCATTGGTAGTAAACTAGGGGTCGCGCATCTCTAGGGTAGCACAATCCTAGATTATCAAATCGAGCTTGTGTATTTGGAGTCTAGTTCACCCTATCGTCTTGGTTATTAATGCGTTCAATGAATTAAATCTAGAGAGCTTATTCTAGGTTGTTCAATTGAATAGGGTTAATTAGTGATCTTATCCTAATTTAACTAATCATAAGAGACGATTCGATTTAACAGAGCTTGTTGTTAGATTAGGGGTGATAATTCCAAGATAAACTGAGATTGGGGGTAACATTGATTAAGGCTAATCGATATTGGGGGATAACTGATCTGTTAACTGGAATGCTTTTTATCACTTGATCTTTGTCTAGTTGTGATTTGTTTCTTCAGTATTTCTTTTAATTTAATTTTCAATCAATCTGATAACCCCCATACCCGTTTGTTTCTTTGAGTTTAGACTTGGGAAAACACAATTGAATTGTCATTCTCCGTGGGATCGACTCTTACTTGCCCTGATTACTAATTGGTTAGGATAAGAAGATTTAATTAATTTTATCGCGTCGCGACAGCGCGGTCAAAAATAATCGGAAAATTTGCAATCGGCAAAACCACATAAAGATTGGGTGGCAATCTGAGAAAAAAACAAAAAAGATTAGGTTGTAATTTGAAAAAAGTCGATAGGTGGGGTTGTTTTTTGTATTTTAACCCAAAAAAAAAAAAATCATCACTTTTTTAAACAATTGCAAATTTATCTTCACTTTTCAATAATTGCAAAAAAAAAAAAAAAAATCACAACATTTGTTCATTGTTGCAATTTAGACCACTTTGAATTTTCCGACAGCCGGAGTCCACATGTCCGGCAAACATGCCTCGTCATTTCCAACCAGAAAAGATTTAAAAACCAAATTGCAAAATAAAATCATCACATTTCCTAAAGTTGCAATTTAATCTCAACTTTTCAAAAATTAGCAAAAAAATCATATACTTCATTTTGCAATTTGAATTTATTCTTTGATGCTTAAATTATTATGGAGACGTTACATAAACTACAGAACCATGAAATTGATTATCTACATCAAAATAATATCATCTCTAGTATATTAATTTAAATATTTTTTTTAATGTTGTCTGAATCTGCAAATTTGACAACAATACACATCAAACCCAAGTAAAACTGAAACCAGCCAAACTCTACAGCAATCCAAGAGCAAAGATCTAGGAATTGGTTCAAATAAGCTTTTAACATCCAAAAGATATTGTTCATAACACTAAACACATATAAGGCTTCTCTAACTGAAAAAAGGCAAGAGCAACTTCAACTGGAAGGAACGCCACATCACCAAGAATGCATTAAATTTTTTCAAATTGGGGGCAAGTGTGGAACACTCGCCGGAAATTGATCGGGAAATCGAAAATTCCTGTGAAAATGGACTTAAACTGGAATATTTTTTCGATAGGAGGACAAAAATTGAAATCGGAATTTTAAGAGGACTAAAATCGGACGACACCTTTGGGGCAGGACCAAAATTAAAATTTTCCCTTTCATGATCTTATTATTATAAATTTTACTTTTTAAAGGTGTTATAATATGCAAACAATATTTTTTTTTCTCCTTAGCAGCTGTGTGATATGTTTCAGATTTCAAACCACACTGCTCTTTCTCTAGCAAGAAACTGTAGAAATTTGAGGAGCTTGGATTTATGTTGGTGTCGCAAATTAGAATGTTGCCTTTTTATCTGTTTCGGTTTTTGTTTTTCCTTCCTTTTCTCGGAGGGGTCTTGGGGCATCTTGAAACAAAGATAGATAAGAACACATTCATGGAGTTCAAATATGTTCCTAGGTTTGATTTTAGGTATGTATCTCCTTTTGAATTGAGAACCAATGTAGATTTTGTTTTAATTGTTTGTGCCATTTGTTACCCTTGAGTTCAATGTTTGGCTTTATGTAGGACTCAACCTGCACCTAATATTTGTTAGAGAAAACTAATGCAATGTGTTTATTTACAATTTTTGAGGAAAAAATTGAAATTTCGTATTGTTTTCGAATATGTTGTGGAGTTGAATGCGAATGATTAGTCATATATTTTGTAGAATCTGAGCTTCATGTCCAAGATTTTGTGTTTGTCAAGATTCAGCCTCACTTAGATTACCAATTAGACACAAAAATTGGCAACTCAATAATCCACCAAACACAAGATATCAACTCACAGCTTCAAACTTGTAAATTGAATCAAGAACACAAGAAATCAACACACAATGATTTACGTGGTTCGGCTTAACAATGCCTACATCCACGGGAAACAAGGGAGGGGAATTCTTATTAAGAATAAGATCAAATCTCTGTTACAAACTCTGAAACTCAATCTGCAAAACCCTAAAATGCGCTGCAAATTTTAACTGAAAAACTCTATGTAAAACTCTACTATACAATGTATATCAGAGCTCTTATTTATAGACCTATCAGCTAGCTAACAGCAGCAACAAGAACCGAGCAAATCGGTTGAGAATCGAGCTCCAAATCTTAGCTGAAAGATTAGCCCGTTTCATGAAGATATCTCCCAGCTCGATCCATTCTCAGCCGTAGATCAAACGAGCAGCCCAGATTGCTTTGAAATACAACGACTCTTAACAAACTTAACCACCGAGAAATCGTCCTTCCAAGAATGCGCTTTTATTAGTGGAAGCACACTTCTTCCTTAAGCTTTAAACTGGGGGGAAAATTCAATTTTGGTCCACTTAGAAGGCTACTGTCCATTTTACGTCCACTATCGAAGCTAAATTCAATTTTAGTCCACTTAGATCAAAATTTGTCACTATTTGGTCCAATTTTTGTCGGAAAACGGGTTTCACCGGCGAGTGTACTTCAACCGCCCCCGGATTTTTTTAATAGCCTAGGTGGCACATCGGATCCCACGTGGACCAATCAGAATTATCTGAATAACCTATATATATATATTGATTAATTTATATAGATATGTTTGACTCGGATTATTCTGATTGGTCCACGTGGGATCCGGTGTGCCACCTAGGCTATTAAAAAACTCCGGGGGCGATTGAAGTACACTCGCAGGTGAAACCCGTTTTCTGGCGAAAATTGGACCAAATAGTGATGAATTTTGGTCTAAGTGGACTAAATTTGAATTTAGCTTCGATAGTGGACGTAAAATGGGCAGTAGCCTTCTAAGTGAACCAAAATTGAATTTCCCCCTTTAAACTGGAATCAATCTCGGCCCTTGGATCTAATCGACGGCTCAGATTACACCCTGCACAACTAACAAAACCAACACAAAAGACATAACAAAGAAACAAGCGATTTTATAAGTAAGAATGCGATTCTTACCATACTTGGCAAATAAAGAAGAAAAACGAGCTGAAAGAAAATAACTCTTCAAACCTCCACCTTCAGCTTGTTTTCCCACTTATTGCTAAGCTGAAACATAATACACTTACTACTTCAAGTTCCATTAGTTGAGGGCTTCCCTACTAAACCTATTAGATCCATACAAAGCCTAAATTTCTTCACTGGTAATGTTTTGGTTAGAGCATCTGCAGGATTAGTCTCAGTAGGAATCTTACACACTTTAACTTCTTGTTTTTCCACTTTATCTCTTATGAACTGAAGCTTCACAACAATATGTTTAGTACGTTCATGGAAGCCTTGATGCTTAGCTAAATGTATGGCACTTTGACTATCACAAAACACAGAAACACAAGCTTGATTTATGCCAAACTCATGCAGAATACCTTTCAGCCATAAAGATTCTTTCACTGCTTCTGTTAATGCAATATACTCAGCTTCAGTGGTACTAAGAGCAATTACAGATTGTTGGCTTGTCTTCCAACTTATTGCAGTACCATATAGAGTAAAAACATAACCAGTTAGAGACTTTCTATTGTCCAGATTTGCAGCAAAGTCAGCATCTACATAGCCAATGATAGGTTCATGTTCATCTGCTTTAGTTTTAAACTTTAAGCCTGTTTCAGTAGTTCCATTTATGTATCTTAAAACATGTTTAACAGTCTTCCAATGTTCTAAGCCTGGATCAGCCATACACCTACTTATAACACTCATAGGATGAGCTAAATCTGGCCTACAACATACCATTCCATACATTAATATGCTTCCAACAGCACTTGCATAAGGAATCTTGTCCATTTCAGTCTTTTCTTCTTAAGTCTTAGGGCATTGATCATAAGATAGTTTAGTTCCTACACTTATAGGAGTACTAATGATCTTAGATTGATTCATTTGGAACCTAATAAGAACTTTTCTAAGATAATCAGTTTGGTGTAAAAGAACTCCACCATCAGTTTCATTCCTTATGATGTCCATTCTTAACATTCTTTTAGCTATCCCTAGATCTTTCATTTCAAATTCAGTGTTTAGCATCTTCTTGACTGAGTTAATACCATCTAATGAGTTGCTAGCAATTAGCATATCATCCACATACAATAATAAGAACACATAGTACTTAGAATCATACTTATAGTATACATAATCATCATACTTGCTTTTAATGAACTTTGCTTTAATCATAAATTGATCAAACCTTAGATACCATTGCCTTGGACTTTGTTTTAAGCCATAAATAGATCTGTTGAGCAAGCATGCGTTGGAATCCTTGTCTGCAAGGTGCACTCCTTCTGAAATTCTCATATATATTTGTTCCTTCAATTTGCCATGTAAGAAGGTAGTAGTGACATCCATTTGATGAAGCTGCAAGTTAAAGTGAGATACAAGAGCAAGCAATATTCTAATTGAGCAATGTTTAACAACAGGAGAAAAAATTTCATTGTAATCTACTCCCTCTTTTTGAGTGAAACCTTTTGCAACTAGTCTTGCCTTGTACCTTATTGCTCCACCTTTTGATGCCTCCACATTTTTTCTGAAAATCCATTTGCATCCAATTAGTTTCTTTTTGTTAGGCTTGTTCACAATCTCCCAGGTGTTATTCTTGGCTAATGACTGAAGTTCTTCTTCAATAGCTACAAGCCATTTGTCTTTTTCTTTGCAGGAGATAGCATCCTTATAGTCTTTAGGCTGTTGATTATCCATTTCTTCAGCAGCAATGAGGACAAAAGCAGTAAAATTAGAATCAGCAAATCTAGAAGGTGTTTTGATGATTCTTCTTGTTCTGTCCCTTACTAACTGGTAGTGTTCCAGCTCTTGCTGACCATTATCATCTGAATTGCTTTCATCATCATGATCACCAGGTTCTCCTTCAGAATCTGAAGCTACCATTACCTGCTTGGCTTGACTTTCTGTCTGAAATTCCAACTCAATCTGAGACTTATGCATTTCTGAATCTGCTTGAATCTGATCTTCATGCTGAGTAGAGCTCTTGAGAGGCATGGTAGACTCATCAAAAGTTACATCCTTAGCTACAATACACTGTTGATTATTTGGCTCCAGACAACATAATCTATAGCCTTTTACTCCCTTAGGATAGCCAAGGAAAACACATCTCCATGCTCTTGCCTCCAGCTTATCTTGCTTAACATGGACATATCCAAGACAACCAAATATCCTTAGTTTAGAGTAGTCAGGTGGCTTTCCATTCCACATTTCATCAGGTGTCTTTATGTTGACTGCAGAGGAAGAACTTCTATTAATTAAATGAACTGCAGTGTCAACTGCTTTCCCCCAGAAACTCTTTCCTAAACCAGAACTTATAAGCATGCATCTTACCTTATTAAGGATGGTCTGATTCATCTTTTCAGCAAGGCCATTTTGCTGTGGAGTAGATGGCACTGTCCTGTGTCTTATGATCCCTTTATCAGCACAAAATTGGTTGAACTCACTGGAAACAAACTCTAGTCCATTATCTGTCCTTAGGTGCTTCAATGTCTTACCAGTTTGGTTTTCAGTTTCCTGAAGCCACTCTTTAAACTTCTGGAATGTTTGATCCTTGGTCTTGAGTATGAACACCCACACCTTCCTTGAAAAATCATCAATCACTGATAAGAAATATCTTCCACCACTTCTTGTTAGAGTTTTGGATGGACCCCAAAGATCTGAATGTATGTACTCAAGAAGAGCTTTTGTAGTGTGTTTGGCTTTGTTAAAACTCAGTCTCTTTACCTTTCTCTTTACCTCTCACACATACTCAGCTCAGAAATAACATCAGATCCAAACCTTTATTGCTTAGAGAGTTCCTGCAGTCCTTTTATGCTCATATGACCAAGCCTCTCATGTCATAGCTTAGTACTGTCACCCTTAGATGCATTACACTGAGTTTTGATTTCAGTTTTACCTTTTAGATAGTATAAATCATGCTTCTTGTAACCTTGCATAACAACATTTGAACCTTTAGATACATACATGTTTCCATTTTGTGAAGTGAATTTATAGCCTTGAGTATCTAACATACCTAAAGATATTAAGTTCCTTTTCAGTTCAGGCACATATCTTACATGTTCAAGTTTTCTTTTCACTCCATCATGCATCAAGAGTATAACAGATCATATTCCTTCTATGTAACAGACATGATCATTTCCTAATAAAACAGATCCTAATTTTCTTTGTTCTAAGTTAGAGAACCATTTTAGATTAGGAGTCATGTGAAAAGTGCAACCTGAATCTAATATCCAATCTGAGTTAAAAATTTCAGAGGTTATAGCTAATACCTCAGCTGATTCATAACCTGAGCTTGAAGCCTCCTGTTGGACAGTGGGATTTGCTTGTGTTTGAGGTGTCTTGCCTTTTGACTTTAGGAATTGTTTGTACTTGATACAATACTTTTTGTGATGACCTTGCTTATGACAATGGAAACATGTGTTATTTTCAATGTCATTATGAGATTCTACCTGTGGTTTGGAGTCACTTTTCTTCTGGTTTGACTTAGTTTGCTTTTGATTTGGTTTCTTCTTTCCTGGTTTGATGGCAAAGCCTTCACCACTGAGATCACCTTTGGCTCCACCTTTCTTGGAGAGTTTCTTTGACTTCAATGCTATGATAACCTCATCCAAAGTGATGGATTCCTGTTTAGAGTAAAACACAGTGTCAATGAAATTCTCAAAAGAAACAGATAAGGCACTTAATAACATCAAGGCTTTGTCTTCTTCAGCCAAAGTTACTCCAATGTTTTCCAAATCATCCAAGATCTTCTGGAATTCCTCCAATTGATCTGATACTGGTCTATCATGTTTTATCTTGTAGGCATAGAGCCTTTTCTTCATAAATAATCTGTTGGCTAGAGATTTAACCATATACAGATTTTCAAGCTTTGCCCAAATCCCTTGAGCTGTGTTCTCCCTTGACACTTCTCTTAATACTTTGTCTCCTAGGCATAGGATTAGTGTACTGTGAGCTTTATCAAGCAATGTTGTCTTCTCTACATTAGGCATGTCCTGAGGAAAACCTCTGATTCCCTGCAATGCTGGTGCTAGACCCTGCTGGACAAGCAATGCTTTTATCTTGATCCTCCACATACCAAAATCACCCTCTCCATTGAACTTCTCTACATCAAACTTGGTGGATCCAATCTGAGTTAGAAATTTCAGAGGTTATAGCTAATACCTCAGTTGATTCATAACCTGAGCTTAAAGCCTCCTGTTGGACAGTGGGGACAGTGGGATTTGCTTGTGTTTGAGGTGCCTTGCCTTTTGACTTTAGGAATTGTTTGTACTTGTATTAGAAAGTGATGCACATTTCTAGAATTTTCTAGAATGATTTAGAATTGTATAGATGTATCTAGAGTAATCTAGGAAAAGAAAAGAATAATATAGAAAATAAGAATACTCTAGAATATTCTAGAGGTAGAATAAAAAAAGAGAGAAGAAGAGTATTCCAGAGTAATCTAGAAATAGAATATGAAAGAATACTCTGGAAACTTCTAAGACCTCCTATAAATATGGGAGGAGCTCATTTGTAAGACGTGAACTAGAAACCAAAGCAATAAAGTGAAACTATAGCTTTCAAAATCCTTATCACCCTACCTAAAAAACTTTCAACTATTTCCTATAAATCTTTCCTAAAACCTCCCTCCTATCCTAAGTTCATATATACTAAAACACATCTCTCACCAATATCCAACCTTCAAATACCATCAGTGGTATCAGAGCCTGGTTAGATTTGAACTGGGCGTAAACTAGCTTCCGCAATATCACCAAACATACTAATAAAAATTTCCCATTACCATTACTATACCTACAAAAATTTCCTTATCAAATAATAATCAAATTCCAATCCCAATTTTCTCAGGAGAAAACTATAATTATTGGGGCATTAAAATGAAAACATATTTTATGTCCCAAGGTCTATGGGAGATCGTTGAGAAGGGATATACTATCCCCGAAGACACATCGTCTTTGTCTGCTACAGACAAAGAAAAATTAGACAAAAACGTGGAGAAGGATAGTCTAGCACTCTACATATTACAAATGGCTATGGTGGAGTCTCTATTTCCAAGAATCAGTGGAGCTAAAACGTCAAAAGAAGCTTGGGATACGCTAAAGGAGGAATATCAAGGAAGTGATAAGGTACGCAATCTCAAACTCCAAACTCTAAGAAGGGAGTTGGAAAATATGAAAATGAAAGAATCTGAGGCCGTAAAAGACTACTACACTCGATTAAGAGAAGTAGTTAATCAACTAAAAGGATATGGAGAAAATATCACCGAGAAGAGAGTAGTAGAAAAAATACTAATCACTCTCCCAGCTAAATATGATCCTATCGTCACTACAACTGAAGAAACTAAAGATATAGAAAAATTATCGGTGACAGAATTAATAGGCTCACTTGAAGCTTATGAGAAAAGATTGAGTATGCGTGAAAACGAATCAGTAGAAAACGCATTTCAATCTAAACTCAACATACGGTCTCAGAATTATAGAAATGGTGGGAAGAAAAATAGAGAAAGAAATAAAAATCAAGGTGGCTGTGATAATTATAAAAGAAAAGATAAGTACCCACCATGCAACATTTGTAAGAAGACCAACCATCTTGAAAAAGATTGTTGGAACCGAGATAAACCACAATGTAAAAATTGTGGAAAATTTGGTCACCTGGAGAAAGATTGTCGCTTCAAACAAAAACACCAAGCTAATTACACCGAGGAGGAGCAAAGCAGAAACAACTTATTCTATGCATGCCATGCTGCATCAGAATTAAAGAACGATACTTGGTTCATAGACAGTGGCTGCAGCAACCATATGACAGGAGATGACAAGATCTTTCAAAATATCGACAAATCAATTAAATCACAAGTGAAGCTCGGAAATGGAGACCTAGTGAGCGTCGAAGGAAAGGGAACTGTTGCGGTCAACACGAAGAAAGGTACGCGATTCATCCACGATGTACTGCTGGTCCCTAAGCTTGACACAAATCTACTCAGCGTGGGTCAAATGATGGAGAAAGGATACTCACTACTATTCAAAGGAGACTCATGCACCATATACGACGACAAGAATAAAAATTCTGAAATTGCTGTAGTCAAAATGCAGCAACAAAGAAATTTTCCTATTCGCTGGCAGTACGTTGAGGCAGCATTAAAAGCCCACGAAGATCAATCCTGGCTATGGCACCGAAGGTTCGGGCACTTCAACTTCCAAGGACTAAAAGTTCTCCACCAGAAAAATATGATGAAAGATCTTCCAGCCATACAAATAAAAGATGACATATGCGGCACATGCATGGAAGGAAAACAACATCGAAAGTCATTTCCCTCCGGACAAACATGGCGAGCTAAGCAAAAATTGGAGCTAATCCATACAGATATGTGCGGCCCAATGAGGACACCAACAGTCGAGAAAAACAGGTACTTCATTCTCTTTATTGATGACTATACAAGAATGACGTGGGTATACTTTATGAAAGAAAGAACAGAAGTCTTTAATATATTCAAGAAATTTAAGAATTTGGTCGAGAACCAAAGCGGTCGCCGAATCAAAGTCTTACGAAGCGATAGAGGTACAGAATACACCTCTAACGCATTCAATAAGTTCTGCGAGGAGGAAGGAGTCAATCATCAATTGACAGTTGGCTACGCTCCAGAGCAGAATGGCGTGTCTGAGAGGAAAAATAGGACCGTGATGGAGATGGCCAGAACAATGCTAGCAGAAAAAAACATACCAAAGGAGTTCTGGGCAGAAGCAGTATACACCGCTGTCTATCTACTAAATAGGTGTCCAACAAAGGCAGTACAAAATAAAACACCAATAGAAGCATGGAGCGGACGAAAGCCGTCAGCACAGCATCTCAAAATCTTTGGGAGTATCTGCTACGTGCACATCCCAAAAGAGAAGAGACACAAACTGGAGGAGAAGACAGAAAAAGGTATTTTTCTTGGCTACAGCTCTCAGTCTAAAGGCTATAGAATTTATAGTCTTAAAAGTAAGAAACTAATTATTAGTCGAGATGTCGAGTTCGATGAGAATGCTACATGGAATTGGGAAGAAGAAAAGGTAGAAAAACAAAATATAATGCTACCACCACTACGACATCCTACCGAAGACCAAGGACCACGTGCTCCAGAATCTTCTAGTGAAGCTCCTAGTGAAGCCCCAGAACCTTCTAGTCCGAGGACACCATCACCATCTTCTATCTCAATTGAAGAAGAATCTTCTCCAGACTCTGCTCCCAGAAAAGTAAGACTACTACGAGATATATACGAGAGTTGCAACTTTGTGACCCTAGAGCCCGAAAGCTTTGAAGTTGCCGTCAAAGAAAAAGAATGGATAAAAGCCATGGAAGAAGAAATCAAAATGATCGAGAAAAACGAAACATGGGAGTTGGTGGATCTACCGAGCAACAAAGAAGCTATTGGAGTTAAGTGGGTGTATAAGACAAAGATTAACCCAGATGGCTCAATTAACAAACATAAGGCAAGACTAGTAGCAAAGGGTTACTCACAGGTACAAGGAATCGACTACAACGAGACTTTCGCTCCAGTAGCCCGACTCGACACTATTCGAGCACTTGTTGCGCTAGCTGCACAAAGGAGATGGAAGATTTACCAACTTGATGTGAAGTCAGCCTTTTTAAATGGATATCTTGAAAAGGAAATCTACGTGGAACAACCTCAAGGGTTCGTGATACGAGGGCAAGAAGATAAAGTTCTCAAATTAAAGAAGGCACTCTATGGTTTAAAACAAGCCCCAAGAGCCTGGTATAGCAGAATCGACAATTATTTCACAAAGCTTGGATTCAGGAGGAGCCCAAGCGAGCATACACTATACATCAAGACCCAAGGTACGAAAAATAAACTTATTGTCTCTTTATACGTGGATGATCTAATAGTCACGGGAAACAATGAGACAATGATTAAGGAGTTCAAAGAAGACATGATGAAGACATTCGAGATGACCGATTTGGGCTTGATGCATTATTTTCTCGGTATCGAGATAAACCAAAGAGAAGATGGTATATTTATCTCACAAAAAAAATATACCGAAAGCTTATTAAAAAGGTTCAAGATGGAAGGGTGCAAGACTGTTGCCACCCCACTTGACAGCTCTAAAGCACTAAAAAAAGATGATGGCTCACCAAAGGCAGACATCTCAAAATTTCGAAGCTTGATCGGAAGTCTACTCTATCTAACAGCGACTCGACCTGACATCATGTACGCAACGAGCTTCTTATCAAGGTTTATGCAGGATCCAAGTCAGATTCACTATGGAGCGGCAAAGCGAGTACTCCGATATCTTCAAGGAACTAAAAACTTCGGCATCTGGTATGAATCAACACCTGACTCAAGGTTAATTGGCTATACTGACAGTGATTGGGCAGGCTCTGTTGATGACATGAAGAGCACATCAGGGTACGCCTTTACAATGGGTTCAGGAATATTTTCTTGGGCATCTAAGAAACAACCAACGGTTGCACAATCATCAGCCGAAGCAGAATACATAGCAGCAGCAATGACTACAAGTCAAGCAATTTGGCTTAAATACATACTTGAAGACATGGGAGAGCCGCAGGATGATGCTACCAAAATCTATTGCGACAGTAAATCAGCAATAGCTATCGCAAAAAACCCAGTGTTCCATAGTAGAACTAAACACATAAAGATCAAGTACCACTTCATTCGAGAGGCAGAAGCAAACAAAGAAATCGAGTTGGAGCACTGCAGGACTGAAGACCAACTAGCAGATATTTTTACAAAAGCACTACCTCGAGAAAAGTTCGAGACACTACGAAGAAAAATTGGAGTCACAGAAATATGCATCAAGGAGGAGTATTAGAAAGTGATGCACATTTCTAGAATTTTCTAGAATGATTTAGAATTGTATAGATGTATCTAGAGTAATCTAGGAAAAGAAAAGAATAATATAGAAAATAAGAATACTCTAGAATATTCTAGAGGTAGAATAAAAAAAAGAGAGAAGAAGAGTATTCCAGAGTAATCTAGAAATAGAATATGAAAGAATACTCTGGAAACTTCTAAGACCTCCTATAAATATGGGAGGAGCTCATTTGTAAGACGTGAACTAGAAACCAAAGCAATATAGTGAAACTATAGCTTTCAAAATCCTTATCACCCTACCTAAAAAACTTTCAACTATTTCCTATAAATCTTTCCTAAAACCTCCCTCCTATCCTAAGTTCATATATACTAAAACACATCTCTCACCAATATCCAACCTTCAAATACCATCAACTTGATACAATCCTTTTTGTGATGACCTAGCTTATGACAATGGAAACATGTGTTATTTTCAATGTCATTATGAGATTCTACCTGTGGTTTGGAGTCACTTTTCTTCTGGTTTGACTTAGTTTGCTTTTGATTTGGTTTATTCTTTCCTGGTTTGATGGCAAGGCCTTCACCATTGAGATCAGATTTGGCTCCACCTTTCTTGGAGAGTTCCTTTGACTTGAATGCTATGATAACCTCATCCAAAGTGATGGATTCCTGTTTAGAGTAAAGCACAGTGTCAATGAAATTCTCAAAAGAAGCAGGTAAGGCACTTAATGACATCAAGGCTTTGTCTTCTTCAGCCAAAGTTACTCCAATGTTTTCCAAATCATCCAAGATCTTCTGGAATTCCTCCAATTGATCTGATACTGGTCTATCAGCTAGCTAACAGTAGCAACAAGAACCGAGCAAATCGGTTGAGAATCGAGCTCCAAATCTTAGCTGAAAGATTAGCCCGTTTCATGAAGATATCTCCCAGCTCGATCCATTCTCAGCCGTAGATCAAACGAGCGGCCCAGATTGCTTTGAAATGCAACGGCTCTTAACAAACTTAACCACCGAGAAATCACCCTTCCAAGAATGCGCTTTTATTAGTGGAAGCACACTTCTTCCTTAAGCTTTAAACTGGAATCAATCTCGGCCCTTGGATCTGATCGACGGCTCAGATTCACCCTGCACAACTAACAAAACCAACACAAAAGAAATAACAAAGAAACAAGCGATCTTATAAGTAAGAATGCGATTCTTACCATACTTAGCAAATAAAGAAGAAAAACGAGCTGAAAGAAAATAACTCTTCAGTGTTCCCTCCCATTAGATAACTTTCATATCGAGTTCATAATGGATTGAAACTTAAAATGACTTCTTTCTTGTTATGTGAAGTCTCCAAAATAAAAGTTTAGTGTCAACTTAAATATTTTGTCATTGTTGAATGACTTAAATATAATTGTCATCATATTCGCGATCGGATCCCTTTACCAAAAAGTCGTGTCCCTTTAAATATAATATTGTGGGACATAAACAAGAACGAACATCAAAAGAGCACAATCAAAAGAAAAGAAAAACTTATGAACAAAGATTAGAATTGTCAATGAGATTATATATTACGAGCCTTTGGGATTTTTTTAAAAACTCCTAGGTATGTTTCTTTTGCAATTTGGACTCGTTCAGCATAACTTTAACAAAAATTCAGTGCCTTTTCCAGTTCTGCAACTTTGGGCTATTTATCTTCTACTAATGCTGTATCTATTTATTTAATGCTCACGCTCAGAGGTCGAGAATCCCATGCAAGCCTTTTGATTGATATAATTTACCTAATTTTTTTCTAACTTGAAGTATGGAGGTACAGGAACACCTTTCAATTATTTTTATGCCTGATTGTAAAATTAGCAGGTATCAATTATAAAATCAACTCTAAGTGTCTGGCTTATTGTTTCAGAAACAAGCAAAACTCCTTGAAGTGGAGAGGGATTCTATCGTAATAGAAGAAGAAGATAGCATGGAAAATTATTACTCTCTGCTACAACAATATAAAGCTTTGAAAAAGGAAGTCCATGATCTAGTGCTTTCTCCAAAGCACTCTTTGCCCTTTCTGCAGCCTGGCAGACTTGTTTCGGTACCCTGTACGAAGGATGATGAGAGCTCTCCATCATTCTCTATACAGGATGAAGTCACTTGGGGAATCATAATAAATTTTGAGAGGGTTAAAGTTGCTTCTGAAGGTATGATGTCTTTAAGTTAGCTAGCTTGACATCTACAATTGTATTCACTTGATGGTAAGTGGCATTGATGTTCAACTCAGGCGATGCAAACAAGAAGCCAGAAGATTCAAGCTATATGGTGGATATTCTCACAAGATGCAAAGTGCTTAAGGATGAAATTGGCAAAAAAACAATTAGGATCCTTCCATTAAAGGAGCGTGGAGAACCTGCTGTCGTTTCAAGTCCTATTTCACAGGCAAAGTCTTCAACTTAAGTGCTAAATATCTCTCTTTGGAATTTTTTATTCAATTTACGTGCTGTGTTTTTTTCTTGGCTCTGATTTCATACAAACTGATGTGACCTCAGTTTTGGAAAATTGGAAGGATTAGTTCAACTAATATGTTATTTGTCCTTGGCATGAGTCATGACATTGTTATAATCTCAAAACACTCAAATATGGATATAGAATTATGATTGGAACATCAAAAGATTCATAAATTATGTCATTATGCTATATAATTGATTATTCATTTTTTGTTGCTTACAACGTATAGAAATTAGTGTTAATGTTGTAATGAATTCCCTTTCTTCCCTTGATAACAATTTCAGCAGATTGCTAGCTTAAGTAGTATTCGACTAGTTATATCAAAAGATCTTCTGCCATTAGAAGCTCGGGAAAATACATTGAAGAAACTGACTGAAGTTCTCACTAGATTTGCAAAGGAAGGCATACCTCTTCTAGATCCTGAAGATGACATGAAGGTATGTCACCAATATATTTTTCTTGTAGATTCCTGATAATTTGTGTCTGTGTGGGTTTTGTTGAATTAAATTATTCGGTTGACACTTGATATGAACACACTCCAGGTTCAAAGCAGCTCTTACAGGAAGGCAACACGTAAGATAGAAGCACTGGAAAACCTTTTTGAAAAACATGAAGTTTCCAAGGATCCTCTGATTGAGCAGAAGCTGAAACTCCTGCATGCAAAAAAAAGAGCTTGCAACAAAAATCAAGTCTCTTAAGAGAACAATGAAGTCTTCCTCCGTCTTGGCATTCAAAGATGAACTTAAAGCAAGGAAACGAGTACTTAGGAGACTCGGATAAGATCACTTCTTTTCAATCTTTGCATAACCTTTCACCAAGCACCTTGTGCATAATATCTATTGTGTAATTGTTCACAGAAGATACAACATTAATAAGCTTGAGCAAAAGTAGGTTGGTTGATGGTTGACCTATCCGTTTTATTTGCAGCAGTTCCTTAACTGTTGAGAAATATTATCATGCTTAAAATACCCCAACTTCAAGCACTTTCATTTGCTATGGCCTGTATGGGTGCTTTCTTTATGGAAATGTTTGCCTACTGTATTTCTGTATTAATAATTATCTTTGTCATAATTCTCAACATCTTTGATAATGTACAGATATATTACAAGCGATGATGTTGTTGAGTTAAAGGGAAAAGTTGCATGTGAAATCAGCAGTGCAGATGAATTGACGTTGACAGAATTTATGTTCAATGGGGTTTTGAAGGACATAAAAGTGGAGGAGATGATATCTCTTCTCTCATGTTTTGTTTGGCAAGAAAAGCTGCAGGAAGCTCAAAAGCCCCGTGATGAGCTTGAGTTGCTTTTCACACAATTACAGGGCAATCAGGAGACTGGAGGAAGTCCTTCAGCAGCTGATAGAAGCAGCAAAATCAATTGGTGAGACAGATCTTGAAGTCAAATTTGAGGAAGCTGTCACCAAGATCAAGAGAGATATAGTCTTTGCAGCATCTTTATACTTATAATATATCTGTTGCTATATCTCATGTTTTATAACGATGTTGGGAAGAAAACGAATGAGGCCAAGGCAACTAGAGTTGAGTTGCCACCATTAAGTTTCACTCCTCAACTTGTAACATCAAATTTTGATGGATAAGAGTAGTAATTGTTTTTTGTCTCTTCATAGTAATATCCAGGTCTCACAATTATTTCACTTGCTTGTAAAATATTGTTGCAAACATGAAGTTAGGTTTCAAATGATGTCATCAGCAGTGCAAGAGATAGTAAAATCTGTTATAGTTTGTATCGAGAGGTGTAAAGTATTGTATGATTGACGACTTACAATTCACAAATGAGTTTTATGAGGATGATATTTATACGTGTCACACGGTGTCATATGTTTTTGTGTTGAAACTTTCTTTTTCAAGATATTTCAAGATATGAACGTGTCATATTATCTGATACTATAGTACTCGTGTAAATGTATGATAGAATTAGCTAAAAGCATGAAATTTTCTTCAATGGTGGGCCCAATTAATAAAACAAAGCAACGGTCAGGAAATTTGAAATTAAATGGCAAAGTTATAATGGGTTTGAGAGAGAGAGAGAGAGAGAGGCTCCTTAAGTCAATTAGATGAAGGTGATGAAAGCAATGAAAAAGCTCAAGTTCTGGTCAAGAAAGAAGAAGAAGATCAAAACCAAGTTCATGTTTCCAAACCAATCACCACCTCCACCTCTGCGGCCGGCGCCGCCACCTCCGCCGCCTGATCAGAGCCACGAATACGAGCCGCTTCTGCCCTCGGCGCCGCCCTTGCCGCCATGGCTCGAACATGATCTGCAATTCCAAGAAATGCCTTCAAAAAGCCAACCAGATTTTCATTTCCCTCCACCAAATGATCATGAATTGCAGCATTATGTGGCATTCAGCAATGATATCATTAGTGAAGATCATAAAGTCAAGAAATCAGAGAGGGGTGTTGGAGCTGTTGGATGTGTTGTTAGCTTCGGTGACCATTTGTTGCGTTGCGTTTTCCCGTGTTTTCATATCCGAGAAGATACGTATAAGTTCGAATGAAAGTGTAAAAATATGAAATTTGGGGTGTGTTTAGTATTTTTGGAGCGTGTACGACCCCGCCCTCGATAAAGATCTTCTTGTACATTTTCCTTATCGAAAAAGCTCTTTATGTAGTTGGAATAGGTTCCACAAATAGTCAATATTGACGAATGGACCAATCAATCAAGTGATAAGTTAAGAGTTTGCCATTAATTTTTGGCATACTTGTGAAGTTAATGACACCTTGAAATTCTGGATGATTAGATATATTGAGTTCATAATGATTAAAAATACAAAATATATGCTACTGAGTGAATACCTTATATGGCAATATGTAGCTCTCAGGTGAAATATCACAAACACCTTACAATCAATAGCAAAAAGCACACACATTAAAGATCAACTCAACAGAAAAATAAACCAAATAATCAAGAACTCAAATATGCCTAGGTGGACGTGGAAATAAGGGAGTGATTTCTCTATTGATCAAACTGTAATCACAATTACAAGAAACAAGAAAACTGTAGTGAAACTGCTCACTTTCTCTCTGAAACTCAAACGAAAGAAACGAGGCTTACCTAGTTGTGTGTTGAGGAAGATCGGGAAACAGAATGGAAATTGAAGTCTGAAAATGCATTAACAACAATATAAATCAAGCTATGATGACATATCTTACGATACTGAAAATCACCCTGCATTCAAAGCCTTAACGCACTCTCCTCACTTGTCTACACATACTCATTATTCCTGAAATGTAAAAAATATTGGAAGATTAATAAAAATCCTTTAATCAAACAGAAGCATATATATAATGTTGCAGGTGAATTTGAAAATGATAATTACACTTACCACACACCATCCTCTCGAAAGGGTCGCAGATCAACCTGTATGTTGGGGATATGAGAGACATCATCACTTTGTTGTCCAATCCACCTCTTTAGTTCCAGATGACAATCTTCAATCCATAATTGAGTTAATTTCTTGAGGCATCGTATGATTCCCACACTCCTCAACTCCTTACATTCATTTAAACGTAAATACTCTAGAGATGTGAGGTTTCCAAACCATTCCGGCAATTCTTCTATTCTGAAATTGAACAAGGATAAAGTCGAAAGAGCATTGAGATGTTGAAGCGAATGGGGAAGAGAGTCCCAATCCTCCATCCCTCCTAAATATAAGCGAGTAAGTGAATGGGATGCAGCTTGCAACATTCCATCAACACCCTTCTTTGCACTTTCACTTGAATCTCTATCATCTGGCTTCATCCATAAATATTGCAAGTTGGGGAAAACAGCAGGGGCGGGTGAGATGAGTTTCGGAACATTCCAGTGGAGTATTCTGAGAAGAGGCATTTTAGGAAGACAATCAGTTATCTCTGCCAAATTCATTAAGCTGCTTAAGTCCCTCAAATTCAAATTCCTGAGTGAGGGAGCACTTGACTGTAGCATTTCACATGGCAAACTGATGAGATTTGGGCAGTCAACAATTGTCAACCTTTCAAGCGATGTTAAGCCTTGGGATTCTCCATGGACACTACTATATGCTATTGACTTCAGATTTGGGCATTCATATATATACAACTCCTTGAGAGAATTGAGGGTCTCCACACCATCTGGTAACTCTATCAACTTGTCACAATTCCATATCATCAATTCTGAGAGATTTTGATTGTTGAGAAAAAACCAATCGGGGGAGGTATTCCATTTCATCTGCTCCATTAATTTTGAAATGTGTAAGAGATCCGCACATGTGTAAGGCAGGATATAATTCCTTATCACTTGAGGATGAGAATTGACTTGGATTCATCCTCAATTCTCTGCAATCAGATATCTCCAATTCTTCAAGGCAAGGGAATACCTTTATTTCAAGTGGATGCTCATTTTCACCCATTTCTATTTCCATCCACTCTACCAACTTTGGCATTTCTGACAATTCGAGTCGTTTAAGCACCGGAAACACCACCACATTTCTCTCCTTGCACCTACTATCCACCTTGAATATTGAAGAACATATCGATTTCACTTTCCCAAGATTATCCGAACACAAAGATTTCAAATGTGGCAACTGCCCCATCATTGGGATTTCTTCACATTCATTGCAATTCCTCAGTGATACATCCATCAAATTATTAAGTGTGTCTGCGATATCCAATGTCCATGATGGAAATCTTGTGCCTTTGAATCCAATTATCCCTAACCTCTTCACATTTGGATGAGGTTGGAGACCTTCCAACACATTTTCGTCATTTGTTTCACCTTCTCTGGACATGCTCCACACCAACACTATGTTGAATATTTTTGGCTTCTCGTATAAATGTGCACTCTCAGCGTCTTTCCGTTCCCGCACCTCTTCAAGATTTGAAATATGCAATTTACCTTGGAGGTCTTTCAACTTTCCAAGCTCTCCAATTCTGTAGCCCTCTTCCTTGTCCACATGATAGTATTCTAGTGTTTGAACACAAGTTAAGCTTCCAATATTAGGAGGCAATTTTGTATTTTCCGAAAGATGAAGATGCCTTAGGTTGATCAAATATTGTACGGTTGTCGGAAGCTTACTCATGTAATTGTCTACAATTAGTGTTTGCAAGTGATAGAGATCACCAATTGAGTCGGGCAAATCTTGAATACCTCTAGGAGAAATTTGAAGATATCTCAAATGTAGTAACTCGTTGATTGAACTAGGCAACTCCTTAAGATCACTATCCATCAAAATTAAAGTATGCAGGCTTTTGAAGTCCATGAACATGGTATGAGAGAGTTCTTCACCCTTGAAGAGTAAAGTACGCCAACTTTTTTTTATGGATAGAAGATGATTCATCTCGGCCATTCTGGCAACCAATACATTGAACTTGATAGATGCCCTTTGACACAATGCATGCTAGATCATGCATAAGATCGTGCATGCTACAGTGTGTTATGTTTGCATACTCATCTTGCTTTGCAACTTGTAACAAGGAATTATGGACAAGAAAGTGGAAAATTTTGTTGCCCTCAACCTCCATGCCTTTTTTAGGATCAATTTGAAGAAATCCCTGTGACATCCATAACTCAATCAGTTGTTGCTTGTCGATCACTTCACCTTTTGGAAAAATCGAACAGTAGGCAAAACACCTCTTGAGTGATGGTGGAGACAAATGATCAAAACTCAATCTCAATATTTTTGAGACATCATTGTCTTCAACTTGAAGATTTGAAAGCCAACCCTCTGCGATTGAGATCCACTGATCTTTGGGTGTACGGTGTAGTAGTCCTCCGGCTACGTTGGCAGCTAATGGCAAACCTTGACATCTTTTCGCAATACTAATTGCAATGCTCTCGAACCTTGATGGAATATCTTCTGCCTGACTCACAACTTTTTGTTTGATGATGGACAAACAATCTTCGTCCGATAAGACATTCAAGTTATGAATATCAAGTGTGCGAACAATCGAAGCAACTTCATTACTCCTTGTTGTAACAATAACGAAATTTCCTTTGGTAGAAGAAGTGATTCCGGACAAAGAATTTACAAAGCTTCCCCATATCGTCGCATCTTCATTCCACATGTCATCAAGAACAATGAGACATGTTTTGTCTTTTAACTCCTTTTGTATTCTTTCCAGAAGAATACTCTCATCTACAATGCCTCCCGATGTCAACTGTGCAAGAATCTTTTTAAATAAAACCAATGCATCAAAATTTCGGGAAACGTGGACCCAAATTTGCTTTCCAAAGTGGGACTTGATTTCTTCATGATTGAAGACTTTGCGAGTCAGTGTCGTCTTCCCCAATCCACCCATTCCGACAATGGGAAGAACGGACAAGGGTTCTTTAGCTGTCAGCATCTTATGAATTATATTTGAAACATCATTCTCTCTTCCAATAAAAACTGGATCCAGAGTTTGTGGATAAGTTTTTTCAGAAAGAGAGTATTCAATCGCGGGTCTGCTATGGAGGCCAAGCTTGGCTGCTTCATCTTTAGCAGACTCGAAACGAATAAAGATTTCATTGATTCTAGTAGCCATATGGCGGCGACGAACATAATGATTGAAGGATGGGAAGCAAGATGGTAGTACCTTTATCTTCTTCTCTCCTCTGACGCTCTTCATTTCCTTAGAGATATCATCATATTTGAGTTCATCAAAAACATTATGAGCATCGAAGGCCACATCATCAAGGTCCTTCAGCCAAGCTTTGACAGATTCTTCGGTGATCAACTTCTTCTCAGCATCGTCCAAGTAACTTTGGATTTTTTTTCAAAATATCCGGTAGTTTGTGGGCATTCTTCTTGAAACCTCGGATTAGTGAGATCTCCTTTTTGCTAACGTCGATCAGAGTGTGAAGCAGAACTTCCATGGCAGCAGCTCCTCCTCCTTCCATTGATCTTTTCGCAGAGAGAGAGAGAGAGAGATTGATTGATTGATTGATGAGAGTGGGTGTGTGAGATTCCGAGCAGTTGACTATGGATTATAATGTGCATTACAGACTGGTTTTATTATTTAATGCCGTATGCTGCATTGTTTAACAACCACTATATTGCATCTTAGAAGACTTGCGATATTATAATCCAATCTCGAGATCTTAAATAAATAGGACTAATTGCTTCTAATTAATAAGAGGGATCATGTGGCAAATTAAATATGTTTCCAACTTAATTCAAACCATAAGTTTTCAATTAATTTATAATTTGAATCTTTTAATTTTATCCGATTGCAATCCCAAATTCAAAAGTTCCTCAAATTAACTTGCAAACCTAAACAAAGTTTTGCTCAACTTTTGCGGTGAATTTTAGAACATTGTTCTATGACCAAAGATGAAAATATCACCATCGCAAGTAATATCGTAACCTTTATTTTAAAGATACATCGATGGATATATCAATATTGCATATCGATATCTCCAAAGATTTAAAAAAAATGATGAAAATGTTATCAAAATTTTGGAAATTTAACATGAAAGTTTAGGAATTATTATAACATATTATTATTATACATATGTTCCACTCAAAATGAATGAATTTAAGTCCCTTTTCGAATTGGAGTGGATTTGAAATCCACTAAAATAACTCTCAAATTAGTTCAAAATAAAAGTAGGATTTCGAATGCACAACCATCCAAACAAGACCAATGAATTTCCAACCATGGATATCAAGTCCCTCCTTAAATCCACTTATCCAAATTGATCAACCCTCGGATCATTTTAAGGTATTGAATTTAGTCAGCTAATAAATTTCTAGCTTTTAAAAGATAGTATTCTTAAATGATCATAGCTAATACTAGTTACAGTCCTCATGTATTTTATAAGATTTATGAATAATCACAAAGATAATTTTCTACATGAAGCCAATTGAACCACATGAGAACCTCGTGATAACTGAAAAATAATTTCCATTAATAATTTGATATATATGTTAGAATTAGAGTGACACTAGTGTGCCCCAGGGGCATGGTACCCTCAACCTAACTATCATATGATGTTACATATATACTTTACAAGTATCATGTGTATACTCTTCAAATATCACATGTATACTCTTATATACATGAATATCAGCACGTGCATCGCACGTGGAGGATGAATTTTTTTTAAATATTATATTTCTATTAACCTTATATAATAATTTTTTATAAGGATATACAATCAATATTAAATTAAATTAAAATTCAGAAAAATCTATAGCAAATTAGAGTCCTACTTATACTAGAATTCTATATGATCAATTTTTGTTTAGAATTCTAATGTAAAATTATTTAAATATGAAAACCATAAATTACTGATATAACTTTAAGGAAAATCTTTAATAAGGATATATTAGGCAATCCTTATTTTGTAAGAAATATCCATATTTTTTATATAGGTAATAGATGTGATATCTGTAGAGTATATGTATAACACCAAGAAACGTAACACATGAAGAGTATATATACAACACCTGAAGAGCAAGTGTATAACATCTAGATCCGTGCCCCTATGTGCCCCAGGGGTATATAAGTTTTTTCTATAGAATTAATATTGCTTATAAACTTCAAATTTGGACGTCAAGAAATTGGTCATACAATTTTGACAAATAGAATGTCCATTCTCCTAAGACACTAATTGTTATTATAATTTATAAATGTCATATATAGAATTAGGGTGCAACTATACACACCCCATAATTTACTTAATACAACCCAAATGTGTACTTTATACCTTTTATTGAAGAGATGAAGTGTGTTAAGTAAGTTTTGGGGTGTGTATAGTTGCACCCATAGAATTAATGAAAAACTTAGAAGAATATATAAACTTGTGAAAAATAAAATAAAGATACAAGCTATAGATTTTCTGGGTTATGATGTTGTGCTAAGTTTATAGGGGATTTTCTTTGGTTTAACTTTATGGAAGATGAAATTTCCAATTAACCTAGACAAAAGTCTTAGATTTGAATCCGCTTGCTTCAAACAAGGGTCATTAATAAGATTTGAAGAAACATTTTGCTCATATATATTATTTATTACCTATTATATCACTACTAGAAAACAATCAAATTCCAACAGAAATTCCAACGGAAATAATAACCGTTGGAATTTCCAACAGAATTTCCAACGGAATTTCCAACGGAATTCAATGCTGTTGGAAATTCCGTTGGAATTTTTATAATTTCCAACAGAATTTCCAACGGAATTCAATGCTGTTGAAAATTCCGTTGGAATTTTTATAATTTCCAATAGAATTTCCAACGGAATTCAACGCCGTTGGAAATTCCGTTGGAATAATGTTGGAATTTTTTTTGTGATTGTATATTCCAACGGAAAAGTACCGTTGGAATGTTCCATTGGAATCGTTTTTCCGTTGGAATCTCCGTCGGAATTTAAATTCCAACGCCCATTTTTCCGACGGTCCACTTCCGTAGGAATTTCCGTTGGAATGAAGAATTCCAACAGAATTTTACAAAATTCCAACGGTATTTCACAAAATTCCAACGGAATTGTTCCGTTGGAATTTGAGTGATTTCTAGTAGTGATATCTATTTGAAAGTGGACAAAAACTTATGTATCCGTGCCCTCAACCCATCCTACTCCGACCTGGTTAGAAAATGGATTACAATATACATTTTTTAAAATTATTTTTCTCATAAAATTTCACACTCTGCTCTTCCTTCCCTTCGTTTTTGCACCTCATTTCGTCTATTCAATTTCTTCTCTGGAATTTGATTGTAATCAATTTTAGAATTACCTATGTTTGTCTAACTGAGTTTGAAACAATATTATTAGTTTCTATGTTTTGGGAATTTAAGTTAATAGCAATTTTTATGTTTCCCGGGTGATTATGAGATGGTAACAAGGATGAAAATATCGATATCGCATGTCGTATCGCAACTTTGATTTTATGGATATATCGATATCGCAAAAAAATTGAAAAAACAATGGAAATCTTATTAAAATTCTGGAAATTTAATATGAAATTTTAGGGATAATTTTTACACTTCATTACACATATATTCTACTCAAAATCACATTAAAATATAATATATTTAAAACTAACATATATATAATAAGCATTATAAATACTATTTTTCGAATGAAAACTGATAATATATTACATAATACAATACAAAATTACTAAAATTACATCACAGAATACACTAGTACCAAAATATTATAAAGTTAAGATAAATATATTATCAAAACAAAAAATCAATAAGTTCAACTGAAATTATAATTTCAAAGTAATAAAAGTCATAAATATTCAATCAAAAAAATAATTGAAATTAATTTAATCAAAAATGTTGGGAGAGAGTTAGTGATATCATACCTTGAACCTTAAAATGTATGATAGAATGTTCACTTGCATTTATCCTCTTATATAGAGAAATATATCATGCAAAAAAATTAGAAAAAAAAAAGTAAATGAAGTAATAATTGGTTTAAGGAATGGAAATTTCAAAAAGCCACAAAATACATAATACAAAGTAAAAAAAATCACATAGTTTAATTTTTTGAATCATAATCGCTCATTTTGATATACATGCGATATTTTGCGATATATCCACGATATTTCCCAATTTTCATCCAATTTTGTACTACACTGAACCGATATCGAAATTGATATCGATATTTTGCGATATTTTGTGACATATCCGCGATACCCAGGAAAAAAAATATTAACACCCAATATCCATATCGTAATATCCGTATCCGTGATATATCCGCGATATTTTGCGATATTTTCATCATTGGATGGTAACAATGTTTCCCCTGATAGTAAATATTTGGCAAACAGAATACATATTTTTGAAACTATTATAGTTGTTATCTTTTATTGTTACATGTGCTAGTTAGTTGATATGCAAGTTGTTTCTTTTACATATAAGTAATGAAAAGTATTAGATGAAAAAAGTAATAATTCCATAAGGTAACAATTAAATATATTTACACACAAAAACTAATACATGGAAGTAATAGTTGATTGCAATGAAAGGTACTAATGTCTATAGGAAAATGTATTGCATATGTATCTTTAAAATATTAAAATTAATACGTTTAAGGTGCTTTTGCTTCAAATTATTGATTAGACTTGATTTTGTTGGATGTGTTGTTAGCTTCGGTGACCATTTGTTGCGTTGCGTTTTCCCGTGTTTTCATATCCGAGAAGATACGTATAAGTTCGAATGAAAGTGTAAAAATATGAAATTTGGGGTGTGTTTAGTATTTTTGGAGCGTGTACAACCCCACCCTCGATAAAGATCTTCTTGTACATTTTCCTTATCGAAAAAGCTCTTTATGTAGTTGGAACAGGTTCCACAAATAGTCAATATTGACGAATGAACCAATCAATCAAGTGATAAGTTAAGAGTTTGCCATTAATTTTTGGCATACTTGTGAAGTTAATGACACCTTGAAATTCTGGATGATTAGATATATTGAGTTCATAATGATTAAAAATACAAAATGCTACTGAATGAATACCTTATATGGCAATATGTAGCTCTCAGGTGAAATATCACAAACACCTTACAATCAATAGCAAAAAGCACACACATTAAAGATCAACTCAACTGAAAAATAAACCAAATAATCAAGAACTCAAATATGCCTAGGTGGACGTGGAAATAAGGGAGTGATTTCTCTATTGATCAAACTGTAATCACAATTACAAGAAACAAGAAAACTGTGGTGAAACTGCTCACTTTCTGTCTGAAACTCAAACGAAAGAAACGAGGCTTACCTAGTTGTGTGTTGAGGAAGATCGGGAAACAGAATGGAAATTGAAGTCTGAAAATGCATTAACAACAATATAAATCACTACGTACTAAAATCTCATCTGAAACAACAGAAATGGATCACTTGTTCACAAATCAAGCTATGATGACATATCTTACGATACTGAAAATCACCCTGAATTCAAAGCCTCAACGCACTCTCCTCACTTGTCTACACATACTCATTAATTCCTGAAATGCAGAAATGTGCGACTTAGAATAGATGATTGAAAAATAAGCAGCATGAAAATGCAACAAACACTAAAAAGTAATAGTGTATTCTCATTCAGGCAATTTAACAAACAGTAAGGCTACCATAATTAAACACATGTAAAAAGAAAGAGTGAAGATCGATCTTACACACTAGCTGCTAGTTGTATCCAAAATCCTGAAATGTAAAAGATGGAAGATCAATAAATATCCTTTAATCAAACAGATGCATATATATAATGTTGCAGGTGAATTTGAAAATGATAATCACACTTACCACACACCATCCTTTCGAAAGTGATGATCATCAACCTCTATGTTGGGGATATGAGAGACATCATCACTTTGTTGTCCAATCCACCTGTTTAGTTCCGGATGACAATCTGTGATGTCTAATTGAGTTAATTTCTTGAGGCATCGGATGATTCCCACACTCCTCAACTCCTTACATTGAATTAAATCTAAACTCTTTAGAGATGTGAGGTTTCCAAACCATTCCGGCAATTCTTCTATTCCGAAATTGAACAAGGATAAAGTCGAAAGAGCATTGAGATGTTGAAGCGAATGGGGAAGAGAGTCCCGATCATCCATCCCTTCTAACATTAAGAAAGTAAGTGAATGGGGGGATGCAGCTTGCAACATTCCATCAACACCCTTCTTTGCACTTTCACTTGAATCTCTATCATCTGCCTTCATCAATAAATATTTCAAGTTGGGGAAAACAGCAGGGGCGGGTGAGATGAGTTTCGGAACATTCCAGATTTGGAGTGAGTTGAGATTAGACATCTTAGGCATACAATGAATTATCTCCGGCAAATTCATTAAGCTGCTTAATTCCCTCAACTCCAAATTCTGGAGTGACGGAGCACTTGACTGTAGCATTTCACATGGAAAACTGATGAGCCCTCCGCAATGTCCAATTGACAACGCTTCAAGTGATGTTAAGCCTTGGGATTCTCCGTCTCTTCTATATGCTATTGACTTCAGATTTGGGCATTCCCATATATACAACTCCTTGAGAGAATTGAGGGTCTCCACACCATCTGGTAACTCTATCAACTTGTCACAATTCCATATCATCAATTCTGAGAGATTTTGATTGTTGAGAAAAAACCAATCGGGGAGGTATTCCATTTCATCTGCTCCATTAATTTTGAAATGTGTAAGAGATCCGCACATGTGTAAGGCAGGATATAATTCCTTATCACTTGAGGATGAGAATTGACTTGGATTCATCCTCAATTCTCTGCAATCAGATATCTCCAATTCTTCAAGGCAAGGGAATACCTTTATTTCAAGTGGATGCTCATTTTCACCCATTTCTATTTCCATCCACTCTACCAACTTTGGCATTTCTGACAATTCGAGTCGTTTAAGCACCGGAAACACCACCACATTTCTCTCCTTGCACCTACTATCCACCTTGAATATTGAAGAACATATCGATTTCACTTTCCCAAGATTATCCAAACACAAAGATTTCAAATGTGGCAACTGCCCCATCATTGGGATTTCTTCACATTCATTGCAATTCCTCAGTGATACATCCATCAAATTATTAAGTGTGTCTGCGATATCCAATGTCCATGATGGAAATCTTGTGCCTTTGAATCCAATTATCCCTAACCTCTTCACATTTGGATGAGGTTGGAGACCTTCCAACACATTTTCGTCATTTGTTTCACCTTCTCTGGACATGCTCCACACCAACACTATGTTGAATATTTTTGGCTTCTCGTATAAATGTGCATTCTCAGCGTCTTTTAGATCGTGCACCTTTTCAAGATTTGAAATATGCAATTTACCTTGGAGGTCTTTCAACTTTCCAAGCTCTCCAAGTCTGTAGCCCTCTTCCTTGCCCACATGATAGTATTCTAGTGTTTGAAGACAAGTTAAGCTTCCGATATTAGGAGGCAATTTTGTATTTTCCGAAAGATGAAGATGCCTTAGGTTGATCAAATATTGTACGGTTGTCGGAAGCTTACTCATCTCATTGTCTACTCTTAGTGTTTGCAAGTGATAGAGATCACCAATTGAGTCAGGTAAATCTTGAATACCTCTAGGAGAAATTTGAAGATATCTCAAATGTATTAGCTCATTGATTGAACTAGGCAACTCCTTGAGATGACTATCCATCAAAGTTAAAGTATGCAGGCTTTTGAAGTCCATGAACATGGTATGAGAGAGTTCAACACCCTTGAAGAGTAAAGTACGCCAACTTTTTTTATGGATAGAAGATGATTCATCTCGGCCATTCCGGCAACCAATACATTGAACTTGATAGATGCCCTTTGACACAATGCATGCTAGATCATGCATAAGATCGTGCATGCTACAGTGTGTTATGTTTGCATACTCATCTTGCTTTGCAACTTGTAACAAGGAATTATGGACAAGAAAGTGGAAAATTTTGTTGCCCTCAACCTCCATGCCTTTTTTAGGATCAATTTGAAGAAATCCCTGTGACATCCATAACTCAATCAGTTGTTGCTTGTCGATCACTTCACCTTTTGGAAAAATCGAACAGTAGGCAAAACACCTCTTGAGTGATGGTGGAGACAAATGATCAAAACTCAATCTCAATATTTTTGAGACATCATTGTCTTCAACTTGAAGATTTGAAAGCCAACCCTCTGCGATTGAAATCCACTGATCTTTGGGTGTACGGTGTAGTAGTCCTCCGGCTACGTTGGCAGCTAATGGCAGACCTTGACATCTTTTTGCAATATTAATTGCAATGCTCTCGAACCCAGATGGAATATCTTCTCCCTGACTCACAACTTTTTGTTTGATGATGGACAAACAATCATCGTCCGATAAGACATTCAAGTTATGAATATCAAGTGTGCGAACAATCGAAGCAACTTCATTACTCCTTGTTGTAACAATAACGAAATTTCCTTTGGTAGAAGAAGTGATTCCGGACAAAGATTTTACAAAGCTTTCCCACATCGTCGCATTTTCATTCCACATGTCATCAAGAACAATGCAACATGTTTTGTCTTTTAACTCCTTTTGTATTCTTTCCACAAGAACCACCCTACTCTCATCTACCATATCTACCATGCTTCTTGATGTCAAATGTGCAAGAATCTTTTTAAATAAAACCAATGCATCAAAATTTCGGGAAACGTGGACCCAGATTTGCTTTTTAAAGTGGGTCTTAATTTTTGCATGATTGAAGACTTTGCGAGTCAATGTCGTCTTCCCCAATCCACCCATTCCGACAATGGGAAGAACGGTCAAGGGTTCTTTAGCCGTCAGCATCTTATGAATTATATTTGAAACATCATTCTCTCTTCCAATAAAAACTGGATCCAGAGTTTGTGGATCAGTTTCTTCAGGAAGAGAGTATTCAATCGCGGGTCTGCTATGGAGGCCAAGCTTGGCTGCTTCATCTTTAACAGACTCGAAACGAATAAAGATATCGTTGATTCTACTAGCCATATGGCGGCGACGAACATAATGATTGAAGGATGGGAAACAAGATGGCAGTACCTTTTTCTTCTTCTCTCCTCTGACGCTCTTCATTTCCTTAGAGATATCATCATATTTGAGTTCATCAAAAACATTATGAGCATCGAAGGCCACATCATCAAGGTCCTTCAGCCAAGCTTTGACAGATTCTTCGGTGATCAACTTCTTCTCAGCATCGTCCAAGTAACTTTGGATTTTTGTCAAAATATCGGGTAGTTTGTCGGCATTCTTCTTGAAACCTCGGATTAGTGAGATCTCTCCCTTGGTAACGTCGATCAGAGTGTGAAGCAGAACTTCCATGGCAGCAGCTCCTCCTCCTTCCATTGATCTTTTAACAGAGAGAGAGAGACAGTAGCTAGCTATTGATGAGGTGAAATGGTTGGCTGGAAAATTGGTGATAATAAGATACTAAATTATGAGAGAGAGAGAGAGAGAGAGAGAAATGGTGGGTGGGTACACTGCTGTGCTGAAATGATCTAAGAAATCGTGAGTGGGATTCACATATCTTTTTCATAAATTAGTAATTAGAAAATTTGAATTATAAAAAAGTAGTCTTGTACAATCCACACCCTTAATAATGTCGTGTTCTGTTTGAAATTATTGGCACCAATAATTTCACTTTTCATAAAGCTCAGCACCAATAATTAATAATATTATCATGTCGTCTCATCATCCATAGTTTCTTCAGATATTACAACTTCAAATTAGGTAATGAGATCAGGGACGGATGCCCCACACCCTCCTTGGATTTTCAAAATTGTTACTTTTATATGTAATATTTTCTGATTTCATTATTATCTATGATTCATGAGGGTTCGTCTCTTTTGGGTTATAAAAATTTATTTAATAGATAATTTTATCCTCTTGAAACAAAATTCTAGATTCAGAGACAGATTCGTCCCTGAATGAGATACATCTTATCTTATATAATAGCAACTTGGAGAGATTGAGATTGACTGAAGACAAAAAATAATAAACCTAGTTTCCACAAGCTGGGGGAGGTGGAATTTGGGGCTGTTTATAGGGTAATTGCATATTATTAGTCTGCAATGCATTATCACAATTCCAGTTTAGTTCAGATTTGTTACTTTGAGGTTTTGAACTCAGGAAACACTTGAAAGTGGAGGAGAAGTAGCCGTGAAAAGGTTGTCCAAGAATTCAGGGCAAGGCAATTAAGAATTCAAGAATTGTGCAATTTTATGTGAATCGTGAAAAAGAAGTGCTAGAGAAAGGTAATCTAATTTTCGAGTTAAATACTTATTTTACCCATTAACTTTTTTGTTATGGCAATTTTACACATTATTTTTTCGGGCTGATGATTTTACCCTTTATTTTCTGAAAAATCGGAAATTTGACCCAAATTCTGTCCATACTGACGAATCAAGCTAAATTCGCACGTGACTAGCACGTGCACCCTAGTTTTCGCACTATTTTTGCCAGTAACTTATTTGTTTCGACAATTTTACCCATTAACTTATTTATTTTGACAATTGTGTCCATTAACTTTTTGTGTTTTCTATCCTTTTAGGGTGTCACGTGTCAATAACATGCGAATTAAGTCCGATTTTGGCTGCTCAGACTGAATTTGAGTCAAATTTCCGATTTTTTAAATGATAAAGGATAAAATCGACAGTCTGAAAAGATAATGGGTAAAATTACCATAACCAGAAAGTTAATGGATAAAAAAAATAATTAACTCCTAATTTTCTTTATAAGTGTAGTGCCTCGTTATCCGACATGTTATTTATTTATATAGTATTTGCATATTCTTCTTATTATAATTTTTACTTTTTAAAGGTGTTATAACATGCAAACCATTTTTTTTTTCTCTCTTTAGCAGCTGTGATATATGTGTTTAAGATCAAACCACACTGCTCTTTCTCTAGCAAGAAACTGTAGAAATTTGAGGAGCTTGGATTTATGTTGGTGTTGTAAATTTATTGATCGTGCTGCTGTTGCATCACGAAATACTATGATACCATGTAAGTTTCTTATTGATATGTCAAAATATGTGTTCAGATAGTTTTTTTATTCTTTTAAAGAGTGTGTTTAACATTTATTATTATTTGACAGCTGAGTGGTGGGTTATGTATGGTCATTCAACACCTACACTAAGAAAATTGGCCATACGAATACTATCACAAACAACATCGTCTTCAGCCTGTGAGAGAAATTGGAGTACATTTGCACTGATACATACCAAGCAACGAAATCGTCTGGCATATCCAAGACTTGAAAAACTTGTCTTCTGCTACTATAACATGAAGTTAAGGCTACGAGATATGGAAGCAGAAGATAATAGGGTTGCTGAGACAGACTATCTAGATGTAGTAGATGTAGCTCCTGAATCTGGTGATGAGGAAGAAGATCCACTATTCCAATGGATTCGATCAGCCCATATGGACGATGCTGAAGGAAACCCCGATCCTAAAGTTGCTGCAGTAGCCCGTGAATGTGGCATTGATGTGGATCGAGTAATGGGAGAAGAAGTAGGTGTCAACTCAAGGAGTTCAGGATCAGGTGCGGATACCTCAGCAGATAGTGGAAGCAATGTTGGTGGTGGTGGTGATGGTGGTGGTGGTGGTGGTGGTAATGAAGAAAATTATAATTTTTCAGATCAGGTGCCTTTAAGTCCATTCACAGGTGAACGTGATTTCACACATGCAACACAAGATCTTGATCATGGAAGTAGAGCGGGAGGTGCAGGGATTGGTGCTATTGGAAAGAATTATGGAAGAAGACATGTTTGGAACGAAAGTGAGGGATCAAACACTGACATTGAATCAATGTCTATGACATTTGACTCAATGAATATGAGCAATGATCCTCCATACCAACCACCATATCCTCAACCTGAAGGCAGACATAGCACATCCGATTGGTGGACTAGTTTACATGAATTTCATTATCCATCAACTCAAATGTCACATGGTTCAAACATGTCTCAACCTAGTCAACCATATTGGGTTAATGAGCATTATCCTATCCATGGACATGCGGTTGGAAAAGATAGAGGAGCATATGAATGGCATGTTTATGATTACACCCAAAATTGGTCTAATATGGTGAGTTGGTATCAATATTGTTTAAATCAAGATGGCATGTCATCTTATTCATTTGAACCTCACAGGAGCTCATGCTATTATTAGTTCATAAATATACTTTGTACAAAATTTCTCATATTATCACTTTATATATTAGTTTATCTCTCATTTTGTTGTAAATATATTTTTTATTTGAAATCTTAACTTCAATTTATGTATGAATGTTAGTTATAACATTATGTAAATTACCAGATATTTTTTCTAATTTTTTCACAATATTTCCGTGATTTTTTTAAAATTACCGATATTTCCACCGAAACCGATAACCGAAACCGATATTTCCGTAAATTCAAGGTACCGATACATGAACCGAAACCGATATTTTCGTCCTTGGATATATCTAAACAAATGTTTGCTAGATGGCAAGCTTATTTAGCCCCTTTTAAATTTGAAATTATTTACAAAAAAGGAGAAGATAATCATCTTCCTGACTTTTTTAACCAGAGAATTTCTTAATTGATCACAGGAATGTCTGTAAGAGGCCCAGGAGGCCATGGTGAATTTTCCTCTTATAGGGGAAGAGGTAACAAAGGAGGAAGATTTCCTTCAAGAGGAGGTAGACCTCCTATTGTATCACATGGTACAAAACATCTTATTAACCAGAATATTTTTGGGATTTCACAGGGTAATATTCCTGATAAAACACATCCTTTATATAAGGATTTCCAGAAATTCCTGGAACAAAGAAAAGGGGATGATATCCCTGAAACTTCTGATTCACAAGCATCATATGCTAAAATAGTCAATGACGAAAGAAGTGAATCTATTATGTTTATTAAACATGAGTATAAAGAAGTTATTCTTCTTATAGAGGAAAAAGATACTCAATGGGTTGATAACTCTTGGAATGTTATGGAAAAATATCTTTCAAATACATTCTATGCAAATGGTTCATATAAACCAAGAGGATTTTATGAAAACCTCCTTTTTACAACAAAGAGTGTAAATATTGAACACACTAATCCTGGAAATAGCCAGAATGATTATGCGTATTCTAAATTCATAATCAAAAAGATCATATCTATTGAAGAATGGGGAATTTCTCCATTGGTTGAAAAAGAGGTAACCAATCCCATCTCAAAAACCAGTTTTAAATTTAATTACTGGGATTATGTGGAAAGCTTTGATAAAGCTTTATTTTTTGAAAATAAAAAGAAAAAACATACTTGGCTTATCAAGATTTGTGGAAATTGCTTCCATAAAATTATACCAAATTGGTTCTATTCTTGGTGGGACAAATATTGTCCTTCGGTAGATATTCTACCAGAAAATATCAAAGGTCTAATGGAAGATTGGACTATTTTAGCACCTATTGTCCAGAAGGCCTCAATTACGGGTCAAACTCTTTGTTGGTTCTTTATGGAATCAAGTATTCCATGGATATGGAAATGGGTTCCAGAATTCGGTTATACTAATAAAGGAATTCCTTACATATGGCGAATTGGCTTTTCAAAATTTTGGGATAAATTATCCAGGGTTGATCCGGAAACTGAAGAAATTGGTCTTCAAGAAACTATTAACCATCTGCAAGAGGTTATTAAGCTTAATAAACTTAAGAAAGATACAATGGAGATAAAAGAGGATAAATCTCAAAGTCCTTATAAAAGAATAG
>CM016728.1:20264636-20307419 GCA_005771605.1 Scutellaria baicalensis
GCGTCCCTCTGCTCGTGTTGCTTCTATCCCCACTGCCCCCCTCTCTGTCGCCCCAAATACACGCTGCTCCCGTCCCTGCCCCTGTTCTCCGTCGTCTCTTTCCCCCAGTGTTCCTGCCTCTATTTGGAGGGCGCGCGCGAGCGAAGAGCCTGCTCATTATCGCCCATCCCTCCTACATTCATATTTATATTGTTAGTGCTATTTGCAAATTAAAATTGTGAATTAATAACTAACATTTCATGGTTTCTTCTACATTTCTACATACATTAACATTTCATGGTTTCTTCTACATTTCTACATACATTGACATTTTAGCCAAACCTTGTTTTTGCATGGTACAAAACTAACATGGAGAAATTATCTTTCATCATCACATTCTTCTGATACACAAATCCTTAGTGCAATCAAGTTCACTCTGCACAAGTGTCCCCATCCTCCAGAGAGTACTAATCTTTCGTTCTTCCATTTTTTGAATTTTATAACATACTACCTCCCACTTGTAGAGAGAAAGAGAGAGAGAGAGAGCACGCTCAATTATCGCTCGCAAACTAAATCATAAATTCATATTAATATTGTTGCATTTCAAGAAGTGCTATTTGCTAATTAAAAATGTGAATTAATAACTAAAATTTCATGGTTCCTTGTACATTGCACATACATTAACATTTTTAGCTAAACCTTGTTTTGCATGGTATTTTCACGCACAAAACTAACATGGAGAAATTGTCTTTCATCATCACATTCTTGTGGTACATACTCTGATATGCACAAATCCTCTAGTGCAATCGAGTTCACTCTACACAAGTGTCCCCATCCTCCAAGAGCACTAAGATCTCCCGTTCTTCTATTTTCTGAATTTTATAACATACTACCTCCCACTTAGAGAGAGAGAGAGAGAGAGAGAGAGAGAGCTCAATTATCGCACGCAAACGAGAGAGAGAGAGCTCAATTATCGCACGCAAACTAAATCATAAATGCATATTAATATTGTTGCATTCCAAGAAGTGCTATTTGCTAATTAAAATTGTGAATTGATAACTAAAATTTCATGGTTCCTTCTACATTGCACATACATTAACTTTTTTTTATCTAAACATTGTTTTGCGTGGTATTTTCACGCACAAAACTAACATGGAGAAATTGTCTTTCATCATCACCTTCTTTTGGTACAAACTCGCATATGCATAAATCCTCTAGTGCAATCGAGTTCACTCTGCACAAGTGACCCCATCCTCCCGAGAGTACTGATCTCCCGTTCTTCCATTTTCTGAATTTCGTAGCATACTGCCTCCCACTTGGATCAACAAGTATAACCTCATTTTCGAGCTTAAGGTTGTAATCTTTGATTACATTATGGGGGATAAACTATAATCACAACAATGAAATCATGTTAAAATATAATAGTGAAACTATATATAATCAAAGTATCAACAATGTTAACTTTATGTTTTGATTCTATACAACTTCATTTCATCTCATATTTCATTTCAACATTAATCTATACAATAACAATTATTTGAGATTTGAAAATTTAACACCTCTTAAACTAATCAACTTACAATTCACTAAATTAATTTTTGTATCTTAAACAAAGTTTCAAGATTATAGTAAGGAATTCAACACTTACCAAGTTGCACTTTCTTTTTTGCTCAATTTTCGTGACAAAGTATGGATTTCTTGGTTGTCTTGCCAATCCAGCTTCAAAAATCTCCATGCCATAGCATTTACGAAAATTGTATGTTTGTCTAGCATGAATATAATTAATACCAATAATAGCTCCATCTACACAAAACATAACTCATTAATCTCATTTCAAGAAAATCCATCAAAATTCTTAGACCATATTACATTTATAATGAAGAAAAAAACAGATCGAATTTCCTTACCATTATCAAGCTCTTGCTCCTCAACTTCATCATTCTTCGTTGCGTCTTTTTATTCTTGGTCAGAAGGATCACTTCCAATGATGCTATCATTATCATCACTCACAATCTCATGGATATTTTTTACACCTCCAAAAATAGATAATCTGTCCACATTCTTCTCAGTCGCAAATTTCCCAAACAATTTAACTTTGAAGACCTTTAATTATGTTATGATACTCGAATATCATAAGATCTCCGGTAGTTAACATATTATCGTCGACAAACTTATCCCAACCGTCGACAAACTACCAAAAGCCTTCAACTTTCACAACCTTTACAGGCCATACGTCGTTATGTCGATCTCTGAGGAACACTTTTTTTGGCAATGCTTGTCCAATGTCCCGAGTAAAATTAACTGGGATTTTCTAATTATCGAACACAAATTATTGTTTAATAAATTGTAGATTAAACAATGGTTTTGGTATTAACTAAGCTTGTCTTTTTTTGGCTTGATTTTTGAATTTTGGCACATACCACTACGTTATGTTAAACATACCTTTACGTGGTGTTAAACATACATTTATGTATACTTAGACATACTTTTGTATATGTTAGACATACTTTTGTATATAGTTAAACATACATTTATATATGTTAGACATACCTTTGTATATAGTTAGACCTACCTACCTACACATAGTTGGTCTAACTATACACAAAGGTTGGTCTATTGGAGCGAATTTTGGATGAGCTTCAGCACGAGTGTTCAGGCGCGCGGGAGGTGCGTGGAAGCGCGTTTTGGGCACGTGAACGGGTCGACCCGCAACCAGTGCATAAAAGTTTTTGCCTAATAAAAAAATTAAAACTAAAACTATAAGAAATAAGTTTTTGAGCCAAAATTGACATTTCTACTCTTAATGAATGAAGGCCCATCACCAAGTGCAAAAAAGATAAATGCACAACTTGCACAAGAAACAAGATTGGGGTGCAAGAGCTCCACGACTCACACGATGTGCCTAAAGTGCAATACTATATTTCAAATTATTTCGATAAAAATAAGTGGTGAGACGAATACAAATGAAATTAAAAAATGGTCTAAAAGATAATTTTGTTGGGAATTAACAAAATATTCGTACAAGATAATTAAAGGACTTATATACAAATTTTTATATAAACTAAATTTACATAGGAACGATTGATGGTTGAGAAGAAGACATTACAGTAGTATCATTGGATGTTGACATGATTAAGGGGGTGTAGAAATTTGAGTGAAGCAACGAAATTATGCGTGAAGTAGATTGATAGACCGCTAGATCAGAACCCCTATTGATACCATATAGAAAGATGATTTTCTTGTCACTACAAGAAAAATGCACATAGACTACGCCCCTAAGACAACGGTTTTTTGAAAAAACCGTTGTCGTAGCCAAAAATAGCGTTGTCGTAGATAAAACCGTTGTCATAGGCCGAAAATTTGCGCTCATAGACAACGGCATTTTATAGGCGTTGTCGTAGAGGCGTAGTCGTAGAGTAAAATTCAACCCTATGACAACGGTTGTGACGTGAGGTTGTCGTAGAGGTGTAGTCTTAGGTAAAAAATGAACCCTAAGACAACGCTTATAATATGAGGTTGTCGTAGATATGTAGTCGTTGATCCCTAAGACAACGGGTACTATATGAGGTTGTCGTTGAGGTGTAGTCATATATCCCTAAGACAACGGTAACTTTATAGCGTTGTCTTAACCTTATAATAGCGTTGTCGTAGATTAAATTAACTTGATTTTTTTTATTACTATTATATGTAAATGTAAATACATGAAAAATAAAACACTTAGAGAAATACATCCCCAAATTTACCCTAGGTATCCCTTCCCAATCGGAAACCTAGACTTCACCGCCGCTGTCGCCTCCGCCGGTGCCGTCGTGGCCGCTCTCCTAGCCGCTGCCTCACCGAGCGCACCATCCCCTCCAGCTGCTACCTCGCTTATTGCGCACCCACACCGCCAGCCGCTGCGTCGCCACGCGCACCCATGCCGCCAGTCGCTGCGTCGCCGCGCGCACCCACGCCACCAACCACTGCCTCGCCGTGCACCCAGGCCGCCAGCCGCTGTCTCACCGCTCACCCACGCCGCTAGCCACTGCCTCGCCTCCTTCTTGCCATTTCTCAATCGCTGCCTCGCCTCCTTCCTGCCCGAGCCCCGCTGCCATATTCCACTCGATTAGGTATTGTTTTTGATAATCCGCTACAGATTCTTCAACCCTTCATCAATCTAAAGAGAAATCTGTTTTTAGAGTTTAGATTCGACAAAGAAAAGTTTAGAGTCGACGGCGACGGTGAAGCAGAGAGGTCGACGGCGAAGATGAAGCAGCGACGGTGACGGTGAAGCTGAGAATTCAATGGTGAAGGTGAAGCAGCGACGGCGAATACGAGGCAAAGGAGTCAACGGTAATATTTTTTTTGAATGTCGCTGATTTGTGGAAATGTTGGAGCAATTATTTCTGTGTTTGAGCTCTAGATTGTTTGGATCAGTGTTTTTCTTGATTTGGTTGTGGATTCAAGGCCGTTTGATTTGTGGATTCAAGGCCTTGAAACTTGCTTCTTAATCTGTATCCTTATAATCCTCCAAGGTAATTTCTTCAGCTTTATCTGTTTTTTTGTGATTCAGTGTTGATTTTTTCGGTTTTCTTTTGGGTGATTCTGATTGGTAACCCTAAATTGGGTATCACAGACGTGTTATGTGATGAAATACAGGCATTGTGATGGCAAGTTGGTTCTGAAAATCACTGATGATAAGGAGGTACAATGCAGTATGTTTCTCTCCTTGTTTGTTTGATGAAGATATATGGAATTATATTTTGTTGTTGATGTAATTATGTTGAGTTACCATTAGGCGCTGCAATGTTCTGCAAATAGAGTTTTGAATGAACTGAAAACCTCATTGGAGATTGGATTGATTCTGTTTTGCCAAATTAGCATCTGTGAATGCTCTGTCATCATTCTATGACGTCACATGTTCGTCGTACTGTAAATGCTTAAATTACAAATTTTTTGAGGCAGATGATCAAGAGACTTTTAAGTTTGAAAGAGGGAGTTGATTTCTGAAATTAGATGACTAAGATTAGTTCCTTTTGGTGAGAATTCGGGCTAGGCCTAGTGATTTGTTGCTGTATTGGAAGCTGTGTGCATTCATGTTATTGGATTCTTGATCACTTATTAAGTATCTCAAGAGAAGAACCAATTAACGAGTAAGCAGAATATTGGTGGGAATTGCCTGGTTCGTCTTCTTTAGATAGAACTTTATTCGTCAATCAGGTTTAACCATTGGAATATAGTCACAGGTTTAAACAATTTGAATTCAGCTTCTGCTTCCTCTTCAAGCATATTCGCCCACCTTCCTTTACCTTGTAAAAGCATACAACATAAAACCTTGGAGGCAGATGACATACAAATTTCTGAACACAATTATTGATGATCTCTTTGCATTTGTGATCAAGATGCCAACACTACATCGACTTTCTGTCTTCCGTGATGGTAAGTTGGTTCTTATAATTTTTTTCTCATGTCTTGAACAATTGGAATCAAAGCACTGAAGGAACCATGCTCAGCATCTCACTGTTAGCATATATATAACCTGTGGCGGTAGACTTGTAAATGCAAGCCTTTATATCTGAAAATGTGCTGTTATTATATCTGACCACAACTTCCACAAGGTTCAGTGTCTATAGGTTGGTAAGGCTGACCTTGTTTTATGCATCTCACCTTTAAACTTGTGGCTGGTGCAGGTATTATATTTTTGATATATCTATATCAAAGATGGGTGTACCCGGTGGACAAGAAACGAGTAAACGAATTTGGTTTTGGTGGGGATGAGGACGATCAGTCGGCAGTGAGTACAGTTGCGACACAACAAACAGAAGAGGATAAGAAAACTAACTAAGCTATAACTGTATGTATGTAAGCGAGAGGCTATGTATCAGTAGAGATTGTAGCTTCCATATCTTGTACCAACTCTTACATCATATGAACTTTTAGAGTAATAGTTGTTGTATGAATTATTAAATAAATATTTCAATTTGATATAACTATTTTGAGTTGAATGTCTATTTTGTATATTTGAATTTCAGTTAATAAATAATAATTATTAAATGTTGCTATAACTTGTAAAAGACAACGCTGAAAATAGATTACGACAACAGTTTCAAAAATGTTGTAATAAGGGTCTACAACAACGCCAAGGATTAAAAACTGTTGTCTTTGATAGCTACGACAACGCTGAAAAACCGTTGTCTATGAGCGTCGGACCGTTGTGGTAGGTATATAAGACAACGGTTTAAAAACCGTTGTCTATGAGCGTCTGACCGTTGTGGTAGATATATAAGACAACGGTTAAAACCGTTGTCTATGAGCGTTTCTACCGTTGTCGTAGGTATTGTCATTAGAGCTACTAACCTATGACAACGGTGAAAAACCGTTGTCTATGAGCGTCTCAGCCGTTGTCGTAGGTACTTAAGACAAGGGTTAAAAACCGTTGTCTATGAGCGAAATTTGAGACCCCCTACGACAACGATGGCTACGACAAGGCTGTATTTTGACCTACGACAACGGTTAAAAACCGTTGTCGTTGTGCGAAAATCTTGTAGTGTGTATATATCTTGATACCAAATAGAAAGATGATTTTCCTGTATATTAGAGAATAATACATGGGTGTACAACATATATACAGGATTACAGAGATAACAAGAATCTACAAAATCACTAAATTCGGGGTTTCATGTCCAGCTCTTTCATCTATATATAGTGTTATTTTTTCTTCTTTTAGGTACGCTTGAGTTTTAACTCGCCCTCTTCTCTCTCTCTCTACCCTCTGTAATACTTCCCATAGCCATAAGTGCTTATCTTCTTCTACTCCTTCTGGTGTCTTTATCTTTTTAAGGTATTTTATTTTTCCGTACTTTAATTTATTTTCATATGATAGCCTCCAATATGGAAGGCTAAATATCAAGATGTTAGATCATAGTGAATTCTTGAACATGGTAAAAATGTTATAAGAAAAGGAAAATCATGAACTAAGGAAAGGTTGAAGTTACTCAGGTTTGAGTTTTACGACTGAGATAATTATAAGTTCCTAATGTTCCCCCACTTTTTTGCCGCTAAGCCAGAGTGGGCGTTCAGGCATGTTTAGGGTGGAAGGGGAAAATTAAACATCAAAGTTTTAGGACTTAGTTCATGACCTCTCCTGGGTGAAAAAATGGTATAATAATAATAATAATAATAATAATAATAATAATAATAATAATAATAATAATAATAATAATAATAATAATAATAATAATAATAATAATAATAATAATAATAATAATAATAATTGGTTTTTAAATTGTGGTATATTTAAAATTCATATAATACTTGGTTGAGTAAATATGATTGTGTTGATTATTATACCTGAATGACAAAATATATGAAGAAAATAAAAGCTGATCCTGTACAATGCACATGTCATAAGTAGTATATTCAAACAATATGTGCCTATTGGGAGGGAGAGAGAGAGAGAGAGAAAGAGCATGCTCAATTATCGCACGCAAACTAAATCATAAATTCATATTTATATTGTTAGTGCTATTTGCTAATTAAAATTGTGAATTAATAACTAAAATTTCATGGTTCCTTGTACATTGCACATACATTAACAGTTTTAGCTAAACCTTGTTTTGCATGGTATTTTCACGCACAAAACTAACATGGAGAAATTGTCTTTCATTATCACATTCTTGTGGTACATACTCTGATATGCACAAATCCTCTAGTGCAATCGAGTTCACTCTGCACAAGTGTCCCCATCCTCCAGAGAGTACTAAGATCTCCCGTTCTTCTATTTTCTGAATCTTATAACATACTATCTCCCACTTGTAGAGAGAGAGAGAGAGAGAGAGAGAGAGCTCAATTATCGCACTCAAACTAAATCATAAATGCATATTAATATTGTTGCATTTCAAGAAGTGCTATTTGCTAATTAAAATTGTGAATTAATAACTAAAATTTAATGGCTCCTTCTACATTGCACATACATTAACTTTTTTTTTTATCTAAACATTGTTTTGCGTGGTATTTTCACGCACAAAACTAACATGGAGAAATTGTCTTTCATCATCACCTTCTTTTGGTACAAACTCGCATATGCATAAATCCTCTAGTGCAATCGAGTTCACTCTGCACAAGTGACCCCATCCTCCCGAGAGTACTGATCTCCCGTTCTTCCATTTTCTGAATTTCGTAGCATACTGCCTCCCACTTGGATCAACAAGTATAACCTCATTTTCGAGCTTAAGGTTGTAATCTTTGATTACATTATGGGGGATAAACTATAATCACAACAATGAAATCATGTTAAAATATAATAGTGAAACTATATATAATCAAAGTATCAACAATGTTAACTTTATGTTTTGATTCTATACAACTTCATTTCATCTCATATTTCATTTCAACATTAATCTATACAATAACAATTATTTGAGATTTGAAAATTTAACACCTCTTAAACTAATCAACTTACAATTCACTAAATTAATTTTTGTATCTTAAACAAAGTTTCAAGATTATAGTAAGGAATTCAACACTTACCAAGTTGCACTTTCTTTTTTGCTCAATTTTCGTGACAAAGTATGGATTTCTTGGTTGTCTTGCCAATCCAGCTTCAAAAATCTCCATGCCATAGCATTTACGAAAATTGTATGTTTGTCTAGCATGAATATAATTAATACCAATAATAGCTCCATCTACACAAAACATAACTCATTAATCTCATTTCAAGAAAATCCATCAAAATTCTTAGACCATATTACATTTATAATGAAGAAAAAAACAGATCGAATTTCCTTACCATTATCAAGCTCTTGCTCCTCAACTTCATCATTCTTCGTTGCGTCTTTATATTCTTGGTCAGAAGGATCACTTCCAATGATGCTATCATTATCATCACTCACAATCTCATGGATATTTTTTACACCTCCAAGAATAGATAATCTGTCCACATTCTTCTCAGTCGCAAATTTCCCAAACAATTTAACTTTGAAGATCTTTTTGTTATGATACTCGAATATCATAAGATCTCCAGTAGTTAACATATTATCGTCGACAAACTTATCCCAACCGTCGACAAAATACCAAAAGCCTTCAACTTTCACAACCTTTACAGGCCATATGTCGTTATGTCGATCTCTGAGAAACACTTTTTTTGGCAATGCTTGTCCAATGTCCCGAGTAAAATCAACTGGGATTTTCTAATTATCGAACACAAATTATTGTTTAATAAATTCTAGATTAAACAATGGTTTTGGTATTAACTAATGGAAGAACAATAAACAACTACACATGTAATATGTAACTAATTTTATTGTATAAGGATACATTGGAAACTAGTCAAATAATGTAAGAAAATATTAAAACTTGCAAAAGCATAAGAAATAGGTTTTTTTTAAGCTAAAATTGACTCTTGTAACTTCAATGAAAAGAAGGGCCCACAGTACTACCAAGTGCAAAAAAAAAATGCACAAACAACACGACCTACATGACTTGCATGACCCGCACGAGTTGTGCAACTTGCACAAACCGCACAATGCACGAGTAGCACAACCCACACAACATGCACAACCCGCACGAGCTGCACAAACAATTCGTTTAAAAAATTCATATCCCAAAACTAGTTTAGTTCGGTTATCCTTTATTTTGATAAAAATACCCACACACACACATATATATATATATATGGAATGTTATGATAACATAAAATGAAATGAAATTCTAGTTCAGAATGCATAAAGAACCAGACAGGTGTAAATTTGTATTAGCTTTTGTTCATAATGTTTGAAATAAAAGTAATATATGTTAGTCTATAGAACTGAATAAATTAATATACATTTGACATTATTTATATGTACAGTTTACACAATACTATTTCAAATTATTTAGATAAATTAAGTGGTGAGACCACGATAAATCAAATTAAAAAATGGTCCAAATTAAAGGTAATGTTGCTATGAATCAACAAAATACTCGTTTAATATAATTAAAGAACTTCTATATAAATTCATATATTTATAAACAAAAAGTAAGCTAAATTCACTACTTCAATCATACCACTTCTTCAAGGGCAGAAAAAAATTAATAAATAAGAGTTGAGAAGATGTACATTCATTAGACTTTTAAGATCTAGATCTTGAACTTGATTTTAACATTGCATACAAAGAACCATTTTTTAATCATCAAACAAAAATATTAAAACAATTAACACTAAAAATAAAAATTACCATGTCAATGTTGTTGATTTCACTAATGAAGAACTTGAAGAAAGTCGGACCTTTGCTCATCTTGGTACCTGGCCTATAACAAAATCCAACTTAAATCTAATAAAAAATAACTGATTACGAAAAATAAAAACTCGAGAAATTTTGATCCAAGTAAAATATTAAAAATGAAAGGGTATATGAAGGGAGAAAAAAGAAAAAAAATGTAAATTATATTGCCTTGAAATTTGTAGCAGAATTTGTGATAAATAGAAGGAGATTTTTTACTTCAGAAATTTTGAGGCGGCGTGAATGGTTTTTGTTTCTCGACTTTATATATATAGAAGGAACAACGAGAGGATTAGGTATAAGAAGAGTCATCATATTTAAAACCTATTAGTATACAGATTATGATATTTATGATTAGATTTTAAAAGATATTGTATTATGTGATTAAAAACATCGTATTTGATAAATAAAAAAAACAAGGGCAAATTGGTAAGATTACCCCGTATATGGACCCTAATTATGACCTTATCCTTTAGTTTTTTAAGTTTTGAAGAATACCCCGTATTTTAATATTTGTTGCTGGAAAAATTCATTTACCGTCTATAGCAGGTGACATGCTGACGTGGCAACTTATTTCACATGTGAAATCGATTTTTCTTTATTTTATTTTTCTTTAAATCTATGTCACTGAAAAAGAAAAATAAAAATCAATGTATTCCTCTAAAAATATTGAATTTCTAATTTTATTATAATCTTAATTATGCTTAAAATTTTCAAAGAAACAATTAAAATTGAAAATATTTTTTAATAAAAAAATTTAAATCCGAAATAATCATTAAAAATAAAATATAGAAAAGGTTCTAAAATAAATTAATAATAGTAACAATAACAATTATTATTATTATTATTATTATTATTATTATTATTATTATTATTATTATTATTATTATTATTATTATTATTATTATTATTATTATTATTATTATTATTAGTACTACTACTACTATTATTATATTATGAAAGTTAGTTCAAATTTTAAATTTAACAAACAGAATTTATAATAATTATTAGGAAAACACAATAAATTAGAAATATTTATTTAAAAAATAATAACTTATCCAAATTTTTAAAACATATGTTTTGTAATAATAATAATAATAATAATAATAATAATAATAATAATAATAATAATAATAATAATAATAATAATAATAATAATAATAATAATAATAATAATAATAATAATACTAATAGTAATAATAATAATAATAATAATAATAATAATAATAATAATAATAATAATAATAATAATAATAATAATAATAATAATAAAAAAAGAGTTTATTACTTTTTTTTCCTCGTAAAATAGGTGGTCTGGCATTTTCGGACAGGAATGTTTCGGGCTAGCGATTTTGACCCTGTATTGAGCGTAGAGGCGTAGTCGTAGGGTGAAAAGACAACGCTGGTGACTTGACGTTGTCGTAGTGGTGTAGTCTTAGATACAAAATGAACCCTATGACAACGCTTTTGATACGAGGTTGTCGTAGATATGTAGTTGTTGATCCCTAAGACAACGCATACTATATAAGGTTGTCGTTTAGGCGTAGTCATATATCCCTAACACAACGGCAACTTTATAGCGTTGTCATAACCTTGTAAAAGCGTTGTCGTAGACTAAAAAACTTGATTTTTTATTTATTTTTACTATATGTAAAATTACATGTAAAATTTTACCAAGTTAGACAAATTACCCCCAAAGTCAAAATCCCCAAATTATTTACCCTAAATCGGCTGGAACCCTAGCTATCGCCGCCGGTGAGATCTCCGTCGCCGTTGTCCGACGCCCACCCATCCCGCACCCTCGCTCATCGAACCTACCCCCGCTGGGCCACGCCCACCCATCCCCAGTGAGATCGCTGCCACCGCTGTCCCACGCCCACCCATCCTCCACTGGGCCTGCCTTCGGCGCGCGCAGCCACACTGCCTGCCGCCGCCTCTCCCTCTCTGCGTCGCTGCCTCTCAGCCTCTCTCCAGCAGCTGTTTCGCCGCGCCACTCGCTCGTCGCACCCATTCCCGTTGTCCCACGCCCACCCATCCTCCGCTAGGACTGCCTTCGGCACGCGCAGCCACCCTGCTTGCCGCCGCCTCTCCATCTCTGCGCCACTGCCTCTCTGCCTCTCTCCAGCAACTGTTTCGCCGCGCCGCTGCCTCTCTGTGCCGCTCGCACCCTCGCCGCTCTCTGCTTCTCTGCCTCCGTCGATTCTCACCGCTACCTCTCTGCCTCCGACTCTCAGCGTAATTGAATCTCTGTGCGATTGCCGCAGATACATAAGGTGCTGCTATTAAATTCCTTTTCACTAATTCTATTCAATCTTGCTTGGAATTTCACTTGATCATTTCACATATACAAGTGCATCTATGGTCTTTATGCAATCAGACTAATTGTGATTTGTTCAAGTAGGCTACTAAATCATGTTTTGAATTTGTGTTTTGTTCAATGCAGTAGTGAAATCTTTAGTTAATTATGTTGAATAATGAAATGATTAGTTGATGTTCTAGGGTAAAATTGAAGGCCCTAATTGTTTATTATTTGGGGAGAATGCTTTTTGTTTAATCAATTGGATGAATTTAGGAATTTCTCTTCTTGATATTGATATTTTAATTAGTTACATTAATGGCTTAGTTGAATTAATTAATTAATTTGGAGATTTCAATATATTTCATGTTGAGCATATTAAATAGTTATGCTTATGTGAATAAACAGATTAGATTAATTGCTATGAGACTCACAATTTGCAGTAGTGAAAACTTAAGAAAAGTGGATTATCGGTCATGTTACTTTGCTCCTTTCATAAGCTTGTCTTCTCGTTTTTATATCTTATGTTTAGGGTAAATGGTTCTTTGATGTTTTCCCTTCTTTCTCCCTTCTTATGCGTCTTTCTTATGTTCTTTTTTTTTTTTTTTTTTGTCCCCATTGATCCTTAATTAAGCCTAGGTTTTTCATTAACTACAAACCTTCATCTAAAGATGTATATATATATATATATATATATATGGTTTTTAGGTAAAGAAGAAGCTGTGATTTAAGGAGAACAGACGAAAAGGGAAGAATTAATCACCGATCAAGAGGATTTCGGTGAGTTCGATTCAATTTTTTAAAAAGTGAAGTATTTTCTTAAATCGTTTTAATTTTGGGTAGAATTTTGTGAATTCATCTCATGTGAAATGGCTATTATTTTTTAGAAGATTACTGCCTATATTATGATTGTGTAGATTTTATTCCGTATCTACTTGAGTTGGTGTCTATTTGTTTATTGAGTAATTAGTAGTATGTTTGGCCATGAATTGTGAATTGTGCACTAATTTTTTTTTTATTGATTCTATTATTAGGCAATTGATGCAAAATAAGAAAATATATATCATAAGACTATATTTTTTATTTACTAGTATCTTGTGTTAGTAGGTTAATTATGGATAAATCATGGATGTCAAAAGATAGATTGTCACAAGAGTATAAAGTTGGAGTAGAGTCTTTTATGCATTTTGCTCGGCAAAATGTAGCTAACCACAATGTAATGTCATGCCCTTGCTCAACATGTGGAAACCTAGTTAGGAAAAAAGTTGAGCTTGTGAGGTTGCATTTGTTGACTCATGGTATGGATTTAACTTACCATACTTGGATATGGCATGGGGAAAACTATACCAACTCAATAGATGATTTGAATCACTGTGGGGATGGTGAATGTAAGTCTACTTTAGAAGACCCAATTGATATGGTACATGCTGCATATGAAGAAACTGACAATCCAAATGAGTTTGTAAAGCTACTTGAGGATGCAGAAAAACCATTGTATTTAGGTTGTACTAAATTCACAAAGTTATCTTCAATTGTGAAACTATACAACCTGAAGGCCAAATATAGTTGGAGTGATAGGAGTTTCGATGATCTTCTTACACTCATTGGAGATATGCTGCCAGATTCAAATGAATTGCCTCTGTCTTTGTATGATGCAAAGAAAAGTCTAATTGCTTTAGGCATGGACTATGAGAAAATTCATGCTTGCCCCAGTGATTGTGTTTTGTATCGAAAGGAGTATGAGCAATGTACTAGTTGCCCGACTTGTGGAGCCTCGAGATGGAAGGTGGGTAAGAGTTCGACTACGAAGAACTTAATTCCTGCCAAATTAGTTTTATGGTACTTTCCACCTATTCCGAGATTTCAGATAATGTTCGGAATACGGAAGTCTCGAAGGACTTAACATGGCATGCTGAAAAGAGGGTTAGTGATGGTTTTCTAAGCCATCTAGCTGATTCACCCTCTTGGAAGGTTGTTGACCATAAATGGCCAGACTTTGCTTCTGATCCTAGAAATCTCAGATTAGCTTTATCTGCAGATGGGATCAATCCATAAAGTTTGATAGCGTCCACTTATAGTTGTTGGCCAGTTCTATTAGTCACCTACAATCTTCCTCCTTGGTTGTGTTTGAAACAAAAATTCATTATGCTTACCTTGTTGATTGCTGGTCCTAAGCAGCCTGGAACGATATTGATGTCTACTTAGCACCTTTAATTGATGACTTGGAACAACAACCCTACGACAACGGTTAAAAACCATTGTCTATATGCGTCACAACCGTTGTTGTAGGGGTCTAAGACAACGGTTAAAAACCGTTGTCTATGAGCGAAAATATGCTGACCCCTATGACAACCCTGACTACGACAACGCTGCTTTCTGGCCTACGACAACGATTAAAAACCATTGTCTATCAGCGATTTTCTTGTAGTGAATAATAATAATAAAAATATTGAGTTAACCCAAGATACATATTTCCCCCAACTCCAAGTAGCGCCGGCGCCTCTTTCTTCCACCCCGCCATCGTCCTTCGCCACCGCAGCCGTGATCCTTCGTCGTAGCAGCTCAGCCCGTCGCATGCCCCCCTGCCCCCGCCTCGCCGTAGCAGCTCAGCTCCTGCCCCCGCCTCGCCGTAGCAGCTCAGCCTGTCGCCCGCCCCCTGCCCCTGCCTCGCGTCGCTGCCGCTCCGGTAAGTCTTCTTTATTCTCTCAAAAATAGAATTTGTTGTGTGTTTGTGTGTGTAGCTCAGAGTGGTGATTATTGTTGTTGTTGGGTTCTCTGAGAATGAAGATGGTGTTTGTGTGAGACTTTTCTCTTGAATCTAGATGAGGCAGAGGTCCAAGTAGATTTGTTGCCGATGATTGCTTCAACAACGGGATTCTAGGGTTTCCTTTTTAAGTTTAATTTCAGTTTTGTGAATCTCAACAGTACCTTATGCATTGGGAGTTAGACTTTTGCTTTTCTGCATATGGAAAATGTTGTTTCAACTAGTTTCCTGTTTCATAAATTCTCCTTTACTCAGCTTCATGATTCATTTGTGTTAATGTCTTGAACAGGTTTTGCTTAATTGTTTGTGAATAAGTTGTACTATATTTGCAAATTGATCTGAAATTTGAAATTGAATAGTTTAAAATGTGGAAGAATTGAAGAAAAGAAAAGGAATTAAAGATGAAGAAGTGATGATGGACCACTCTAGAGGAAGTAATTCATGTGCAGTTGGGTACAGTTTATATATGAGCAGGCAATTGAGAAAACCAAAATCTGAACGTATTCTAACCTTCTGTTATTACAATGAGACCAACTAGTTCCTTCTACTTATAACTTGTATTATTACCCGAGTGGTGATGTAGCTGCTTTGAATAGACTCGAGGGTAACTGCCAGCGATTTAATCAGCTTCCCTCATTATTTTAATCAGTTTGTTTCTTTATTTAATTTTGAATTTGTTATTATTCAATGCTGCATACCATGCTCTGAGTTACAAATGAAGAAATCTTTAGCAAAAATAATGTTTGCTCCTTTCACCTGTAAAATGTAGTCTCTTATTGATGTTATCATGTTATATAGACCTGCCTAATTGCAAAATTTTGTTTTTTCAGAAATTCAAGATTAAGCAGTGCATGATTTAGAAGATTCTCTCTCTTGTACTGCAATAACTGTACTGTCATTTTCTCGTTTTCCTGTAGTGTGAAGAAGTATAATTATAGCTCATTTCACTTGAGTATTTAGATATCTTTGATTGGCCAAGGTCCAAGTTGTGCACTTTTATACGAAGGGCTTAATACCAATTTATGCAAATTCTTCTAGCTAACATGTTGCATCTGATGTTCAAAGTAATTTATATACTGATGTGGATCAAACTGCTTCTAGAAAGACCTTTAATTTATGCCACTGTGTCCAAGCAATAGTCTTCTAAATATTGTTTCCATGAATATTGTGTTGTTCATTTACCATGCATGTGTGTTCATTAATTACAAATGGTGTGTGGTCTGAATGATGCATATATATATATATCTGGCGGTGTTATGGTACAAGTACCTTTTATCTGATAATATGCAAGTTTATCTACCTGCTCTTGGGTTTGCTTATTACTTGTGGTGCTTAATTTGGTGAGAGTTAGCTGAATTGGTAGAGTAGCACATCTTGGGTTCCTTCTTGTGTGAAGATCTATGAATTTCTCCAACTTTGTTTAGTATCAAGCAATTGTTACCAGTTCTTTTCCAAAACTATGTGATGATGGTTGGTTGATTTCTGGTCTTAGTATAAGTTTTTTGATTAGTTGATCTTTTTTTGCAAACTTGCCAGTAGAAGTTCTCTGCATGTATTTTAGTATAATTAGAGATCAGATTTCTGTCTTATAGTTTTGTCCTCTTAGATCCTGAGTATTTTGTGGCTGCTGAGAGCCTGGGACACCTTGGCCTTTGACCCTTGCATTGATGGCCCAAATAAACAAGCCCAAGATGCATAACTTAGCGCAAACTCAACAAAGTCAAAAAGAAGAAGAGAAATTGCACACATCCAGATGGGAAAAAAGTGATCTTTATCACAACACACTGTTGAACACACACAAACACACATTGATACATACATGGAAAATTAAACATACCCAGATGGAAAAATTAGGATGAAAATGCTACTTTTTTCCATTCTGAAATGCAAGCATCTTTGTAGAAAATTGGTCTTGGTACCTTGCAAAGGGTGAGTAAGAGAATTATGAATATAGGTTGAAACATTTGATCAAGCTTCACTACGATCAATAGTAATATTCTAACTTTTTCCTTATTTTCAAGTTTATTTTCTGATTATCTCTTTGTCAACATGATTACATGAGTATGTGAGACTTGGCTTGTGGTTGTTCATAGTTAACACAATAAGAATATACTGAAGAAGAAATTAATGAAGTGTGATCTGAGTGGGCGGAACGCGTGCAAGATTATATATAAGGGATGAGGTCAGAACTTCGTATGTTTTTTATAAGAATGAATTTACTGGGAAAAACAAGTTGTGAGAGATTATTATAATTATATATTTTGAATAATGCAGGTATGCGTTTTCAAGATTTCATTGAAGGATTCCAAAGTGACTAAATCCCATCTCTTCCGAAAGTAAACGAAAAAATGGAGAGCAAGGATAATGAAATCGTTTCAGAAAATGGGAAAACTGACGATTCAGTTTTTGGTGTTCATGGAATGAGCGTTTATGTATCTATCAACTTCTTCTTCGTTTCTATCACAGGAAGTGAGGCGATTGCTTCTTGGGCTAAACTGTGGAAGAGCAATTGATGATATTGCTGTTCCTGAGCCTACCAAATCTCTTTCTTCAGAGCATGGATTTGATCTTCAGGTAAATATGGTTTTCACTTTATGAACTCCTTTTACAGTGGTCGACAAGTATTTTCCACTTCATAGATAACTTTTGCGAGCTGTACAGTCAGTTTGTAGTCGTGTGAGTCATGCACATTCATCCTACTTCCTTAAATTGTTGTCTGTTAATTGGATATTGAAGAATACTTATGAATTTTGGTCAGTAACTCCCTAATGTTGGATCAGCATAATTCATTGAATTGGACGTCAGGTATGATGTCATTCCGATGAGGTAGACAAAACCTGGCTTGAATATCACACTTCTTTTACTGGTTAAGTTCATAAAGAAGATGGGTGTATGACATGTTAATGAGTTTATTAAGTGAGGCTTAGAGAGATGAAAATAATGTGCTTTTGATTGTTGAATGTGAGATGAACTATAAATGTTTTGGAGTAAGCTCCAGCTATATCTCAGCACCTAATTCCTCTTGTACCCCTTCTTTATCCCGTCACAGGGATGGTTTGCTGATTGCAGACATGGATCTCAACCTTTGCAGGCAACTGAAGGACAAGTGGGGTTTTCGCATGACTGCCCGATATGAAATATATGCCGATTTACTAGCTCGTTATGTGAAGCCAGATTTCGAACCACAAGTCATCTCTGATCCATTGATAAATAAGAAAACCTTTTAAGGAGATCATGAAAAAGATATGGTTGCTGGAACAGGGTGCACTGCTACCATGGAGATTGGGTTCTTCTTTATGTTGGTTGTGTTTGCAAATAGTTCCAATCTTGGTCAATTCATAAATATTGGTTCAATGTTTCTATGTTTAATGTACATTATATCTTGTCAGAATGTATTTTACGTACTTTGTGATGATTTTGTGGGACTGCAGAGCTTCTGCGGATAATTTTACTAATTCGTCTACTAATTCTTTTATCATTTTTGAAGTTTTCCCCATCTTTAGAAGAGTTCTATGCTTGTCCAAATGCATTGAAGTGGGTAAAAGATTTGAGGTTGAGAGAAGGATTAAGATAAAAACCACACAACTTATCCACAAATTTGTTTTAGATAGTAATCCTTTTATTGAATTACTCAAAAATATTAAGGATTCTGATTTAAGATCCAAAATTATAGATCAAATGGAAGATATACCTTCAACAAGTCATAAAAATGAAGACATAATTATACCAAATAGAACTTACTCTATGCAGGAAATCAATAAACTCTTAAAACAAAAATATGGGAATCAAAATCCTGTCACAATTAATGATTTACTAAAAGAAATAGAAAATCTTAAGAAAGAAGTAAATATTTTACATAATAATAATATTAATTTACATAATAGAATATCTATTATTGAGAATAATACAGAATGAAGACAATAGTGATTCTTTCTTATCTTTAATGGACAAAGATAAAACCCCAGATGAATTTATAAAAGTAATGAATATAATTACTTCACAAAAATGGTATATTGTTAAAATAACTCTTTTAATTGACAAAAGTTATAAAAAAGATTTTATTGTTATGATTGATAGTGGTGCTGATCTTAATGTTATACAGGAAGGTTTAATATCTTCAAGATATTTCCATAAAACCTCTCATTCTCTTTCTCATGCTGGAGGAGGATCTCTGGATATTAATTATAAATTTTCAGATACTTTAATATGTAAAAATGGAAATTGTATTTCTACTAGCTTTCTTTTAGCTAAAGATATCTCAAGCCAATTAATTCTTGGGTTACCTTTTATTTATAAAATAAATCCTCTAATAAGAATTGATGAAAAAGGATTAATTGGAACTTTTAATAATAAACCCATATTTTTTGAGTTTATTAATAAACCAGTTAAGAAAGTTCTTAATTAAATTAAAGAACAAATGGAGAGAAAATTATTTCATATAAATTCTTTAAAAGAAGAAATTAATTTCCTTACTATTGAAGAAAAATTAAAAAATCCAAAATTATAGAAAAAAATCAAACTTATTCATAATAAGTTTTCTCTTGAGATCTGTAATGACTATCCAAATGTTTTTTGGGATAGAAAGAAGTATGTTATTTCCCTTCCTTATGAAGAAAATTTTAATGAAAAAGAGATTCCCACAAAGTCTAGACCATGTCAAATGAATTCTGATTATCTAGAACTTTGTGAACGAGAAATTAAAACTCTGCTCGAAAGAGGTTTAATAACACCTTCACAGTCGTCTTGGTCTTGTATGGCTTTTTATGTTAATAAACATTTTGAACAAGAAAGGGGTATTCCCAGACTTGTTATTAATTATAATCGGGTAAATTACAATTTTGGTACCCAAACTATACCCCTTTTTCACTCCTGGTACCCCCATTTCATCGGGTAACAATTGTGGTACCCCATGTTTTAAAAAATCTCACATTGGGTACCTTCCGTCAGGATTCCGTCCAAGATAAACGGAGGTTAACTAACCCTAATTCTGAAGCGCGAAAATTAGCCCCCTTTTTCCCCCCTTTTCTGAAGAACCCTAGCTTCTTCAATTCTTCTCCAATTCTTCGTCATTCTTCACCCCTCTTCAGGTGAGTAGTTCCAAATTTCGATTTCTCTCTTCAATACACCACAATGAGCAGGAATTACAGTCAATTTTCGAGCTCCAATGGTTCTGCTTTCACAAACCATCAATCTGGAATTGTGTATTGTGGTTGTGGGATAGAACTTCCAGTGAAGAATTCTTGGACGACTGATAATCCTGGAAGACGCTATTGGGCATGCCCGTATTATGGGGTAAGATTTCGAACTGATTACCCCCAATTTTGATTCAATATTGAAAGTCACATTCATGGTGTTTTATGTTTGTGCAGACAAATAAATATTGTGGATTCTTCAAGTGGCTTGATCCTGAGATGTGTCAAAGGTCCAAAGAGCTTATCCCTCGATTCCTCAAAAAATTTGACAGATTGGAAAATGAGATTGATGCATGCAAGGCTAAAGAAAAGCAACTGGAAGCTGAATTGAGAAAGGCAAAAAGCAAGGAAAAGTTTGGAAGTTTGGAGTATATTGCATTGAAGAAGAAGTTCAATTTTTTGAGGATTTGCTTTTCAATTGTAATTGCTGTCATGTTATGTGCAATGGCGATTTTGATATGTAAAGTGGACAAAAATGAAAAAAACCAGTTTGAGTATTTGCCACTGCCTTAACATATTGTAACCACTATTTTCATGTAATGCAAATTGAGTTTGATATTGTAGTTGAAATCTGAGCACCATTACACAAATATGTTAAAAAAACAAATTGTCATTACTGCAACAAATGAATGAAGACCAAATCAACATTGTACCAAATCAACAATACACTGTCTCATAAACCAAACCAAACCAAACATTCTACCAAATCAACATTGTACCAAATCAACTAATAAATTCTTGTTTGCACAACAGAAATAAACAGAGTAATTAGCAGAATTTGGCAACACATTGCCACTTGCCATAACAAACAGAAATAAACTCTCTCAGTTAGGATTCTCAGATGGTTTTCCACTGCCACTGCCACTGCCACTTGACTTCCCCACATATGACCTCAGATTGGACATTGTAATGTAGTTCACCCCTCCCTTCACAATGACTGGAGTACTAACTCCTGATGAATTGAGGATCTATACAACAAAATACATGTTTAAAGTTAATATTAGTTCTATGTTTTCCTAAGAAATACATAAGCAAGAAAAATAGGTAGACTCACATTGCCACTGCCTCTAATTTGAACTTGACCATTTCCTGATGAATTCTTATCCAATATTGCTTTCTTCTTCATCTTATTAGGACTGCTTGGTGGAGGTTGACCACTTTGTAAGGTGTTAGCCAATGGATTCACTCCTGAAGATGCAGTACTTGTGGCACTCCTTTTAACCTGAGACTTGAAAAGATACATTGATGAATAAGTGTGATCAAGTTTTACAAAATAGCATAATGAATGAAGGTAGTGATCAAGTCTTACAGGAAGTTTTCTTCTTTTTTGGGGAGGCTGTTTAGCTGTTGAAGGTAGTTCTGCTTCCATTGGATGGTTGTTAGCCATTTCAGGATAGACTTGTGGTGGAGGTTGGCTAATCTGTGACTCAGGATAAGGTTGAGATTCTCCAATTTCTACTTCATCAGCTACCACATTTTGAGCAGGATAAGGTTGATTTTCAGCAGGTGTCTGTCTGGTGCAAGTCCTTGAATTGTGGCCTGAGCCTCCACATGTTCTGCAATTCAATGATCTCTGAACTCTTTTCAGTTTGATTGGATTACTGGATGATGCAGGTGGCTCATTAGGTCCTCTTCTCCTAATCTTCTTTGGCCTGCCAGGCTGTTTCTCATATTTTGGAGGCAAAGGTGGTGGCAAGTCACTGTGTGGCCATAACTCTGGACCATTGATGCCCATGATAGGATGTGCATATGCTCTTAGATAAGTGTCAACACTGTAATGCTGGTGCACATAACTCTCAGGATCATCTTTTTTGCACCAAATTGCAGAAATGCTGTGTTTACATGGGATGCCAGTTAAATCCCACCTTCTACAACTGCATATCATCTGCTCCAAGTCCACAGTGTGTTGGTCAAATGGTCCTATAATCTGATAATGCCACTCAGATGATTTCATAGGGATGCATTCAGCAGCTTGCTTCATGTTTTTCTGCAACAATTGTTTGATTCTAGGACAAATCCCTTTTTCCCATCTAGCAGCTGCTTCCCTACTTACTTGCAACCTAGCCATGAGTAAGTTCCTAATTGTCTCCAACATGGTTATAATTGGTTTGTCTCTTGCAGCAAGAATTAAAGAATTAAAACTCTCACACATATTATTAGTCAAAATATCACACTTTGGGAATGTACTAAAATGTGACCTTGTCCATTGATGTGGGGGCTTTGACTCCAACCAGTCATATGCCTTCTTGTCCAACTCTTTCAGCTGCTGCATTCTCCCTTTGAACTCCTCTACTCTAGTTGCTCTAGCTGCTGCCCAAAGTGCATTCTTGATTGATAGCCCATTAAACCCATCCTTCTTCATGTTACTATGCAGATGTTGTACACAAAACCTGTTTTCTGCATTAGGAAATAACCCCTCAAATGCTGGAATCAGCCCTTTTTGTTTATCACTCATGAAGGTCCAAGCAAACTGATTTTCTTCAATACAAATGTCATTATCCAACAGGGTCAAGAACCACTCCCAAGCTTCCTTAGTTTCACTCTCCACCACTGCATAAGCAACTGGGAACATATTGTTGTTGGGATCAATCCCAACAGCAGTCAGCAACTGTCCACCATGCTGTCCCTTCAGGAAACAACCATCAACTCCAATGACTTTTCTGCAATGTTTAAAGCCCTGTTTGCATGCCTCCAAGCAGATATAAAGCCTAAGGAACTTAGGATCTTTCTCAACATCAATACACTTCAGCACTACAGATGACCCAGGGTTTGTTCTAAGCAATTCTTCACAATAATCTCTAATTCTGCTAAATTGCTCCTTCAAAGTGCCCTGCAACAGTTCCATGGCTTTCTTTCTTCCTCTAAATGCCTTACTTTTGGAGATGTTTGCTTTTAATTTGGTGCAAAGTTCATTCCTAAATTCATTGGTTCCTAACTTTGGATTGTCTTTGAATTTTTTCATGAAGTGTTTCCCTATCCAAGAAGATTTGATGCTAGGATTGTTATAATTCCATGAACAGTTTGAATGGTCAGAATTGAACACCTTAACCTGCCAAGATCTATCATTTTGCATTGGTGATACAAGAATATACCACCCACACCCCTCTTTCCTACATATTGCTTTCAATCTTCTTTTATCATTGTGCTTAAACCTATGACTTATTCCCCTCTTTGCACAATAAGTATGTATGGCTTCCTTAGCTTCTTTCTTGGTGCTAAACACAAGTCCCACCACCAAATCTGGTTTTCTTCCCTCACTCTTAGGATTAAATTTAGGATATCTAGGCATACTCTCCTCATCAGACCCTGCAATGCTTTCAAGCTCATCACTACTACTTATATTCTCAATTGTATCTTTCTCAAACATAGCATAAGTCTCATCACTCACATATCTGTTTTTCATCTTTCCATCACTCCCTGGAAGACCACAGAATTCTACATCTTTGTCAACATACTTCTCAAAAAACCTATCATCTTCCTCCATATCATAATCACTATCAACTAATGCATCTTCATCACTCTCATCATCTGAGGTTTCACTCTCAACAGGTATATCATCCAAAAAGGAAAAGTCAATTACAGGGTCCACAAAGGTCTCACCTACATTACCCCCACCAACTGCATTCTCACTTTCAACAGGATCAACATGCTCACAATATATTAACACCACTCTATCCTTAGGTATATACTTGATAATGTCGAACACTTCAACATCAGATTTAAGAATTCTTCCAGTCCTCTCTAGACTATGCCCAAATTGATGCCAAAACCTAATATTTTTTCCAGCATATCCTAATTCATCTGTGCAGTCCTTTAACTCTAATAACCCAAACATTTCCCCATCAACATAGTCAAAATAATCTACTCTACCTCCTTGATACACCATAACAGGTTCATATCTCATTACACCACCATGAAATATTTTCAAACTAAATACAGTGGGATCATTAACAGGATCTGCAGTAATTAACATTGTATTCTTTAGATTCTTACCTACACATGAATATACTCTATACAAGCTGAGGAAGTGAAGAAAAAACATACCATAATTGGGAACAATTGTGACATCTCCTCGTCTTGACATCGCAATTCGACCTTCTGGAGCTTGTTTTGTTAGCTTTGAAGATGTTAGATGCAAGAATTGGTGAGGAATGATGAAGCAGCTAGGGGTTTTTTGAAGCAGCTAGGGGTATTTTGAAAAGGGGGGAAAAAGGGGGCTAATTTTCGCGCTTTAGAATTAGGGTTAGTTAACCTCCGTTTATCTTGGACGGAATCCTGACGGAAGGTACCCAATGTGAGATTTTTTAAAACATGGGGTACCACAATTGTTACCCGATGAAATGGGGGTACCAGGAGTGAAAAAGGGGTATAGTTTGGGTACCAAAATTGTAATTTACCCATTATAATCCTTTAAATAAAGTTTTAAAATGGATAAGACACCCTATACCAAATAAAAAAGATCTTATTGATAGACTTTTTGGAGCCTTAATATTTTCAAAATTCGATTTAAAATCAGGATACTGGCAAATTGAGGTAAAAAAATCTGATAGATATGAAACTGCTTTTAATGTTCCTATTGAACATTATGAATTGACTGTTTTACCTTTTGGATTAAAAAATGCTCCATCTGAATTTCAACAAATCATGAATGATATTTTCATCCCTTTTAGAAATTTCATAATTATTTACATTGATGATATATTAGTTTTCTCTAAAGATATTGAAACACATTTCAAACATCTAGAGATTTTTAAAAAATTAATTATTCTTAATGGTCTTGTTATATCAAAACAAAAAATGAGATAAATGTCAGATTTCTTGGTCATATCATTAATAATGGAAAAATTATTCCAATCCAAAGAAGTATGGAATTTGGAAATAAATTCCCAGATATTATTACTGACAAAACCCAACTGCAAAGGTTTTTGGGTAGCTTAAATTACATTGCTCCCTTTATTGAAAATATTTCAAAAATTACAGCTATCTTATATGATAGCAGACTTAAAAAGAACCCATCTCCTTGGACAGAAAAGCATACTAAAACAGTCAAAATTATAAAAGAAAAGGTAAAAAATATTCCTTGCCTATCTTTGGCAAACCCTAAATGGGATAAAATTGTTGAAACAGATGCCTTAGATATTGGATTTGGAGGAATTTTAAAACAAATAAATCCATTAACCAAACAAGAAATTCTTATTAGATTCTATTCGGGAAAATAGAATCCTGCTCAAAAAAATTATGCTACTGTTGCAAGAGAAATACTTTTTATTGTTAAAAGTATTATGAAATTCCAAGATGATTTATACAACCAAAAAATTGTTGTTAAGACAGATTGTCAAGCAGCTAAAGGAATTTTTAAAAAGGATTTTAAACATGATATATCTAAACAAATGTTTGCTAGATGGCAAGCTTATTTAGCCCCTTTTAAATTTGAAATTATTTACAAAAAAGGAGAAGATAATCATCTTCCTGACTTTTTAACCAGAGAATTTCTTAAATGATTACAGGAATGTCTGTAAGAGGCCCAGGAGGCCATGGTGAATTTTCCTCTTATAGGGGAAGAGGTAACAAAGGAGGAAGATTTCCTTCAAGAGGAGGTAGACCTCCTATTGTATCACATAGTACAAAACATCTTATTAACCAGAATATTTTTGGGATTTCACAGGGTAATATTCCTGATAAAACACATCCTTTATATAAGGATTTCCAGAAATTCCTGGAACAAAGAAAAGGGGATGATATCCCTAAAACTTCTGATTCACAAGCATCATATGCTAAAATAGTCAATGACGAAAGAAGTGAATCTATTATGTTTATTAAACATGAGTATAAAGAAGTTATTCTTCTTATAGAGGAAAAAGATACTCAATGGGTTGATAACCCTTGGAATGTTATGGAAAAATATCTTTCAAATACATTCTATGCAAATGGTTCATATAAACCAAGAGGATTTTATGAAAACTTCCTTTTCACAACAAAGAGTGTGGATATTGAACACACTAATCCTGGAAATAGTCAGAATGATTATGCGTATTCTAAATTCATAATCAAAAAGATCATATCTATTGAAGAATGGGGAATTTCTCCATTGGTTGAAAAAGAGGTAACCAATCCCATCTCAAAAACCAGTTTTAAATTTAATTACTGGGATTATGTAGAAAGCTTTGATAAAGCTTTATTTTTTGAAAATAAAAAGAAAAAACATACTTGGCTTATCAAGATTTGTGGAAATTGCTTCCATAAAATTATACCAAATTGGTTCTATTCTTGGTGGGACAAATATTGTCCTTCGGTAGATATTCTACCAGAAAATATCAAAGGTCTAATGGAAGATTGGACTATTTTAGCACCTATTGTCCAGAAGGCCTCAATTACGGGTCAAACTCTTTGTTGGTTCTTTATGGAATCAAGTATTCCATGGATATGGAAATGGGTTCCAGAATTCGGTTATACTAATAAAGGAATTCCTTACATATGGCGAATTGGCTTTTCAAAATTTTGGGATAAATTATCCAGGGTTGATCCGGAAACTGGAGAAATTGGTCTTCAAGAAACTATTAACCATCTGCAAGAGGTTATTAAGCTTAATAAACTTAAGAAAGATACAATGGAGATAAAAGAGGATAAATCTCAAAGTCCTTATAAAAGAATAGTTCAGAAATATTCTGGCTCTCTTTCTAAAGAAAGAATTATTGAATTATATATTGAGGAAATGAAGCAAGATTTCCTTAGCCAGCCAAAATTTTGTGGAGAAAAATCAGATTTATCTATGGAATCTGGTAGCAATAGCTCAATGAATCTTCAAGATGCTCAAGATCCTGATGACGATCTCCCTTCTAATGATCTTATTTTATCATTTGATATGTTAAAGGATTCAATAATCCGGAGGTGCAAGAACCAAGAATAATCAGTGGAACAAGATTTCATTGAACACAGAAAAGAATGTTCTCGTTGTTTTTGCTTCTATCAATGGAGTATTAACAGAGAAAAAATTTGTTCTCAAGGTAATCAACAACAAATAGATATTCTATTATCTATTCTAGGAGATAGTCACTCTCCTCCTTCCAGAGCAGAAATATTCAAAAGAATTATAATCTTAGATAGGAAGAAAAAGAAAATTTTGAAGATTATCAAGAATCATGACAGGAAATTTCACAGATGTATGGAAAAATACTCAATCACAGAAGAATGCTTCTCAGATGATTTCCAGATCAAATACTACGCTGATAAACAGGAAGACGAATATGGCTTTCTTCAAAGCAGACAAAGTAGCAGACAAGAATAATTATTTTTTGTCCCTTTTTGACATTTGTCAAACTTAAATAGTAATTACACTGTTTACTTTTATAAAGATTTTGAAATCCGGGGTTTCATGTTCGGCTCTTTCATCTATATATAGTGTTATTTTTTCTTCTTTTAGGTACGCTTGAGTTTTAACTCGCCCTCTTCTCTCTCTCTCTCTCTACCCTTTGTAATACTTCCCATAGTCATAAGTGCTTATCTTCTTCTACTCCTTCTGGTGTCTTTATCTTTTTAAGGTATTTTATTTTTCTGTACTTTAATTTATTTTCATATGATAGCCTCCAATATGGAAGGCTAAATATCAAGATGTTAGATCATAGTGGATTCTTGAACATGGTAAAAATGTTATAAGAAAAGGAAAATCATGAACTAAGGAAAGGTTGAAGTTACTCAGGTTTGAGTTTTACGACTGAGATGTTTTTAAGTTCCTAATGTTCCCCCACTTTTTTGCCGCTAAGCCAGAGTGGGCGTTCAGACATGTTTAGGATGGAAGGGGAAAATTAAACATCAAAGTTTTACGCCTTAGTTCATGACCTCTCCTGGGTGAATAATATAATAATAATATAATATAATAAGAATATAATAATAAATAATAATAATAATAATAATAATAATAATAATAATAATAATAATAAGAATAATAATAATAAAATAATATAATAATAATAATAATAATATAAAATAATAAAATACTAATAATAATATTAATAAGCATAATAATAATAATCTAATATAATAATAATAATAATACTAATAATAAATAATAATATAATATAATAATAATCATAAGAATAATAATAATATAATAATAATAATAATATAATAATACTATAATAATATAATATAATATATATAATAATAATAATAATAGTAATAATAATACAATAATAATACTAATATATATATATAATAATATAATAATAATAATAATATAATAATAATAATAATAATAATAATAATAATAATAATAATAATAATAATAATAATAATAATAATAATAATAATAATAATAATAATAATAATTGGTTTTTAAATTGTGGTATATTTAAAATTCATATAATACTTGGTTGAGTAAATATGATCGTGTTGATTATTATACCTGAATGACAAAATATATGAAGAAAATAAAAGCTGATCCCGTACAATGCACATGTCATAAGTAGTATATTCAAACAACATGTGTTCATGCCTATTTGGAGGGAGAGAGAGAGAAAGAGCATGCTCAATTATCGCACGCAAACTAAATCATAAATTCATATTTATATTGTTAGTGCTATTTGCTAATTAAAATTGTGAATTAATAACTAAAATTTCATGGTTTCTTCTACATTTCTACATACATTAACATTTCATGGTTTCTTCTACATTTCTACATACATTAACATTTTTAGCCAAACCTTGTTTTGCATGGTACAAAACTAACATGGAGAAATTATCTTTCATCATCACATTCTTCTGATACACAATTAATCCTTAGTGCAATCAAGTTCACTCTGCACAAGTGTCCCCATCCTCCAGAGAGTACTAATCTTCCGTTCTTCCATTTTTTGAATTTTATAACATACTACCTCCCACTTGTAGAGAGAGAGAGAGAGAGAGAGAGCACCTCAATTATCGCACGCAAACTAAATCATAAATTCATATTAATATTGTTGCATTTCAAGAAGTGCTATTTGCTAATTAAAATTGTGAATTAATAACTAAAATTTCATGGTTCCTTGTACATTGCACATACATTAACATTTTTAGCTAAACCTTGTTTTGCATGGTATTTTCACGCACAAAACTAACATGGAGAAATTGTCTTTCATCATCACATTCTTGTGGTACATACTCTGATATGCACAAATCCTCTAGTGCAATCGAGTTCACTCTACACAAGTGTCCCCATCCTCCAGAGAGTACTAAGATCTCCCGTTCTTCTATTATCTAAATTTATAACATACTACCTCCCACTTATAGAGAGAGAGAGCTCAATTATCGCACGCAAACTAAATCATAAATGCATATTAATATTGTTGCATTTCAAGAAGTGCTATTTGCTAATTAAAATTGTGATTAATAACTAAAATTTAATGGCTCCTTCTACATTGCACATACATTAACTTTTTTTATCTAAACATTGTTTTGCGTGGTATTTTCACGCACAAAACTAACATGGAGAAATTGTCTTTCATCATCACCTTCTTTTGGTACAAACTCGCATATGCATAAATCCTCTAGTGCAATCGAGTTCACTCTGCACAAGTGACCCCATCCTCCCGAGAGTACTGATCTCCCGTTCTTCCATTTTCTGAATTTCGTAGCATACTGCCTCCCACTTGGATCAACAAGTATAACCTCATTTTCGAGCTTAAGGTTGTAATCTTGATTACATTATGGGGGATAAACTATAATCACAACAATGAAATCATGTTAAAATATAATAGTGAAACTATATATAATCAAAGTATCAACAATGTTAACTTTATGTTTTGATTCTATACAACTTCATTTCATCTCATATTTCATTTCAACATTAATCTATACAATAACAATTATTTGAGATTTGAAAATTTAACACCTCTTAAACTAATCAACTTACAATTCACTAAATTAATTTTTGTATCTTAAACAAAGTTTCAAGATTATAGTAAGGAATTCAACACTTACCAAGTTGCACTTTCTTTTTTGCTCAATTTTCGTGACAAAGTATGGATTTCTTGGTTGTCTTGCCAATCCAGCTTCAAAAATCTCCATGCCATAGCATTTACGAAAATTGTATGTTTGTCTAGCATGAATATAATTAATACCAATAATAGCTCCATCTACACAAAACATAACTCATTAATCTCATTTCAAGAAAATCCATCAAAATTCTTAGACCATATTACATTTATAATTAAGAAAAAAAACAGAATTTCCTTACCATTATCAAGCTCTTGCTCCTCAACTTCATCATTCTTGGTTGCGTCTTTATATTCTTGGTCAGAAGGATCACTTCCAATGATGCTATCATTATCATCACTCACAATCTCATGGATATTTTTTACACCTCCAAGAATAGATAATTTGTCCACATTCTTCTCAGTCGCAAATTTCCCAAACAATTTAACTTTGAAGATCTTTTTGTTATTATACTCGAATATCATAAGATCTCCAGTAGTTAACATATTATCGTCGACAAACTTATGCCAACCGTCGACAAAATACCAAAAGCCTTCAACTTTCACAACCTTTACAGGCCATATGTCGTTATGTCGATCTCTGAGAAACACTTTTTTTGGCAATGCTTGTCCAATGTCCCGAGTAAAATCAACTGGGATTTTCTAATTATCGAACACAAATTATTGTTTAATAAATTGTAGATTAAACAATGGTTTTGGTATTAACTAATGGAAGAACAATAAACAATCTACACATGTAATATGTAACTAATTTTATTGTATAAGGATACATTGGAAACTAGTCAAATAATGTAAGAAAATATTAAAACTTGCAAAAGCATAAGAAATAGGTTTTCTTAAAGCTAAAATTGACTCTGGTAACTTCAATGAAAAGAAGGGCCCACGGTACTACCAAGTGCAAAAAAAAAAAAAAATTGCACAAACAACACGACCTACATGACTTGCACGACCCGCACGAGTTGTGCAACTTGCACAAACCGCACAACCCACACAACATGCACAACCCGCACGAGCTGCACAAACAATTCATTTAAAAAATTCATATCCCAAAACTAGTTTAGTTCTGTTATCCTTTATTTTGATAAAAATACCCACATATATATATATATATATATATATATATATATATATATATATGGAATGTTATGATAACATAAAATGAAATGAAATTCTAGTTGGAATATATTGAAGATTTCATATTATATTGTAGTGGCAATTGAATTAACCTTTTTCTAGAGAATGTGTATCTTACGAATTGTAACATAGTTTACCATATACTTCTATATATGCTCATGACTATTTAAATTAATAACTATATATGGAATAAAAGTTACTATATGTTTATTTAGTAGCAACACAATAATAATTCAGAATGCATAAAGAACAAGACAGGTGTAAAGTATTAGCTTTTGTTCATAATGTTTGAAATAAAAGTAATATATGTTAGTCTATAGAACTGAATAAATTAATATACATTTGACTTTATTTATATGTACAGTTTACACAATACTATTTCAAATTATTTAGATAAAATTAAGTGGTGAGACCACGATAAATCAAATTAAAAAATGGTCCAAATTAAAGGTAATGTTGCTATGAATCAACAAAATACTCGTTTAATATAATTAAAGAACTTCTATATAAATTCATATATTTATAAACAAAAAGTAAGCTAAATTCACTACTTCAATCATACCACTTCTTCAAGGGCAGAAAAAAATTAATAAATAAGAGTTGAGAAGATGTACATTCATTAGACTTTTAAGATCTAGATCTTGAACTTGATTTTAACATTGCATACAAAGAACCATTTTTTAATCATCAAACAAAAATATTAAAACAATTAACACTAAAAATAAAAATTACCATGTCAATGTTGTTGATTTCACTAATGAAGAACTTAAAGAAAGTCGGACCTTCGCTCATCTTGGTACCTGGCCTATAACAAAATCCAACTTAAATCTAATAAAATATAACTGATTACGAAAAATAAAAACTCGAGAAATTTTGATCCAAGTAAAATATTAAAAATGAAAGGGTATATAAAGGGAGAAAAAAGCAAAAAAAAAAAAAAAAAGTAAATTATATTGCCTTGAAAATTGTAGCAGAATTTGTGATAAATATAAGGAGATTTTTGACTTCAGAAATTTTGAGGCGGCGTGAATGATTTTTGTTTCTCGACTTTATATATATAGAAGGAACAACGAGAGGATTAGGTATAAGATGAGTCATCATATTTAAAACCTATTAGTATACAGATTATGATATTTATGATTAGATTTTTAAAAGATATTGTATTATATGATTAAAAACATCGTATTTGATAAATAAAAAAAACAAGGGCAAATTGGTAAAATTACCCCGTATATGGACCCTAATTATGACCTTATCCTTTAGTTTTTTGAGTTTTTAAGAATACCCGATATTTAATATTTGTTGCTGGAAAATTCATTTACCGTCTATAGCAGGTGACAGGCTAACGTGGCAACGTTATTCACATGTGAAATCGATTTTTCTGTATTTTATTTTTCTTTAAATCTATGTCACTGAAAAAGAAAAATAAAAATCATGTATTCCTCTAAAATATTGAATTACTAATTGTTATTATGAATCGTAATTAGCTGCTTAAATTTTCAAAGAACAAATTAAAATTGAAAATATTATTTAATAAAAAAATTTAAATCCGAAATAATTCATTTAAAAATAAAATATAGAAAAGGTTCTAAAATAATTAATAATAGTAATAATAACATTATTTATATATTATTATTATTATATATTTTATTATTATTATTATTATTATTATTATTATTATTTTATTATTAGTAGTAGTAGTAGTAGTAGTAGTAGTAGTAGTAGTAGTAGTAGTAGTAGGTAGTAGTACTACTACTACTACTATTATTATATTATGAAAGTTAGTTCAAATTTTAAATTTAACAAACAGAATTTATAATAATTATTAGGAAAACACAATAAATTAGAAATATTTATTTAAAAAAATAACTTATCCAAATTTTTAAAACATATGTTTTGTATAATAATAATAATAATAATAATAATAATAATATAATAATAATAATAATAAGAGTTTATTACTTTTTTTTCCCTGTAAAATAGGTGGTCTGGCATTTCCGGACAGGAATGTTTCGGGCTAGCGATTTTGCCCCTGTATTGAGCGTAGAGGCGTAGTCGTAGGGTGAAAAGACAACGCTAGTGACTTGACGTTGTCGTAGTGGTGTAGTCTTAGATACAAAATGAGCCCTATGACAACGCTTTTGATACGAGGTTGTCGTAGATATGTAGTTGTTGATCCCTAAGACAACGCATACTATATGAGGTTCTCGTTTAGGCGTAGTCATATATCCCTAACACAACGGCAACTTTATAGCGTTGTCATAACCTTGTAAAAGCGTTGTCGTAGACTAAAAAACTTGATTTTTTATTTATTTTTACTATATGTAAAATTACATGTAAAATTTTACCAAGTTAGACAAATTACCCCCAAAGTCAAAATCCCCAAATTATTTACCCTAAATCGGCTGGAACCCTAGCTCTCGCCGCCGTCGCTGTCCCACGCCCACCCATCCCCGCACCCTCGCTCGTCGCACCTACCCCCGCTGGGCCACGCCCACCCATCCCCGGTGAGATCGCCGCCACCGCTGTCCCACGCCCACCCATCCTCCGCTGGGCCTGCCTTCAGCGCACGCAGCCACGCTGCCTGCCGCCGCCTCTCCTTCTTTGCGTCGCTGCCTCTCTGCCTCTCTCCAGCAGCTGTTTTGCCGCGCCACTGCCTCTGTGCGCCGCTTGCCCGTCGCACCCATTCCCGTTGTCCCACGCCCACCCATCCTCCGCTGGGCCTGCCTTCGGCTCGAGCAGCCACCCTGCTTGCCGCCGCCTCTCCATCTCTGCACCGCTGCCTCTCTGCCTCTCTCCAGCAGCTGTTTCACCGTGTCGCTGCCTCTTTGTGCCGCTCACACCCTCGCCGCTCTCTGCCTCCGTCAATTCTCACCGCTGCCTCTCTGCCTCTGACTTTCAGCGTAATCGAATCTCTGTGCGATTGCCGCAGATACATAAGGTGCTGCTCTTCAATTCCTTTTCACTAATTCTATTCAATCTTGCTTGGAATTTCACTTGATCATTTCACATATACAAGTGCATCTATGGTCTTTATGCAATCAGACTAATTGTGATTTGTTCAAGTAGGCTACTAAATCATGTTTTGAATTTGTGTTTTGTTCAATGCAGTAGTGAAATCTTTAGTTAATTATGTTGAATAATGAAATGATTAGTTGATGTTCTAGAGTAAAATTGAAGGCCCTAATTGTTTATTATTTGGGGAGAATGCTTTTTGTTTAATCAATTGGATGAATTTAGGAATTTCTCTTCTTGATATATTATTACATGATATTTTAATTAGTTACATTAATGGCTTAGTTGAATTAGTTAATTAATTTAGAGATTTCAATATATTTCATGTTGAGCATATTAAATAGTTATGCTTATGTGAATAAACTGATTAGATTAATTGCTATGAGACTCACAATTTGCAGTAGTGAAAACTTAAGAAAAGTGTATTATTGGTCATGTTACTTTGCTCCTTTCATAAGCTTGTCTTCTCGTTTTTATATCTTATGTTTAGGGTAAATGTTTCTTTAATGTTTTCCCTTCTTTCTCCCTTCTTATGCGTCTTTCTTATGTTCCTTTTTTTTTGTCCCTGTTGATCCTTAATTAAGCCTAGGTTTTTCATTAACTACAAACCTTCATCTAAAGATGCATATATATATATATATACATATATATACACATATACATACATAATATATATATGGTTTTTAGGTAAAGAAGAAGTTGTGATTTAAGGAGAACAGAGGAAAAGGGAAGAATTAATCACCGATCAAGAGGATTTCGGTGAATTTAATTCAATTTTTTTAAAAGTGAAGTATTTTCTTAAATCGTTTTAATTGTGGGAAGAATTTTGTGAATTCATCTCATGTGAAATGGCTATTATTTTTAAGAAGATTACTGCTTATATTATGATTGTGTAGATTTCATTCCGTATCTACTTGAGTTGGTGTCTATTTGTTTATTGAGTAATTAGTAGTATGTTTGGTCATGAATTGTGAATTGTCCACTAATTTTTTTTATTGATTCTATTATTAGGCAATTGATGCAAAATAAGAAAATATATATCATAAGACTATATTTTTTATTTACTAGTATCTTTGTGTTAGTAGGTTAATTATGGATAAATCATGGATGTCAAAAGATAGATTGTCACAAGAGTATAAAGCTGGAGTAGAGTCTTTTATGCATTTTGCTCGGCAAAATGTAGCTAACCACAATGTAATGTCATGCCCTTGCTCAACATGTGGAAACCTAGTTAGGAAAAAAGTTGAGCTTGTGAGGTTGCTTTTGTTGACTCATGGTATGGATTTAACTTACCATACTTGGATATGGCATGGGGAAAACTATACCAACTCAATAGATGATTTGAATCAATGTGGGGATAGTGAATGTAAGTCTACTTTAGAAGACCCAATTGATATGGTACATGCTGCATATGAAGAAACTGACAATCCAAATGAGTTTGTAAAGCTACTTGAGAATGCAGAAAAACCATTGTATTTAGGTTGTACTAAATTCACAAAGTTATCTTCAATTGTGAAACTATACAACCTGAAGGCCAAATATAGTTGGAGTGATAGGAGTTTCGATGATCTTCTTACACTCATTGGAGATATGCTTCCAGATTCAAATGAATTGCCTCTGTCTTTGTATGATGCAAAGAAAAGTCTAATTGCTTTAGGCATGGACTATGAGAAAATTCATGCATGCCCCAGTGATTGTGTTTTGTATCGAAAGGAGTATGAGCAATGCACTAGTTGCCCGACTTGTGGAGCCTCGAGATGGAAGGTGGGTAAGAGTTCGACTACGAAGAACTTAATTCCTGCCAAATTAGTTTTATGGTACTTTCCACCTATTCTGAGATTTCAGATAATGTTCGGAATACGGAAGTCTCGAAGGACTTAACATGGCATGCTGAAAAGAGGGTTAGTGATGGTTTTCTACGCCATACAGCTGATTCACCCTCGTGGAAGGTTGTTGACCATAAATGGCCACACTTTGCTTCTGATCCTAGAAATCTCAGATTAGCTTTATCTGCAGATGGGATCAATCCATATAGTTTGATGGCATCCACTTATAGTTGTTGGCCAGTTCTATTAATTAGTCACCTACAATCTTCCTCCTTGGTTGTGTTTGAAACAAAAATTCATTATGCTTACCTTGTTGATTGCTGGTCCTAAGCTGCCTGGGAACGATATTGATGTCTACTTAGCACCTTTAATTGATGACTTGGAACAACAACCCTACGACAACGGTTAAAAACCATTGTCTATGTGTGTCACAACCGTTGTTGTAGGGGTCTAAGACAACGGTTAAAAACCGTTGTCTATGAGCGAAAATTTGCTGACCCCTACGACAACCCTGACTACGACAACGCTGCTTTCTGGCCTACGACAACGGTTAAAAACCATTGTCTATCAGCGATTTTCTTGTAGTGAATAATAATAATAATAATAATATATTAATAATAATATATTATTATTAATATATTATTACTACTACTACTACTACTACTACTACTACTAGTAGTAGTCTTAGTGGTAGTGGTAGTAGTAGTAGTAATAGTACTAATAATAGTAATAATAATTATTTATCTCAAACACATAAGAATGGAATTCTTAATTCTATAAAAATTGAAAATAATATACAAACATAAAATGTTGTTTATACTTTAATAATGACTATTACTGAACATTTTACTGGAAAATTCACAGATAATAGTGAAAATACCAGAACTCTTCTTAGCAATCTAAGATGCAGAACACTAACAGATTTTCATTGGTATAAAGATACTTTCTTATCTAGAGTATTTGAATTACATGATTGTAATGCTACATATTGGAAAGCAAAATTTATAGATGGTCTCCCTAGTCTTTTTGCTGAAAGAATTAAAATAATTATTAGAAAGGATAATCTTAATATTCCTTATGAAAATTATACATATGGAAATAATCAGCAGTTGTGTCCAAGAAGGATTGGTCATCTATAATGAATTAAAACTTAATAGGCAAATTAAGAAACAAAGCCAATTTGAGAGAAAACAATTAGGATATTTTTGTGATCAATTTGGTTTGGATACTCCTAATAAAGGAAAGGAAAAGATTGAAAAACCTCATAAAAGGAAATCTTCTTCTAGGGAAAAAATAGAAAGACCCTACAAGAAAAAACGTCAATATAAAGAAAAGAAAAGACATAAAGAAACCTTTTATAAAGGAAATAAAAATAAAAGAAAAATTATTTGTCATAAATGTGATAAACCAGGTCATTATACAAATGAATGTTGGACCAAGAAGAAAATTAATGGATTAAACATCAATGATGATATTAAACAAGCCTTATTAACAATAATGATTAATTCTGAACCAGAATATTCTGGTCCTGAAGAAACTTCATCAGAAAACAGTTCTGATAATGAAAACTTATTTTCAGACGAAGATTCTTTAAATGAAGAATGTGAAAATTGCCTACAGGGAAATCTATGTATTAATCATATTATTAATAGTGATGAAAAAGGTGATGAATTTTATTCTTTATTATCTCAATTTCAAGACATTACAAGAATTTCACTAATAGACAACACTGAATAGACAACAGATTTTGTCTAAATTGTTGTCGTTACTAATATTTACAACAGATATTAAGAAATCTGTTGTCTTTTAGTGTGTTTTTGCGCTAATAGACAACAGATTTTATGCTCTGTTGTCCATTCCCATGTTTTCTCGAGAATAGACAACAACTTTAACAACACTTCATATCTGTTGTCTATTAGCGTGCAATTTACTCATATACAACTGATCATATTTGCTGTAAAAAGTGTGTTGTTTATATATATATACAACTGATAATATCTGTAGTGAAAAGTGTGTTGTGACTATAAATTTATATGCTATTAACTATATAATTAAATAAGAATATATATATATATAACATACTAAATAACAAATTTAGTAAATATACATTTGATAATATCTGTAGTTAAAAATGTGTTATGACTAGATATTTATTTTTTGTTAATTATATAATTAATAATTTAATAAATATATATATATATGTATATAACATACTACATACAAATTTATATATTTTGGTTTAATTCATAATACAACCCTTATTATATGACTAAGTGTGGAATTAAATCCCCTAATCACATTTATAATATATGAGTTTTATAGATTTGATAACTACAAGAAAACTGCCCGACAGCGACGGATTTTAGTGACGGAAATATTCTGTCACAAATTTGTTACGGAATAGTGACAGATTATTGACAAAAATGCATTTAAAAATTTTCTTACGGAATATTGACAGACTTGTGATAGAAATTAGTGACGGTAATTATTCTGTCAGAATTATATTAGTGACAGAAAATTCCGTCACTAAAAATAAAAAAAATAAAAATCATTATAAATTTGTTTTTATTCTATGTGACGGAAAAATCCATCACGAATTAGTGACGGATGTATATCCGTCGCTAATTAGTGACGGATTATAGTCCGTCACTAATTTGTGACGGATATTTCCGTCACAAAGAATGAAAACAAATGAAAATTATTTTTAATTTGTTTATTTTTTCTTTGTGACAGAATAATTCATCACTACATTGTAACGGTATTAATCTGTCGCTAACTTCCATCACTAGATAAAAGAAATAGAAGAAAACTAATATATTGTGCATACTTGGATTTGAAACCAGGACCTTCAAGGAGTGCACATACCAATTGAACAAGCTAAAATAGTTAGTAACATTTTTAAACTTTATTATATATCATTGTATTAAAATATTGAGTTAACCCTTGACACAACCCTCCCAACCATTTCCAAATACATATTTCCCCTAACTCCAAGTATTAGCTGAATAATACTTGGTGAGAGTTAGCTGAATTGGTAGAGTAGCACATCTTGGGTTCCTTGTTGTGTGAAGATCTATGAATTTCTCCAACTTTGTTTAGTATCAAGCAATTGTTACCAGTTCTTTTCCAAAACTATGTGATGATGGTTGGTTGATTTCTGGTCTTAGTATAAGTTTTTTGATTAGTTGATCATTTTTGCAAACTTGCCAGTAGAAGTTCTCTGCATGTATCTTAGTATAATTAGAGATCAGATTTCTGTCTTATAGTTTTGTCCTCTTAGATCCTGAGTATTTTGTGGCTGCTGAGAGCCTAGGACACCTTGGCCTTTGACCCTTGCATTGATCGCCCAAATAAACAAGCCCAAGATGCATAACTTAGCGCAAACTCAACAAAGTCAAAAAGAAGAAAAGAAATTGCACACATCCAGATGGGAAAAAAGTGATCTTTATCACAACACAATGTTGAACACACACAAACACACATTGATACATACATGGAAAATTAAACATACCGAGATGGAAAAATTAGGATGAAAATGCTACTTTTTTCCGTTCTGAAATGCAAGCATCTTTGTAGAAAATTGGTCTTGGTACCTTGCAAAGGGTGAGTAAGAGAATTATGAATATAGGTTGAAACATTTGATCAAGCTTCACTACGATCAATAGTAATATTCTAACTTTTTCCTTATTTTCAAGTTTATTTTCTGATTATCTCTTTGTCAACATGATTACGTGAGTATGTGAGACTTGGCTTGTGGTTGTTCATAGTTAACACAATAAGAATATACTGAAGAAGAAATTAATGAAGTGTGATCTGAGTGGGCGGAACGCGTGCAAGATTATATATAAGGGATGAGGTCAGAACTTCATATGTTTTTATAAGAATGAATTTATTGGGAAAAACAAGTTGCGAGAGATTATTATAATTATGTATTTTGAATAATGCAGGTATGCGTTTTCAAGATTTCATTGAAGGATTCCAAAGTGACTAAATCCCATCTCTTCCGAAAGTAAACGAAAAAATGGAGAGCAAGGATAATGAAATCGTTTCAGAAAATGGGAAAACTGACGATTCGATTTGTGGGTTCGATTCTCTGCACCGACTTCTCCAATCTTCCCTTTCTCCCCAGCGTTACCAGGTGCCATTGAGCTCTGAATTTTAAATGAAACTAAGGCCTACCTTTTGGTCTCTGATGGAGTTCCTCATCTTGATTTTCCAATTGTTTGAGACATAGATTTGATTTGTTCGACATGAATTGCGTTTGCGTACGTTGTTAAAATGTCCAATTAAATCACCAGAGGGTTTTTTTTTTTATGCTTGTCTATTTCAGTTTTTGGTGTTCATGGAATGAGCGTTTATGTATCTATCAACTTCTTCTTCGTTTCTATCACAGGAAGTGAGGCGATTGCTTCTTGGGCTAAACTGTGGAAGAGCAATTGATGATATTGCTGTTCCTGAGCCTACCAAATCTCTTTCTTCAGAGCATGGATTTGATCTTCAGGTAAATATGGTTTTCACTTTATGAACTCCTTTTACAGTGGTCGACAAGTATTTTCCACTTCATAGATAACTTTTGCAATCTTGGTCAATTCATAAATATTGGTTCAATGTTTCTATGTTTAATGTACATTATATCTTGTCAGAATGTATTTTACGTACTTTGTGATGATTTTGTGGGACTGCAGAGCTTCTGCGGATAATTTTACTAATTCGTCTACTAATTCTTTTATCATTTTTGAAGTTTTCCCCATCTTATTTAGAAGAGTTCTATGCTTGTCCAAATGCATTGAAGTGGGTAAAAGATTTGAGGTTGAGAGAAGGATTAAGATAAAAACCACACAACTTATCCACAAATTTGTTTTGTTTTATCAATGGAGTTTGAGCTTGTACGTCTATCACTAACACAACCAGCTTTAACTATCTTCCATCGTGGAACCCATGATATGAAAATTAATGTTTTAGATAGTAATTCTTTTATTGAATTACTCAAAAATATTAAGGGTTCTGAATTAAGATCCAAAATTATAGATCAAATGGAAGATATACCTTCAACAAGTCATAAAAATGAAGACATAATTATACCAAATAGAACTTACTCTATGTAGGAAGTCAATAAACTCTTAAAACAAAAATATGGGAATCAAAATCCTGTCACAATTAATGATTTACTAAAAGAAATAGAAAATCTTAAGAAAGAAGTAAAAATTTTACATAATAATAATATTAATTTACATAATAGAATATCTATTATTGAGAATAATACAGAACAAACTGATGACACTAGTGAATCTTTCTTATCTTTAATGAACAAAGATAAAACCCCAGATGAATTTATAAAAGTAATGAATATAATTACTTCACAAAAATGGTATGTTAAAATAACTCTTTTAATTGACAAAAATTATAAAAAAGATTTTATTGCTATGATTGATAGTGGTGCTGATCTTAATGTTATACAGGAAGGTTTAATACCTTCAAGATATTTCCATAAAACCTCTCATTCTCTTTCTCATGCTGGAGGAGGATCCCTGGATATTAATTATAAACTTTCAGATACTTTAATATGTAAAAATGTAAATTGTATTTCTACTAGCTTTCTTTTAGCTAAAGATATCTCAAGCCAATTAATTCTTGGGTTACCTTTTATTTATAAAATATATCCTCTAATAAGAATTGATGAAAAAGGATTAATTGGAACTTTTAATAATAAACCCATATTTTTTGAGTTTATTAATAAAACAGTTAAGAAAGTTCTTAATGAAATTAAAGAACAAATGGATAGAAAATTATTTCATATAAATTCTTTAAAAGAAGAAATTAATTTCCTTACTATTGAAGATAAATTAAAAAATCCAAAATTACAGAAAAAAATCAAACTTATTCATAATAAGTTTTCTCTTCAGATCTGTAATGACTATCCAAATGTTTTTTTGGGATAGAAAGAAGTATGTTATTTCCCTTCCTTATGAAGAAAATTTTAATGAAAAAGAGATTCCCACAAAGTCTAGACCATGTCAAATGAATTCTGATTATCCAGAACTTTGTAACGAGAAATTAAAACTCTGCTCGAAAGAGGTTTAATAACACCTTCACAGTCGTCTTGGTCTTGTACGGCTTTTTATGTTAATAAACATTCTGAACAAGAAAGGGGTATTCCCAGACTTGTTATTAATTATAAACCTTTAAATAAAGTTTTAAAATGGATAAGGCACCCTATACCAAATAAAAAAGATCTTATTGATAGACTTTTTGGAGCCTTAATATTTTCAAAATTCGATTTAAAATTAGGATACTGGCAAATTGAGGTAAAAAAATCCGATAGATATAAAACTGCTTTTAATGTTCCTATTGAACATTATGAATGGACTGTT
>CM016728.1:20314455-20537012 GCA_005771605.1 Scutellaria baicalensis
CATGCTCAATTAGCACGCAAACTACAATCATAAATTCATATTTATATTGTTAGTGCTATTTGCTAATTAAAATTGTGAATTAATAACTAAAATTTCATGGTTTCTTCTACATTTCTACATACATTAACATTTCATGGTTTCTTCTACATTTCTACATTTATTAACATTTTTAGCCAACATACATTAACATTTTTAGCCAAACCTTGTTTTGCATGGTACAAAACTAACATGGAGAAATTATCTTTCATCATCACATTCTTCAGATACACAAATTCTTAGTGCAATCAAGTTCACTCTGCACAAGTGTCCCCATCCTCCAGAGAGTACTAATCTTCCGTTCTTCCATTTTTTAAATTTTATAACATACTACCTCCCACTTGTAGAGAGAGAGAGAGAGAGAGAGAGCACACTCAATTATCGCACGCAAACTAAATCATAAATTCATATTAATATTGTTGCATTTCAAGAAGTGCTATTTGCTAATTAAAATTGTGAATTAATAACTAAAATTTCATGGTTCCTTGTACATTGCACATACATTAACATTTTTAGCTAAACCTTGTTTTGCATGGTATTTTCACGCACAAAACTAACATGGAGAAATTGTCTTTCATCATCACATTCTTGTGGTACATACTCTGATATGCACAAATCCTCTAGTGCAATCGAGTTCACTCTACACAAGTGTCCCCATCCTCCAGAGAGTACTAAGATCTCCCGTTCTTCTATTATCTAAATTTTATAACATACTACCTCCCACTTATAGAGAGAGAGAGCTCAATTATCGCACGCAAACTAAATCATAAATGCATATTAATATTGTTGCATTTCAAGAAGTGCTATTTGCTAATTAAAATTGTGAATTAATAACTAAAATTTCATGGCTCCTTCTACATTGCACATACATTAACTTTTTATTATCTAAACATTGTTTTGGGTGGTATTTTCACGCACAAAACTAACATGGAGAAATTGTCTTTCATCATCACATTCTTTTGGTACATACTCTAATATACACAAATCCTCTAGTGCAATCGAGTTCACTCTGCACAAGTGTCCCCATCCTTCAGAGAGTACAAAGATCTCCCGTTCTTCTATTTTCTGAATCTTATAACATACTATCTCCCACTTGTAGAGAGAGAGAGAGAATGCTCAATTATCGCACGCAAACTAAATCATAAATTCATATTAATATTGTTGCATTTCAAGGAGTGTTATTTGCTAATTAAAATTGTGAATTAATAACTAAAGTTTCATGGTTCCTTCTACATTTCACACACATTAACTTTTTTTATCTAAACATTGTTTTGCGTGGTATTTTCACGCACAAAACTAACATGGAGAAATTGTCTTTCATCATCACCTTCTTTTGGTACAAACTCGCATATGCATAAATCCTCTAGTGCAATCGAGTTCACTCTGCACAAGTGACCCCATCCTCCCGAGAGTACTGATCTCCCGTTCTTCCATTTTCTGAATTTCGTAGCATACTGCCTCCCACTTGGATCAACAAGTATAACCTCATTTTCGAGCTTAAGGTTGTAATCTTTGATTACATTATGGGGGATAAACTATAATCACAACAATGAAATAATGTTAAAATATAATAGTGAAACTATATATAATCAAAGTATCAACAATGTTAACTTTATGTTTTGATTCTATACAACTTCATTTCATCTCATATTTCATTTCAACATTAATCTATACAATAACAATTATTTGAGATTTGAAAATTTAACACCTCTTAAACTAATCAACTTACAATTCACTAAATTAATTTTTGTATCTTAAACAAAGTTTCAAGATTATAGTAAGGAATTCAACACTTACCAAGTTGCACTTTCTTTTTTGCTCAATTTTCGTGACAAAGTATGGATTTCTTGGTTGTCTTGCCAATCCAGCTTCAAAAATCTCCATGCCATAGCATTTACGAAAATTGTATGTTTGTCTAGCATGAATATAATTAATACCAATAATAGCTCCATCTACACAAAACATAACTCATTAATCTCATTTCAAGAAAATCCATCAAAATATTTAGACCATATTACATTTATAATCAAGAAAAAAAAACAGAATTTCCTTACCATTATCAAGCTCTTGCTCCTCAACTTCATCATTCTTGGTTGCATCTTTATATTCTTGGTCAGAAGGATCACTTCCAATGATGCTATCATTATCATCACTCACAATCTCATGGATATTTTTTACACCTCCAAGAATAGATAATCTGTCCACATTCTTCTCAGTCGCAAATTTCCCAAACAATTTAACTTTGAAGACCTTTTTGTTATGATACTCGAATATCATAAGATCTCCGGTAGTTAACATATTATCGTCGACAAACTTATCCAACCATCGACAAAATACCAGAAGCCTTCAACTTTCACAACCTTTACAGGCCATATGTCATTATGTCGATCTCTGAGAAACACTTTTTTCGGCAATGCTTGTCCAATGTCCCGAGTAAAATCAACAGGGATTTTCTAATTATCGAACACAAATTATTGTTTAATAAATTGTAGATTAAACAATGGTTTTGGTATTAACTAATGGAAGAACAATAAACAATCTACACATGTAATATGTAACTAATTTTACTGTATAAGGATACATTGGAAACTAGTCAAATAATGTAAGAAAATATTAAAACTTGCAAAAGCATAAGAAATAGGTTTTCTTAAAGCTAAAATTGACTCTAGTAACTTCAATGAAAAGAAGGGCCCACGGTACTACCAAGTGCAAAAAAAAAAAAAAAAAAATTGTACAAACAACACGACCTACATGACTTGCACGACCCGCACGAGTTGTGCAACTTCCACAAACCGCACAACCCACACAACATGCACAACCCGCACGAGCTGCACAAACAATTCATTTAAAAAATTCATATCCCAAAACTAGTTTAGTTCTGTTATCCTTTATTTTGATAAAAATACCCACACATATATATATATATATGTGGAATGTTATGATAACATAAAATGAAATGAAATTCTAGTTGGAATATATTGAAGATTTCATATTATATTGTAGTGGCAATTGAATTAACCTTTTTCTAGAGAATGTGTATCTTACGAATTGTAACTTAGTTTACCATATACTTCTATATATGCTCATGACTATTTAAATTAATAACTATATATGGAATAAAAGTTACTATATGTTTATTTAGTAGCAACACAATAATAATTCAGAATGCATAAAGAACAAGACAGGTGTAAAGTATTAGCTTTTGTTCATAATGTTTGAAATAAAAGTAATATATGTTAGTCTATAGAACTGAATAAATTAATATACATTTGACTTTATTTATATGTACAGTTTACACAATACTATTTCAAATTATTTAGATAAAATTAAGTGGTGAGACCACGATAAATCAAATTAAAAAATGGTCCAAATTAAAGGTAATGTTGCTATGAATCAACAAAATACTCGTTTAATATAATTAAAGAACTTCTATATAAATTCATATATTTATAAACAAAAAGTAAGCTAAATTCACTACTTCAATCATACCTACTTCTTCAAGGGCAGAAAAAAATTAATAAATAAGAGTTGAGAAGATGTACATTCATTAGACTTTTAAGATCTAGATCTTGAACTTGATTTTAACATTGCATACAAAGAACCATTTTTTAATCATCAAACAAAAATATTAAAACAATTAACACTAAAAATAAAAATTACCATGTCAATGTTGTTGATTTCACTAATGAAGAACTTAAAGAAAGTCGGACCTTCGCTCATCTTGGTACCTGGCCTATAACAAAATCCAACTTAAATCTAATAAAATATAACTGATTACGAAAAATAAAAACTCGAGAAATTTTGATCCAAGTAAAATATTAAAAATGAAAGGGTATATAAAGGGAGAAAAAAGCAAAAAAAAAAAAAAAAAGTAAATTATATTGCCTTGAAAATTGTAGCAGAATTTGTGATAAATATAAGGAGATTTTTGACTTCAGAAATTTTGAGGCGGCGTGAATGATTTTTGTTTCTCGACTTTATATATATAGAAGGAACAACGAGAGGATTAGGTATAAGATGAGTCATCATATTTAAAACCTATTAGTATACAGATTATGATATTTATGATTAGATTTTAAAAGATATTGTATTATATGATTAAAAACATCGTATTTGATAAATAAAAAAAACAAGGGCAAATTGGTAAAATTACCCCGTATATGGACCCTAATTATGACCTTATCCTTTAGTTTTTTGAGTTTTTAAGAATACCCCGTATTTTAATATTTGTTGCTGGAAAAATTCATTTACCTTCTATAGCAGCCAGCAAGTGACATGCTGACGTGACAACTTATTTCACATGTGAAATCGATTTTCTTTATTTTGTCCTTCTAAATCCATGTCATTGAAAAATAAAAATAAAAATCAATGTATTCCTCTAAAAATATTGAATTACTAATTTTATTATTATGTTAATTATGCTTAAAATTTTCAAAGAAACAATTAAAATTGAAAATATTACTTAATAAAAAAAATTAATCTGAAATAATTATTTAAAAATAAAATATAGAAAAAGTGTTAAAATAAATTAATAATAGTAATAATAACTATTATTATTATTATTATTATTATTATTATTATTATTATTTGCCCTTTGGGCCGGAGGCCCGAATTGCCGCCTCTACTCAGGGGTGGTACAAAATTTAAATAAATAAAACACATAGATACTTAATTCATATTATTAATTAAGAAAAGGGGAAATTACCACGTAAAGTATTATGACTAATAAGGATATTTTTGAAAATGAGTTAAAATCATTTTCAGGTTGCAGAGAAATGTAAAACTTTCGTATTAACCAACATAAAAATTGTTGGTAAAACAATTTAATTAGTGGTAAAAAAATATTATATGATGCATTAATTTTTTTTTTTTTGTAGAATTTCTTATACTAATTGCGAAAGATAGCCCAATTTAACGTCACAAATTTCAATTATTACAACAAAATAATTCATTTAATAGCAAATAATATTCTTGAATGCTAAAATTTTCTGGCTACTTTCTCTTTTTCTTGCAGTGATGTTAAAGCTATTTGTGGGGATCGAAGATAAGTCTTGTTACCCCACCCACCGTAAACATATTAATATGTACCCACAACTGACGTGTCAGATATATATCCAACATATCAATTAATTTCACTTTCCTTACAATAAGAGGATGAAATCATTATACGTTAGCGGTAGATATATTAAGAGTTGTCCACCATGAACATTATATTTAACATTTTCCATCGAAGATATTAAATATATAACTTTTCTCAATAAAACAAGATTCACTAATTACATGATGATCAGTTATTCATGGTTATTAATTTCCATGGATTAATTTAGAAATACTTTTGTTTCTAATTAACTAAGTGTCGTTTTTAATTCAAGCTAAACAAATGTAATATTTTCTAGGGTAGAAATGATTGGCATTTTATTAAATTTGATTATTCATATGTTTTTTTTTTTTTGATTGCTTTATCCATAGCCATATATATGTTTGTCGAAGGTTGATAGAAATATTTAGTTTGTCCACATTATGTTAAACGAACAAGTGTTGGGCATGGGATTGCCCCAACAATATCTTTTCTCTACTTCTTTGAGCACCAATTATTGAACAAATCCATCCACACACGTGACATTCATTTAGACACATCTACCTAGACTACTAGGTTTTCAAATAAATTATATTGATCATCTAAAAAAATTTCGAGAGGATAAATATCAAGGGTGTGCACACTTAGAACACAATAATTGAGAACTTTGAACCTCAAATTTTGAACTTATGTTATATTTTATCTCGTGTTTGGTTTCATTGCAGTATTGTAATATACATCATATGTTAAATTAGCAGTATTATTGAATATATATGAAGTGTGATGATTATTTTAGAATTAAAAGGAAATATAGAGTGGTGGAATAAAATTTCCATACAATTTAAGAAAATAGAAGATCATTCTATATGATAATAATGCAAAAATCGCATTATTATATTTTTGTACACTGTTGAAGATAGCTTACACGCACAAAACACGTTTTCTTTTAGGATATAAATACCGGTTACTATAGATGTTTTCTTGACATCGCTGAAATCCCTATTTCTCTCTCTTACAAGATATAAATACCTATTACTATAGATGTTTTCTTGACATCGCTGAAATCCCTACTTCTCTCCTTCTCTTTCTTAATTATATATACACAATATGTTAAATTAATATATGAAATTATTTTTATTAACATGTGAATAATATATCACATTCATCTCATAATAATACTACTTTTGACTACAATTATGAGGATGATGAATCAAAAGTGGATAAGCATGAACTTGCGAAACAAAATTTAATATCAAGACCCTACATCGTACAATCCACTTTTTGGCCGTTTTTAAAGATCCATACTAGGGAATCTTCCAACCATGTTATTAGATTTGAAAAATGAATTTGAACTCATTAGATTTCAAATTCATTTTCTTGTGAATTTGAGAAGTGATTTGAGATTTGTGATTGTAAATTCATATAAAAGGTGTTATGATGGATGCAGATACTGTATTAAGATTCATATTTTTCATTTTGAACTAATTTTAAAGACATTTTGATGAATTTCAAATTTATCCTAATTTGAACATTTCAAATTTTGGAACAAATCAATTCATCCAAGTGGAGCCACCAAAATTATTCAAAATTAATTTAAAATGAAAGTGATGAATTTCGATTTCACATTTATCCAAACACCACTAATAAATTTACTGACATATTCATAGATTTCAAATTTCTTCTCAAATCCCTTCATCCAAACACACCCTTAGTTCTAGATGTGGAATATTACTATATCACTCCCTTATTCATCATGTGCTTATTTTATTTTTCTCTTAATTTATTGAGTATAGTAATTTATTTTAAATGGTGATAACTATTCGAAAAATATCAAATTCTTATTTGTTAATGATTGACCCATTAATGTGTATTCATAGCAGCACTTTTAAGAAATTCCTTTATCACAGGAAAAAAAATAAAAAAACCAATAACTGTAGGAGACATATTTATTAGAATATGGTCCATTTATCGCAGACATATTTTAGGCCCGTTGTCTTGAATAAACTTCTACGATATGACTCTTTCATTGGGCCTTTAATTAAAATTTAAGTCCATTAATAACAAACCCAAACTTTTTAAAATTTGCGGAGTCCAATAGTACCACTTTTCGATTAAATAAATGGGTGATTCAAAACACAGTCATTAATTTCTTAACAACATTAAATTGAAATACCTCTTTTATTCATAAAATTTAATTGGGTTTTTTTTAATATTTCCAACACAAAATATGACATCTTTTCTAATTTTTCTTTTGCAAAGCCGCTTGTTTCAATTTGAAGAAATCTGCTTCAACAATAACAGACAAAATACCAAATTTTGAGAAGAAGTTTAATCAAGTTTCTCTAAAAGTATGTGTTGGACTCCATTTATTAGGAAACACGATAATGAAAGAAAATGTTTACAATCCTTTCAATTAGTTCACGTTATAATTTTGTGGAGTGGCTATTCTTTTGTTTTTGTGGAGATTCTAGTTGAGTTCGATTATGATTTTCTAATATTTTAATTTCAGAAACATTATTAAATACATAGTTTTGAGTTATTAGGTTATTTCCATTCTTTTACAATTGCACATGTCGTGTTCGATGAAATGTCTGAATGATTTTATTAGAAGAGTGAGAAAGTTTTGTACTAATATACTTCTTTTGAACAAGCCTTTTGGAATGAACTTTACATCTAAATTTTTGATAAGTTTTTTTTTTTTTAAAGTTAATGCACAATACATTAATGGTTATGTAAAGAAGAGAAAAGATAGATAAATGATTAGGCTGTAAAAAATATCATTAATGAGATTTAAGGGTAAAAATGAAATTTTATTTCCTTGATGACTGTATTGAGAAATTTCTTGGCTTTGTATAGAATTACCCTAAATAAATTCATACAAGATAACATGTGAAGATATAATAAAATAAGAGTATTTATATGGTAAAATCACTAGAAAGGTAATACTAATTTTACTATTTTATGTTGAGTTACTCTCCTGTGCACCAGTTGCACGAATCTGAGATCCGTGTAACTGGGCCGCGCACGGGTTGGGCTGGACGGCCCAGCCCGCGCCTCTTTACTTTTTTCGCGTGTTTTGATCGTTACCTTCACGTTATGTTAGTGTAACCTTCGTGTTATGTTAGAGTTACCTTCGCGTTATGTTAATGTGACCCCATCTCCAGATTTCATACCTTTAGTTTAAAACCACTGAATTAAAATAACATGAAGGTAACACTAATATAACATGAAGGTAACACTAATATAACATGAAAGTAACATTAACATAACATGAAGGTAAAAAAAAATGTTAATCATATATTCATGTTATGTTAGAGTGACCCTCACGTTATGTTAGAGTTACCTTCATGTTATGTTAGTGTTACTCTCATGAGGGTAACACGAATCTTAGTAGGTTTGAGCGCACCCACCAGGCGCGTGGGGGCGCGTGAAATCACGTTGGGGAGCTTGAAAACACGCGTTAGAGGCGCGTGGGGTGGGTCGACCCAAGTGCATGGATTTAGGATTCTTACACCAGTTGGATAAAATATTTTGTCTTTTATGTTTTATACAATTATCAAGTACACGTTATTTACCGCATAGGTAAGATTCTTTTATAAATTTGAAATTCAATTATGATAATAATTACTTATAAGAGCCTTAAATGTAATTTCATCTATTTTTGAACCGAATCATTTTTTTATATATGAATCTTTATTTTATGGATTATACTAAAATTATGGACTAATCATCTTACGGAATCAAATTGGTAGAACGACAATTTTATAAGCATCGATATCCCACTCAAAATATTACTTAAATTAAGTGTTACCTTATACTACCTCCGTCTTGGTCCAATTTGTCTACTTGAACCGGACACGGAATCTAAGAAAACACAGTTGACTTGTTGTTTCAAGTTACTTTTTGCTTACTTTTTGATTAAAAAAATGTTTTTTATACCTTTTGCTTTATAATTTCTTTGTTATTTATTGGCTGACAAATTGGACTGGGACAAACGAAAATGGTAAGTAGGCAAATTCGACTGGGACGGAGGGAGTATGTTTTAGCCTCTCGTCTTGAGCTAGGTGTCAAGTTCGAGTCCCCCACCCCCAATTATTATAATTGTAATAATATATATATATATATATATATATATATATATATATATATATATATATATATATATATATATAGATTCTTAATGTTTGAATCCACTGCAATCCATGATCACCAATTTGAGTGGATGGATTTTAATTGAGCAATTTATGGATTTTAAATTACTGCAAATAGAGTTTAAATTTATAAAATCCATTCGAAAAGTAACACAACAGGAAAGTTAATAATCTGAAATACATCATTATGTCTTACTATGAAATTGAAATCCAGAATTCAAATCGATAAAAAGGAAACCTCTTAAATGATGGAGATTAGGTCATCCAATTAATATAATTTGTTAGGATATCTTTAGTATTTTAATTAATTATACCATATATTTGATTTGTTACCTTTATTTATTTATATAAATGCAGAAATTTAGTATTTAATTGCATTATCATTATAATTAGGGTTAATTACATAAAAAAACATAAACTTAGGGTTCAGTTTCAATTACAACATGAACTTTTGACTGTATCACCAAAAACACTCAACTTAACACTTGTTTCAATTTGGGACATGTTCGGGTTTTTTCGGGCTCCAATTGCTGATATGGAGCCCAAATTATATATGTTAATTGTCAACATGTATATTTAAGTATAATCATCATCCAAATGTATATTTTTACGTCAATAATTAACTTATACAATTTGAACTTCACGTTAGCAATTGGAGCCCGAAACACTCAAACATGTCGCAAATCAGTCATCATCCACATATAAATATATATGTCAATAATTAATTTATACAATTTAAACTCGATATCAGTAATTGGAGCCCGAAAAAAATCAAACATGTCTTAAATTGAAACAAGCGTTAAATTGAGTGTTTTTGGTGTTACAGTCAAAAGTTCATGTTGTAATTGAAACTTGACCCTAAGTTCATGTTTTTTTTATGTAATTAACCCTTATAATTATTCTAGATCGAACTATTATTGGTATAAACATAAGTTTTCTTTATTGTTTGATAGTTTTTTTAATTTTTTTGCCATCGATGAATTGGAGCCCATGCAATTAAATAATTAAAAAATCAGAATGCTTATATTGATATTAATAAATATCTATAATTCATTCTAAAAAAATAAATACTCATACTTATAGTTGAAAAGGAAAATCTACCCATAATTAACATAATGTCGACTTTTCTATAACTATATCTTTAAATTCAGCGAATAAGGTAAATAATTATATTTAGGAAATCAAAGAATTAAGTCAACAGTCCACTCAAATCTTGCCAACATAAATACTACAATAACTTGGGATAAAATCATTAAATAATTCAAACAAATTACCATAAATACCACAAAGATGGGAAAACAATATTAATGAAATCAATCAAATCATTACAAACTCTAATTCCACCTTTTGCACTATATATACCAACATTTTCCCCCTTGCACATCCATCCATTCTAAAACACACACAAAAAAAAAAAGATCAGCAAATATGCCTCGGTTTTTTCTATTGTTCATTTCTCTGTCATCGACACTTTTCATCTCTTCTCAAGCCGATTTGATTAGCAATGTTTGCTCCAAATCAGTGAATCCAAGTTTGTGTGAAAGTTCTATAAGATCTGATCCACGTGCCATAGGTGGGGTCAGTCTTCGAACCATAGGTCTAATCGCAGTCGATAAATCAATATCGGCCACAAACAAGGCCATCGAGGTAGCTAAAACGTTGGGAAATGGCCCCGACAAGGACAAAGCCCTAAATTGCATCAACTATGACAATTCAGCCATCGGAATCTTGAAACAAATCGGAGAAGTGATAAGATCGGGTGGCGGACATGCGACGGTTAATCTAGCAACAAATGTGACAAACGCATTTGGATACATCTCTTCGTGTGATAGTCAGTATGGAAGGTTTGAGCCAAGAGAGTTGTTTGTAGCTAGCACTTCTGCTCAGGCTTTGGTCAATGTCATTGGAGTCGTTGTAAATCTTTTGTAGCAATATTGCCAACATTTTTAATAAAATTTATATGTGACAATTGAAATTTCTATTAGGATCCCATTAATATTTGTTGTTTGGTTGACGTATATTTGTTTGTCATTGTTGAGATTCAAAAAAGAAAAAAGGTTTTGTTGAATGTTTGAAAATCGGTCAGTTGTCGATAAAAGACGAATTAGATTAATAGAAAATAAATAATTCAATTATATATATATATATATATTTGTGTGTGTCTAAATTGATAGGGCAACAGTAATTGTGCCCGTAAATATCACAATATATAACTTGGGATGGTTCACTTATTTAAAATGATGTAATTCATTCAAATCTATATATATAAAAGTAAGGTTGAGTCTCTCAAGTGTTGACAAGTGGCGCTCTCCATTCTTGCCACATCAACTTTTTGGAAGATTATAAGGCTGCCATGTGTCCATACTAAATGCAAATAAACACAAAAAAAAAAAAAACAAGGAAAACAATATCAAATGTGATCCCAAAGAAAATTCCCAAAAATAAAATCATCAATGCAAATAATGAAATGTTGCAATAGTCTAAAATCATAGAACAGAAGAAAGAGTAATCACTCCAAATTCAACAGCAGTTTCATGATTTAATGTCATCACTTCAGTAGTTTCATGATATAAATGTCATCACTTGAAATTCAGCAGCAGTTTCATGATTTAATGTCATTCAGCAACATTTTCATGTTTTAAATGGCGTGCAGTTGATCACTTCGCCAAGCACACTTTCATTTTCAGATCTTTATTTTTCCTATCAGCTGTCCTTTAGAATGTATCATCCGAATCTATAAACACACCAAGTGGTATTTTCCTGGTACTTTGCTATATATATTAAGTCAGAAACCTCAGTTTTGTGATGTATAATTTGATTTTTTTTTTTTTTGGATGTATTGCAATCTTGCACATATCGAGAATGATAGGTCTTTGTTGTTGTTTAGCTTGAACAATATTTATGTTCCTATCAAATTTTATAGATGCATATGATGTACTTATTATGTGTTTGCAGGTTATGCATGCATAACCGTAATTGCTTATTTGATAGAGTTCAAAGGAAAATTTGACCTACATTTCATTTCAAGCAGGTCATCAAGAAATTATATATATATTTTTTTGTTTTTGTTTTCCTGTGATGTAGAAACTGGTAGTGAAAGATGATTAATTTTTGAATAGTTTATATATTAAAAAAACACTATAATATTGTATTAAGGAATTACATGCTTCATTATAGTATAATATTTCCTTTTGTTTTTACTTTGAACTCAATATATATTTAGTGTAAATATTTTCTTTTTTTTTTCTTTTTAACTTTAGGACATAGCAAAAGTCCTAATCTACATATAAGTTCATGGATGGGATCAAAGAAAGAAATCAACATTAGTAACATAATGAACCAAGATTTTAATTAATCAATCAAACTTTAAGAAACTTTGGAGGTGGCAAAGCCAAAGTCTAACCGAGGGTGAACTACTTGAGCAAGAATCCGGATTTGCCATGTTCTTTCACTGCATAACCATGTAGTTGAGTTTTGTCATGCAATGAACCATATTATAGAAAGAATACATTTGATATTAATGGGAAAAATGATCTAGGAATATTGTCTATTCTTGATGAAGGTTTGCTCATTTTCCAAGTGTTAGTTGTATTCTATGATTGATTGCAAATTGATCTCGCAATTGAACAAGTGAATATATGAATTCAATTGTACCGGTCAACATACCAATTTTACGGATGAAGATGTAAAAATAATAAATGAAAGAACAAGTAAATGGTGAATCATTATCAAATTAGTTAACCTTAAATTTCAAAACATTAGAATCAACATCAGTTGTTATTAGTTTTTAAAGATTGGTTTTTACTTTTAGATGTCATGAAAACTCCAGCAACTATACTTCATGCATGAGATGTTTTATTTGCAAAATTAAAGGCAATGATACTTATTTAGATAAGCCATCTTCCACCCATATATAAGTTGTTACGAAATTGATTAATGTTAGAAAAATGAGATTTGTTATTATTCTATAGAATAATGGCCTATGGTTGGGCAATGCGATACAATGATGATGACACATTTTGTTTTCAAGAGTGTTCAACAAGCTCACTTTCATATGTTGAATCTTTGACTTACAAAGTATATCAAGTAAAGTGTTGAAGAAGGGTGATGATAGGATATTTTGCATTATATTATTCATGAGCATATGACAATAATTTTTGAATTAGGAATATCTATAATTGGGATGAGATGTTATGTTACATTTGATGTTTATTTCCAATCAATCAACACACGTCATGTGTATTCAATGACATCACTAACTAATCTATATATGATGTGTATTAAATGCTATATAATACAAGATGTAACACCATACGTAATAGAAGATTTAGATGGCCTATAATTAGGTTGCAGGTCGGTGTGGAGGAGTTAGACTATTCCATATATAAATGAACATGCATGGTTAACTAGCTTTACATTGAAGAATTCAAAGGGTAGATTTCAAACACAAATACAAATTTATGAATGGAATTCTGAACTACTATAAATATTAAATCATTCCTAAAAAGTTTTGTTTCAAACATTATGCATTTTATCCTATTCGAAAACAAAATAGTTTTAAACAGCTTTCTAAAATTTGTTTATTCAATTTAGTTTTTTAAGATAAAATTAATAAATATAATCGTAATTTCTAAAATATATAAAAAGACAAATTGAAAATAAGTTGTGCCAAGTGTCCCTTCTTAAAACATTTTATTTGTCAAATATAAAAACATTGATATCAATTAAATACTCACCTCACTACTCAACAAAAAATAAATATGTAAGTTTACTAATGAAATTTTTGCTTCCAAATTTGAATAATTATTTGTCCAACATTTCAATTTGAAAGGAAAAAAAAAAAGTAAACAACAATGTTACATAAGCATATATAATATGAAATTCTTATAAAAAGAAAACAAAAGGTACATAACAATGTTACATAAACCTTTATAAAATGAATTCTTATGCAAAAACAAAAAAAAAACAAAAAACAAAAAAAAAAAACAAAACAAAACAAAAAACAAAAAATAAAAAATTGAAGAGTAAATATACTACTATTTTTCATTGATTTAAAACATATAAATAAAAAAGATGTTTGAAGATAGTAATACCTTACAAAAGAACATTTAGGATAGTTCAGATTAAAAAATAACTTTAGAAAGAAATTTATTTGCAGGATTCAAGAAAAAAATAGATAATATGGAAATATTGAAATTACTAATATATTACAAAAAGAGCATTTATGATAGTTTAAACTCTGACATTAACAAAAATAGGTGCTAAAAAAATTGGGATATATTTGGATTGAGACATAAGTAGATTTTGTAAGTTTGAAAGTGGATTGTGAAAATGATGAAATTTGATAAGTTAGGGTTTGTTAAGAGATTATATAATTAATTTATCATATCATATCGGAAACTATAGGAAAAATAGATGATATCCTATTATTTTATTTTGAAAAAAAAATAAATGTTTTTAAAATTTCAAGAAAATGGATAAAGTAGAAAAAAATTAGAATTATAGATTTAACAAAATAAATAACATAATTAGGATATTGGTCATCCAAAATCTAAATGTGCGCATCCAGTCCAAACACCCCTTAAACAATTGGGAAATTCTATTAAAACTTTATAACAACAAATATAACAATCGGTTAAAATTAATAAAAACAAAACAAACAAAAAATTACAAAGGAAACCAATATGTAAAGCAAATAATGAGTGCAGTTAAAGATAAAATTTGAACAAAATAGATGTCTTCGAGCCATAAAAATGAGATGTATTCTACACTTTTTACAGAAAAATATGAAAATACTTAATGTTACAGTTAAAACACATATAAAAAAATCATATTAACAAGTTTATGCTAACAAACAAATGAAAAAAGAACAATAATAAAGATTATTTTAAGGATAAATAGAAAATGTCACACTTATAAAAAAAATTGTTAACATATAAAAAAAATAATACTACTTTAATATAAAAATAAGATAAGTATTAAATAAAGCTCGTGCATCGCACGGGTTCAAACCTAGTTCAATATTAATTCAAAATCCTCTCAATTGTTCAAAATATAGTTTTAAATGGATATGAATTCATACATCATCTTTCAATTTATCATTATGAATTTAAGTTCTTACAGAATCCTTCAATCCGAACACAAGCGCATTTAAATCGTGATTTGTGATTGAATTATTATTGTTTGTAAAATAATATGATTCAAATAAAATATCTATTAGAAATATATTCTTTTAACTGTTGTATGATTATGAGGCAGTAATTCCCTCCCCCACCCCTCCAAGAAAAGTAGGTCTCACCCTTAAACAAATTGGTTGTATGTGAGATGAACTCACGAATCTTATCACGTGAGATTAATTATTTTATAACTCAAATTTATCCATTTATATAAGAATTTATGAAAATTGGTTCAAATTATGGATAAACAAATAAAAAAAGGATCAATTTCCAAACTACCCAAATTTATAAGCCAATAAACTTTTTTACCCATTTTTTAAGAAATAACTTTTTTACCCAATTTAGGTAGTAATATATCCAATTTGCCCTCAACTTAACTACATATTTACATAATGTAAAAATTAAATATAAATATATTAAATACAAAATACAAGTGAAGATATACTAACTAAATACAACATACAAAATTTAAAATGAAATCCAAAAACAAAATTCCCCCAATTTTGAAAAGTGAAAATTTATTTCCCCCCATACCAAATATCATTTACCTCCACACCAAATTTCATTTCCCCACATCAATACTTTCCAGTTTGGCTTCTGAATTGCTACGAGACATTTGAGACTTCTATTATGATATATTTGATGAATCTATAAAAAAAAATCCATCAAAACTACGTTGTAGCAACCACTTCAATCATACACTCTCATACAAAAAACTCCACCATGTGCAATCCTTACCACTTCAACACTAACGGCAAATGAAAATTTTAGAATAAAGTTTGGATCTCGTTGATAAATCTGAAGATGTATTTTGTTGCGGTTATCAGATCAAGATGAAAACCGAGTTGAGTGAAGGAGGTCGAAAAAGGTTGAATGTTATGGAGTGACTTTGAATTTCATGATTTGAAGGTTGAGTGAACCTCCTGAATTTTCTGGTGTGAATAATTGTATGTTCTGCGCATTTATGATATGTTCACAATATGGATGTTACAACGTGTTCACGATATGAGTAGTCGTGTTCACGATATGAATAGTCATCGTGTTCACTATATGAGTAGGTGTGTTCACGATATGAGTAGTCGTGTTCACGATATGAGTAATCGTGTTCACATTTAAACTCGACTCGAGTAATATTACTCGAGTCAAGTTGGACTCGCTGGAATAATTCATTAAGGCGGCGACTCATGTGTGTATCGTGAACATATACTTATATAGTGTTCACGATACACACATATCGTAAACACAACCACTCATAACGTGAACACAATGACTCATATCGTGAACACGCTGTGACATCCATATCTGAAGTTTTCATCTGAAAAAATGAAGTTTTCATCTCTAACACGCTGAATAAGTTTTGAAAACCATTTTAATCATTACATGTGAGTCTCATTATCCACTAATTTTTATTCTATTTTATTTATTTATTATCAATTCAAATTAATTATTTATTGGTTACATTTTTTAATAATATCAAAATCGTCATATTAGACTAATTAATTATGACATTAATAATTTTCATTTCACATTAAAATATAATTAATAATAAATAATAATAAATTAATATGTGGTTCAAATCTTTGTTTTATGGATTAATTACATTAAAAAAAGACATATATATTGCTAGCAATTAATTTAAAATAGCAATCGTGAACACGTATTAAATTTTCATATCATGAACACTTATTATTAGTTCATATCGCGAATATGTATTACATTTCAAATCGTGAACATTCATTCTCAGAAATGAGAATTACCCAAGCTCAATGGTGAAAAACTAAAACGTAAAACAAAAGAGTTCACTCTCTATTAAATATCGTGCATATCAACATATCTTCACAAAGGAGCCGTATCGTGAAGAATTATTCTTAGAAGTCAGAACTACTCAAAATCAACATACATGAATAATGCTGAAACCGAAAACAAAAGAGTTTGTGCTATTAAATATGGTGTATATCAACTTAACTTCAAACAGAAATTTAAACAATAAATTCATGAGTAGTTTACAATGAAACACCACTAAATACTCAAAACATAGAAATAGAAATGAAACTTACCATTTGCAATGAAATTTTCATGTTGTTTAGAAACTTCATCGGTTGATATCGTGACCACACCGTCAACGAGCTTCATCATTTCAAATAGTGAGACACTATTCTCAGTTCATAGCATGATTATCGGTCAACATTAGAAGCAGAAATGAGAATTACCCACTAACATCAATGGTGAGAAAACTAAAAGCTAAAACATACAACATCAATGGCGAAAAAAGTTAAAACTACAAGCTAAAACTTACCATTTGCAATGAAGCTTCGTTTGCTTTTAACGAGGATGAAAGTTTCAATGGAGATGAGGATCACAAAAAAAAAAGTTCTTTCCATGGACATTAGGAGCTTCAAGCTTTCAGAGGAGATGATGATCGTGTAAATGTGACTGCAAAAAGTGGGTTAGGGTGTTTTGACCACGCAAGGTTTTGAAATACATGTTAAAGTATTCATTTAATTTAATTTGATGTTAAATACAATGTATTAAATTGTGTACTTGAATTAAATTACAATGTATTCAAAATAACAATAATACAAACTTAAGTTGAGGGTATTAAGGACTTTTCACTCACCAAATTGGGTAAAAAAAATTATTTTTAAAAAAAATGGGTATAAAAGTTCATTGACCCATGAATTTGGGTAAATTGAGGTATTTCCACATTAAAAAAAAATACTTATTTCACAAAAATTATTTATGATACCGTTTTATATGAGTTTATGTGGTTCAAAACATATACAGTTAAATGTACTTTTAAAGAGAAGTGTATCATTTTTCATATGTGTGGAGTGGATGAGTTTATGTGGTTCAAAACATATACAGTTAAATGTACTTTTAAAGAGAAGTGTATCATTTTTTCATATGTGTGGAGTGGCTCAATGAGAAATACTATCAGATCGTTTGACATTTAGATTTTCTTGAAGGTGAGTGACTTATTTAATTTGTAACCCAGCTTTGAGTTTTCCCATATATATCTTTGATTTGAATGATCAATTAAATTTTCAGTAAGTCTTCCCATTTTATCTGTACGTCATTTATGTTCTCTACATATATATTTCTTTTCAATTACCACATAATCAATATAACAATACATACACGTGAGCTAAATGTAACAATATACCATTACAAATCTCATCTTTATATCACTAAAAACTAACAAACGAAAATAAATAAATGGAGCGCCAAAAAGAAGCATTATATTTACCATAACATCACACATTCATATATATTTTTACAGATTAATTATATAAAAAAAAACTATTCCCAATTCTTTAAAAAAAAAAAAAGAAAGAATAATAATCGAAAATCAAAAGCCCGAAAATCTTGTTGCAGAAAGAGCATGGCTTTTGCTTCTAGGATAATTAAGTTGATTTTTTTTTGCAGTACTAACAATCTTGCAATTTTGATCTTCACTAAAATAACAACAAGGAGTATCTTCATCGATCCTTCCCATGGCCACACTGCTGCTCCTCGGCGGACCAGAACCCGTCTTGGTCTGCTGCTTAATGTAGGAATCCAGGTCAGCCCGGGCCGAGGAGGCCCGAACAAGCTCCTGGAAGTCCTCGGCGTTGTATGAGCTGGCACTGAAGCTTCTGGGCAGGCCCGAAGCCTGAGAGCTTCCAGGAATGGCCATCACGTTGCCGTAGCTCATCCTGTCTGTGTACTCTGTCATGCTCTTCACGTAGAAATCACGGGCCTTCGAAAGGGCCCGGATCGGTATCGAGATGATTCTCAGAAGCCTCTTCTGTTGGCTTGCTTTTGATGCTTTCATCTTCTTTTGTTGGTGTAGATGATTTTGATCAGAGAATAATCAAGGATTATGGAACCGGGTTTAAAGCTTGAAGAACCGGAGGCTAAGGCGCTGAACCGGGCGGATCAAGAAACAGATGTGCATGGACCGGATTAGGTTTTCTGTTAGGGTTCTTGAGCTAAATCGCTAGATTCGCGCTTAGTCGGTTATCGATTGGTTAAATTGATAGAGGGCTTCTTCTCTTAGCATATATAGGAGTACTCAGTTGTAATTTGAGAGCACCATGCTAAGAAACGAGAGAGAACAAAGAAGAGAAAGAGAGCGCAAGTTAGGGTTTTCTACTTGAGTGTGTGATTTCGATTTGTTCTTGAGTTTGGCTTGTAATTTGGTGTACATTCTGATCAATATAGCTGCGATCTTCGCCGTGGATGTAGGTTACACTAGTAACTGAACCACGTAATTGCTTTGGTGTGTTGTGTGTAGTGTTTCAAGTGTTGTCTATTGGAGTTTGCTGTGCGTGCGTGTGTTTCTTGAGTTTGCTGTGAGAGTTGATCGGCGATATTAATCCAACAAGTGGCGCCGTCTGTGGGAAGTGGAATAATCGTCGCAAGAATGGGATCAACCAAGCTGGAAATTGAGAAATTGAATGGTAACACATACTTCAATATTTGGAGGGCAAAGATGCGAGCTCTTCTCATCAAGGAAGGATTGATCGGGACTCTCGAAGAAGAAGGTGAAGATTCTGCCCAGATCAGTGCGGAGAAGAAGAGGGAGGTGGATCGGAAAGCCCATAGCTCGATCCTTCTGTGCCTAAGTGACAAAGTCTTGAGAGAGGTTCTCAAAGAAGACACTGCCTTGAAGGTTTGGAAGAAATTGGAATCAATCTATCTCACCCGAAGTCTGGCAAACAGGTTGTTCCTCAAGAACAAGTTATTCGCATTTCGAATAAATGAGGAGAAGAAAATTGCTGACAAGATGGATAAGTTTGCCAAGATCACTGATGATCTTGATAGAATTGGAGAGAAAATGGCCGAAGAGGACAAGGCACTTATGTTCTTGAACTCCCTTCCAAAATCCTTTGAGAGTTTCAGGGATACTCTCATATATGGGAGAGTTACTGCACTTACATTGGAAGATGTCTTTGCTTCAATCAAATCTAAAATTCTCAATGTATCGTGTGATTCAAAACAACAACACCCGGGAGATAGCTTATATGTAAAAGGGAAAGGGAAGAAAGAACAAAGGCTGAAGAAGAAGGAGGGTAAAGCTTCTGTTCAGCAAAAGAAGAGTGATGAAGATGTGGCAAACAAGACCTGCTTTAACTGTCACAAGCCAGGCCATTTTAAAAGGAACTGCCCGGAGAAGAAAGGTGCTAAGCAAGACAAGCAAGAGGCCTCAGTAGCTGAAGGTGGATATGAAAGTGCCAGCATGTTATGCATCTCCACAAATCAGAATTCTCAAGAATGGGTGCTAGACACCGGGTGTTCCTTCCACATGTGTCCAAACAAATCTTGGTTTGTAAATTTCAAACAAGAAGATGGAGGAATAGTTTTGCTGGGAAATAACCAAAGCTGCAGAGTCAAAGGAGTTGGCAACATAAAGTTAAGGATGCATGATGCAAGAACAAGGCTCCTAACCAATGTGAGGTACATCCCTGACTTAAAACGAAATTTGATTTCACTTGGCTCACTAATTACTGCAGGATGTGAATTCAAAACACAACAAGGGTCCTTGATAGTTACTAAGCAAGGCATATAAGTGATGAAAGGCCAGAAAGCAAATGGTTTATTTATCTTGATAGGAAGCACTGAGATTCCAGAGGCAGGTGTGGCAATGAACCAAACTGAAGTCACCTTATGGCACAAAAGATTGGCTCACATAGGGGAAAAGGGACTGGAAGTTCTAGCAAAGAAGGCATACTTTGGAGAGAAGGAGCTAACACATCTAAAACCCTGTGACATGTGTGTTCTTGGAAAATCTAAGAAGCAAAGTTTCAGTAAAGGTAAACACTCTACTCAAGCTTGTATGAATTATATACATTCAGATGTATGGGGTCCCTCTAGGGTAGAGACTCATGGTGGGGGGAGGTACTTCATGACTGTGATAGATGACTTCTGTAGGAAGGTGTGGGTATTCATCATGAAACATAAGAATCAAGCCTTTTCTATGTTTAAAAATTGGATCACTATAGAAGAAAATAAAACGGGTAGAAAGGTTAAGCATCTAAGGACTGATAATGGCCTAGAGTTTCTATCTGAGGAATTCTTAAACTTTTGTAGTGAAAAGGGAATAACTAGGCATAGAACGGTGGCAGCTAACCCTCAGCAAAATGGGGTAGCCGAACGAATGAATAGAACCCTCTTAGAGAGAGTTAGATGTATGCTACTAGATGCAAACTTACCTAGGAGTTTTTGGGGAGAGGCTGTCAATACAGCTGCATATCTAGTAAATAAGTCACCCTCATCGGCTATAGATTTCAAAATACCTGATGAAGTGTGGTTTGGCAAGCCACCATCTTACTCACACTTAAAGGTTTTCGGGTGTAAAGTTTTTGCACACATAAGGCAGGACAAACTAGAAGCTAGAGCATTAAGGTGCATGTTTATAGGTTATCCTGAAGGAATTAAAGGGTATAAATTGTGGTGCTTAGAACCTGGAAATCAAAAGTGCATGGTGAGTAGAGATGTGGTCTTTAGAGAGGAAAAAATGGCCTACAAAACTAATGATCAAATCAGTAATAGAAATCAAGTCGATGGTAGGAGTGGCAACTCACAAATTGAGGTGGAGCTCCTGGAGGAAATGGAGAGTCAGGCTGGGGTGGAGGACATTGAAATGAATGATCAAAACATCCATCACCAGGTGCAAGAGGAGCATGATCATCAATCTGAACCAGAAAATGAAGGAGAGGATTTAGTAGAGAACTTAAGGAACTATCACTTGGCAAGAGATAGAGAGAGGAGAAGAATACATCCACCCTCAAGGTTTGGCCAAGCAGATATGGTTTCATATGCTCTCACTGTAGCTCAAGACTTGGACCATCAAGAACCAGGAAGTTTCAGAGAAGCCATGAGGTCCAAAGATAGAGACAAGTGGATGCTAGCTATGAGTGAAGAGATACAATCCTTAGAGAAGAACAACACTTGGATTCTAGTGGATAAACCTAAAGGGCAGAAAATCATTGGCTCCAAATGGATTTACAAGAGAAAGATGGAGGTAATTAGAACCGAGAAGATAAGGTTCAAAGCTAGATTAGTAGCTAAAGGTTACACTCAAAGAGAAGGCATTGACTACAATGAAGTCTTCTCACCAGTGGTCAAGCACAGCTCCATAAGAATCCTTCTTACCTTGGTGAATCAACATGATATGGAATTGGAGCAAATGGATGTTAAAACGGCCTTTCTTCATGGAAGCTTAGATGAATAACTCTACATGAATCAGCCAGAAGGTTTTGTTAGACCCGGATTAGAAGGAAAGGTGTGCCTCTTGAAAAGATCACTCTATGGACTTAAGCAAAGCCCAAGGCAGTGGTATAGGCACTTCAATCAGTTCATGGAGAGTATTGGCCTACACAAATGCAGCTATGATAGTTGTGTATTCTTGGAAAAGGAAGGAGAAAGGGTACATATATATCTTCTACTATATGTAGATGATATGTTAATAGCAAGTAAGAGCATGAAGAGGATCCAAACACTCAAACAGAAGCTTAATACAAAGTTTGAGATGAAGGACTTAGGACAAGCTAGAAGAATCCTAGGCATTGACATAAAGAGAGACAGGGATCAGGGAGTCTTATGCCTACATCAAAGTGACTATCTCAGCAAGGTGGTCAAGAGATTTAATATGCATGAATCAAGACCAGTAAAGACACCTCTAGGAGATCAGTTCAAGCTATCAAACTCTCAGAGACCAACTTCTCAAGAAGAATCCCAGTATATGCAAGAGATACCCTACGCTAGTGCTGTGGGGAGCTTAATGTATTCTATGGTTTGCACTAGACCAGATTTAGCACACTCTCTCAGTGTGGTAAGTAGGTTTATGGCTGAACCGGGTAGAGCACATTGGATGGCTTTAAAATGGATCTTAAGATATATCAATGGGACCAAAGAGTATGGATTGGTTTTCAGGAAGCAAGTTTGCAAAGAAGAGCTGATAAGGGGATATGTTGATTCGGATTTCGCTGGAAATGTTGATACAAGGAAAAGTCAGACTGGATACATATTCACATTATATGGAACGGCAGTAAGCTGGAAGTCTTTTCAACAAACGGTGGTGGCATTGTCTACAACGGAAGCTGAGTTTATAGCAATGTCAGAAGCGGCCAAGGAATCGGTGTGGTTAAAAGGCATCCTACATGAAATGGGCTTTGAACAAAGGAAGGTAGCTATACTATGTGACAATCAGAGTGCTCTTCACCTTGTAAAACACCAAGTCTATCACGAAAGATCCAAACACATCGATGTGAAACTGCATTTTGTGAGAGACATGGTTGAGAGTGGTGAGATTGAAGCAATAAAGGTTGGAACAGAAGATAATGCTGCAGACATCTTGACAAAAGCTCTACCTTGGCCAAAATTCAGTCATTGCATGAAATTAGTATGCTTGCAGGCGCAGGTCTGAAAAGTGGAAAGCATCAATATCCTTTAATAGCTAAGTTTTGTTTTATGTATTCAGAATATGTCCTTGTTTGTTTGTGTTGTTTCCTGTTTGTGTGTGTGCAGATATTTACAGATCAAAAGGTGGAGATTTTGTAGATGATTTTGATCAGAAAATAATCAAGGATTATGGAACCGGGTTTAAAGCTTGAAGAACCGGAGGCTAAGGCGCTGAACCGGGCGGATCAAGAAACAGATGTGCATGGACCGGATTAGGTTTTCTGTTAGGGTTCTTGAGCTAAATCGCTAGATTCGCGCTTAGTCGGTTATCGATTGGTTAAATTGATAGAGGGCTTCTTCTCTTAGCATATATAGGAGTACTCAGTTGTAATTTGAGAGCACCATGCTAAGAAACGAGAGAGAACAAAGGAGAGAAAGAGAGCGCAAGTTAGGGTTTTCTACTTGAGTGTGTGATTTCGATTTGTTCTTGAGTTTGGCTTGTAATTTGGTGTACATTCTAATCAATATAGCTGCGATCTTCGCCGTGGATGTAGGTTACACTAGTAACTGAACCATGTAATTGCTTTGGTGTGTTGTGCGTAGTGTTTCAAGTGTTGTCTATTGGAGTTTGCTGTGCATGCGTGTGTTTCTTGAGTTTGCTGTGAGAGTTGATCGGCGATATTAATCCAACAGTTGAATTATCCCACTGATCTTTAAGTTGTTTGGTTTGAGTGATATATATGAAGAAGAAAAGAGTGGAAGAATGTGATCTGATTTTAATTTCTTGATTGATGAGAATTTGGATATGGATGATCTTGATCAACTACTGCTGGCTTTATATAAACATATGGAGGGGTGGGGGTACTGGTGTTGGGGTAGGGTGGTATTCACAATTTCTTAGAAAGAGAAGTTGTACATAAAATAAGGGTAAAATACCCGAGATCCTCTTGTGTTATCATAATTCGCACCAAAAACCCTTGTGTTAGAGAAATTGCATGAAAAACACCTGGGTTTTCATAAATTCGGTGCGTGTCACCAAATTCCGTCAGACTTGACACGCGCTTCAGGTGCGAATTTGGCTTGTTTTTTACAGTTTTTTGTGTGTAAAAATAAGAAATTACCCTTGTCTTTGACTATATATGTATGCAAGGACCTAAATCTATTTGAATGCATGAAATCCCCCTTCCACGACCTTGCAAATTCAACTCCCACTGCCTTACGTATGATTTTTTTTTATTTGCAAACTTTTTAAATTGTTAATATATTTTAATATTTATCAGTTTATGTTTATATTTTAATAAATTTGAACTATTTAAATTTGATAAAATGAAATTTTAATCATCCAAGTGTTATTTATAATTTGTACTTATGATTGTTTATTTTAATTTTAATAAGTGAGAAAAAAAGATACATTTTTTAATAATGAAATTTCAACAATCTAGATAACTTTAACATTTTTTGTTCCTTATTATTATATATTTTATAATTATTTTTTAATTCTTCATTATGTAATAATTAAGTATTACTATTTTTAAATTTTAAGTAATTATTGCTCTTCCATTATCTTAACTAGCAGTGTACCCGCGCGTTGCGCGTCTTATTATATAATTTCCCAACCGTCCTAATATTAGTATAGTATAGATAATTTTTAATATGGGCGAGAAATTTGTAGTTCTATTTATTTGAAATAATTTTTCATATATTACCTAATATTATTATTATTATTATTATTATTAAAAGAATTTATTAAATTTTGTTGATTTTTATAAGCTAGGTAGGTAAGTGAGTGTTGTTAAATGAATAAACATTCTTTATATAAGTTAATGACTTTGAAAGAAAATTTGATTTCAATGGCTTGAGATGGAAGCATAATTTAAAATTACTAAATTAATTTAGAAAATCAAAATGAAATCTTGAAAAAAAATAAAAAAATTATTTACACAAATTTATGTGACATTTTATATAATATGAATATAGATATAGATTATTTTATAGATGGAAGAATATGTTGCAAGTCATTCTATTGATTTCTCCAATAAAAGTTGTCTATAAATATCTATAGACTATAGACATAATCATAACTTCTATTTTTTAATATTATTTAATTATTGAAGAGTATCCTCCAAGTCAAACATTAAAATAACTAATAATAATGATCAAATAAAAAAAATAAGAAAGAAAATACAATCAATGTTCAATCATATTTTGACATTTGGACAAAAGGACAAAGAATAAAATGGGCGGGAAAATGGCATTCTTGTAAATTTTCCCAAACATTTTGCTATTAGTATAGTATAGATTCTCTCAAGAAAATAAACAAACACTTGGTGTGCATTTGTCTCAGGAAGATTAACCTCTCCATTCATGTTTGATTCTCCAATGTTGTTTTTGTCAAGCAAGAAAGTTAGCATGCTACAGAAATAGAACAAAGAGATGATGCAAATTAACATGTTATTGAACAACCAACATAAATTAAATTGAACAAAATCCCTCATCATCAAAGTTGAAACCACAATTACTGGCTAGAATCCAAAATCTCAATTGTAGAAAAAAACTAGCAGGTGAATAGCTTCATCTTCAAGACTTACAGGTGACACAACACGCTTGAGCCCCTTTAATCGATCATCAGTTTGGATGAAGGTAAGCACTTTTTCCACAGAATCACGGGTGCCACATATGCTTCCATTGATTCCACAAAATTAACTTCACTCTACCACAAAAAAGTAAATGTTTTAGTTGTTGAGTGCAATATGGAAAATAATTACACAAAGCAAATCAATCTATTCAAATTCGACTGCAATTTAGTTCATAAGAGAATAATTCAAGCTAGGCTTGATCTCAATGTAATAATTCAAGTAATTGTAACATTGCTTAATTGTTTCAGCATTAATCAATGCAGTTAATCAATTCATTGGGACCAAAACTAGTGTGAACATAAAAAGGGTGGATCAATTACTCAGTGTAGCTTATCCACTTGCCCCAATTCTCCTTATCTTGACTTAGCAAAATTAGAAGCAGCTCTCAATGACATTCAAGTGGTCTCATGCATTTCTGCAGGTCAAAAAACAGCAACACCATAGCCAAGAAAATCTGTATACCTTGTTTAGTGGGGGTTGATATATAATGCATTAAAGTTGATTAGAGAACCTACAGGGGGCTAGGGTTTGGTGAAGAAGAAGGCAACATTTTGAGTCTGCTTCTTTCGTAGAAGAGGAGAAAGTGAGGATGTATACAAGGAAAAAAAAATTCCTATTAGGATATATCAAGGACAAAACGGACATTAACGTGGCAAAAATTAACGCCGTAAGCAACAGTTGGTAAATGTGGGACGTGTGTCGATTTTTTGAAATCACACGTGTTTATTCTACATTTTCTGTCTTATAGGGGGGTCCGACGCTAAATTTCGATATCACAAAGGGATCTCGCGCAATAAACCCCATAAAATAATACAAGGTTAATTGGAACTAGGAAAGTATATATAACACAACTTATCAATATGAAAACTTATATCAAGTTTAAAGATTATAAATCAAGTTTAAAGATTATAAATTTGTGATTATGTATTGTGATTTGTGGATTGACCAACACCTCTTTCATATATTATGAGATGGTCTCTTATATATCATGAACCATATTCCAAACTGAATGTTGAAAAATCTCAATTGATTGGGATGAAAATTTTAGAGTTTCAACAAAACATTGTAAATAAAATCTTACAATCTAGTTAATTAAAGTAGATAATTTTTCATTCTTGTTGAAGATCACAGAAGATGAAAGTAGAACGTAATGTAAACTTGGAGAAGATGAAAGTGATTTCATTTTTGATAATTGTTTTTGATTACAAGAGTGCTTCATATTTATAGCTACAGATAATAATGATGTACTCAGAAACTTAAAGTAACTAATTAACTAATTTTGCAACTTACTAATGCTGATCTGATTTCAGCATTATTCATAATACTCCTCCTTTGAGCTGAACTGAGGTGTACCTGAGAGGATATCTTTGGCAAAGTTTATAAAATTGAGATCTTGGAAGAGCTTTAGTCAGTATATCAGCTACTTGATCTTCTGAGGGGACAAATCTGACTTCTATTTGATTTTCCATCACCTTCTCTCTTATGAAATGAATGTCTATCTCTATATGCTTAGTTCTTTGATGAAAAACAGGATTAGAAGCTAGAGCTGCTGCACTTTTACTATCGCTCCAAATGATGGAAGGTGTTTGCAACTTCAATCCAAGTTCCTGAAATAAAGAATGCAACCAAATAAGATCAGCAGATGTATCAGCAAGAGACCTATACTCTGATTCTGCACTACTTCTTGATACAACTCGTTGTTTCTTAGAGCTCCAAGCTAACAGATTTTTGCCCAAGAATACACAATGGCCTCCCGTAGATCTTCTATCATCCAAGCAGCTAGCCCAGTCGGCATCGGCATAGCTTTCAAGTAACATCCTAGAGACAGGAGTGAAAACCAGACCAGTAGTGCATGTGCCTTTAAGATATCTCAACAGATGTTTGCAGGCAGTCCAATGATTGACAGTGGGAGCATGCAAGAACTGGCTAAGTTTATTTACAGCAAAAGATATGTCTGGCCTTGTGAGTGTGAGATATTGTAAAGCACCAACAGTACTTCTATAAACAGTAGGTTTCTCAAACATAGGACCATCATTCAAAAACAACTTCTTAGAAGAACATATAGGTGTGGTTGTTGGATTACAATCCAAGAGATTTGTCTTTTGAAGCAGATCAAAAAAGATACTTAGACTGAGTAAGTGTAAGCTCAGTGCTGGATCTATGAGCTTCTATGCCTAAGAAATAGTTTACCTCTCCCAATGTCTTCAGAGCAAATTGTTGGCCTAAGACTTGAATAACATGTTGTATTTGCTGCAAGTCCTCTCCAGTAACCAATATATCGTCCGCATATACAAGCATTAACAACAATTTACCAGAGATCCTCATATAGAACAATGATGAATCTGATACTGAAACCTTAAAACCAAAACCGAGTAGAAATTGTTTCAGTTTATTAAACCAGGCTCTAGGAGCTTGCTTCAAGCCATAAAGAGATTTGTTCAGCTTGCAGACATGATTAGGCTTAGTAGTATCAACAAAACCTTCAGGTTGAGTCATGAACACAGTTTCAACAAGATCACCGTTTAAGAAGGCATTATTTATATCGATTTGCTGAATATTCCAGTTAAAAGTAACAGCCAAACTAAGAACCAGTCTAATAGTGCAAGCTTTGATCACGGGACTAAAAGTTTCAAAAAAATCAATCCCAGGTGTTTGTTGAAAACCTCTAGCAACCAACCTTGCTTTTAATTTGTCTAAGCTACCATCAGGCTTGTACTTTGTTCTAAACACCCATTTACAAGATATCACATTCATATCAGAGGTATAGGGTACTAGAGTCCAGGTTTGTTTGTCAATTAAGGCATCAAATTCAGATTGCATAGCCTTTTTCCAGTTTGTATCAGTTAAAGCCTGTTGAACAGTAAAAGGTTCACTAGCTTGATGAATGGAAACAGCAAGAGCCTTTGGTTTAAGAGAACCTGTCTTTGATCTTGTGATCATATGATGGACTGGTACAAAAGAAGGAGAGGGCTGCTCTTGTGTGATGTGCTGAGGTGGTGCTGAAATATCCACTATGAGATTGATGCCAGAACCTGCACTAGAATCAGATGAGCTAGGAGAAACATTATTAGTATCTGATTTGCTAGAACTTGCACCAGAATTAGAGGAGATAGAAGCAATATTGTTATCATCTGATTTGCTAGAATGTATGGAAGATAAGTATTCTTTTGATGTCTCAGACCAAATTGGAAGAACATTTTGAGGAAGAGTTGTCACACCTACACCTGTATTTTGGGAAGAGAACAAGTGAGGATATGGAAACTCATGCTCATTGAATTCCACAGTTGCAGCAATATAAATCTTTCCTGATGAGCTCAAACACTTGTAACCTTTGTGAGCAGGGCTGTATCCAAGAAATACACACTTTGTAGACCTTTGCATAAACTTATTAGAGTTATAAGGTCTCAAATATGGAAAGCAAGCACACCCAAAAACTCTTAGAAAATCATAATCTGGCTTAGTATGAAATAGCTTTTGAAAAGGAGACATATACTTCAAGGTATGAGTGGGTAATCTGTTAATGATATATACTGAAGTAGTAAAAGCATCACACCAGTATTTCAAAGGCATTTTGGCTTGACTGAGTAAGGCGAGGGCCATTTCAACTATATGCAAATGTTTTCTTTCAGATTTGCCATTTTGTTGATGAATATGAGGACAAGGATGCCTAAAAACCACACCAATTCTTTGCAGAATAAGAGCAAGAGATCTATACTCTCCCCCCCCCCCCCCAATCAGTTTAAAAGAATGTGACACATTATTGAGAACTTTAGTGAGAACAGTATGGCATGGATGTCCTAATCTCTTGTGCCAAACATTTTTGTCCTTATTACAAGTAGTAGAGTAAGCTAGATATGAAACACTAGCATCTTTATTACAAATAGAAGCAGGAGTAACAATTTGTGGATGATGTGATCTCAAGAGATTGTGAGTGAGGTCAAGTTGATATAAGCCATCTTTAAGTTGTCCTTCCAAAAGAATCTTGTTGTTGGCCTTGTCCTTGACAGCACAACAATTATGATCAAACTCAATAATCACATGGTTATCTTTAGTGAACTGTGATATGCTAAGTAAATTTTTGGCTATATGAGGAACATATAGAATGTGATTCAATAATAGAGAACTAGAATGATCTTTTGAAGGCAAGGATTGGGAACCTATGTGTGATATGGATAGAGTAGAACCATTACCTACAACAAGTTTGTCAGAACCTTTATACTCAGTTTTCATGGACAAATTCTCAAAATCAGCTGTGACATGATTTGTTGCACCACTATCAAAATACCATGGTGCATCATGTGCATGTGATGTATCTGTAGCTGTGAACATAGCTTGAGGAGAAGCAATATTAGTAGAAATAGGAAATCTGCTTGAATTTTTCAGAAGGGGAAGCAAACCTGCCAGATGAACTGGATATATAGCCATTAAAAGAAGTATCAAACCGTTTATAGCACTTTAAAGCGGTATGACCAGGTTTTCCACAGACTTGGCAATGTGGTGTATTAGTAGAGTAACCTCCTCTGAAAACTCGACCACCTCTAAAACCTCTACCACGAGAAAAACGACCACCTTCTCGTGAACTTGAGTGACTCTTTGAATAAGCAACATTTGCGGATGGAGAAGATAAGGAAGAAATGCCAATAGAACCATGTAGAGTGGTAGATTGATTCGCACTTTGAATGCAAAGCTCATGAGTTTGAAGAGCATACTGAACTTCAGCCAGATTCAAAGAAGAATTACTTGCAGTGAGATTAACAACCACTTATTCATATTCAGATCCAAGGCCTCCAAGAATATAAAGACACAATTCATCATCTGAGAGGTGTGTGCCAGCAGAGTGCAAATCATCAGCAATAGATTTCATCTTCAGAAAATAGTCATCAATTGTTAAGTCCCCTTTCTTCAGTGTTTGCAACATTAACCTCAGCTGTAATGCTCGTGCCTTAGACTGATTTTGAAACATCAACTGAAGAGTGCTCCATAATTCATACGAGGTACTACAACGACTCACATGTCCAAGCATAGACTCACTAATTGAAGCTAACATCCAACTGAGGAGTAATTGATCCTTTCGTATCCAAGTGGCAGACTCTGGATCAGATGAAGAGAATTCACCAAGAAGAATATCCTCATAGCCATGACCCTTGGTAGTAGACAACACTTGAGCTTTCCAGTAATTGTAATTAGATCGATCCAAACGAATCAGTAAAATGAGGAACAACAAAGGCACCAGTGCTTGAGGATGCAGCCATACGTAATCAGAAAAAAAAACAGATCGGACCGGTGAAACCGTCGCCGATTGAGCTGAGAATAAACGAGAGAATCACAGATAGAAGATCGGACCGGTGGAACCGTCGCCGATTGAGCTGAGAATAAACGAGAGAATCACAGATAGAAGATCGGACCGGTGGAACCGTTGCCGATTGAGCTCGATTGAGCTGAGAATAAACGAGAGAATCAAAGAGAGAAGATCGGACCGGTGGAACCGTCGCCGATTGAACTTGATTGAGCGGTGAAACCGTCGCCGATTGAGCTCGATTGAGCTGAAAATAAACGAGAGAATCATAGAGAGAGATCGGACCGGTGGAACCGTCGCCGACGCCTTCCGGACCGGAGAACCGTCGCCGGAGAAAAAATATTACTAAATGGCTCTGGATACCATGTTGAAGATCACAGAAGATGAAAGTAGAACGTAATGTAAACTTGGAGAAGATGAAAGTGATTTCATTTTTGATAATTGTTTTTGATTACAAGAGTGCTTCATATTTATAGCTACAGATAATAATGATGTACTCAGAAACTTAAAGTAACTAATTAATTAATTTTGCAACTTAATGCTGATCTGATTTCAGCATTATTCATAATAATTCTAAATTAGTTATTTCCATATCTTTTTTAATTGTATCGCTCTTTGAATGAAAGTTGGTTATTTCGTCTCGTTTGATTTTTCAGAATGAATTAAAAGAACATCGAGCTTTATATAAAATCAATTAATTTTTGAAATGTCCTTTTCCGAGTCTTTATAAATAGTGCAAACAGTCATTACTATAAGTGAAATATTTTACCCACTCAATCTCTTTATTTTATTTTTCTTTCTCCTCGTTTCCTGTAGATTATTAATTGGAATTTACATGTGCAATATCTTGTAACCAAGTGTTTCTTGTATTATCAATGAAGTATGAATTTGTTGATAATAAATTAAGCAAACAAATCATTGACCCTCCTTGCAACTTTAGAGGAAATTTTAACCAAGTATTATCAAATTGACACACAAATCACATGCTATACATATATACATATATATATATATATATATATGTGTGTGTGTGTGGAATTTAAGCATCTAGATTACTCAAAAAGTCAGAAAGATGTGACAAATGACCCCATTTGGAGGAGTTACTCTCCTGTGCACCAGTTGCACGGATCTCAACTGGGTCGAGCGCGGGCTGGGCTGGCCCACCCAGCCCGCGCCTCTTTACTTTTTTCACGTGTTTTGGTCGTTACCTTCACGTTATGTTAGTGTTACCTTCATGTTATGTTAGGGTTACCTTCGCGTTATGTTAATGTGATCTCATCTCCAGATTTCATACCCTTAGTTTAAAACCACTGAACTAAAATAACACGAAGGTAACACTAATATAACATGAAGGTAACACCAACATAACAAGAAAGTAACATTAACATAACATGAAGGTAAAAAACAATGTTATGTTAGAGTGACTCTCACGTTATGTTAGGATTACCTTCATGTTATGTTAGGGTTACGTACTCTCATGCATAACATGAAGGTAACCCTAACATAACATGAGGGTATGACTGTCTGAAGCGAATCTTTGTGGGTTTGAGCGAACCCACCAGGCGCGTGGGGGCGGGTGAAAACGCGCGTCAGAGGCGCGTGAGACGGGTCAACCCGGGTGCATGGATCCTAGATCCATGCACTTGCACAAAATATTTTGCCATTTTGGAGTTATTTTGATGGATTCAAATTCACTCCGAGGATTTGAAATCCACTCATTTTAAATTCCTCTACTTCATGGACTCCCAACACTATATTATCAATCTCTTGTTTACGCAGCCATCACGATCTATTTTTGCACTGTGATTTTACTCTTACAATACAAACCAAGGTAAACTCCTCTTTCCCTCATCCTAGGGCATGTCAATCCTTCAATTCTGCATTTTCTTTTGATATATTGAGGTATGTAATTTGTTTTCTCTCGTTTTATACCCACCAACTCATTGGTGGTGGATTGTGGTCAATTATCAATAGGAATTTGCTTTGGTTTAAGTTTAGTTTGAATTTATCATTTTTCATGGAAAAAACAATGGTTCTCTCTCTGTTAATCTCTCCTATATTAATATTAAAAGAACTAGTTTTGTACCCGTACGATGCACGGGATAAAATTTTATAAAATACAATTATAATATTTTTATTTGAGATTTGGAAAAAAAAAATATATACAAATGTATTATAATGAAATTAAGTAATTTATATATTATATATTTTAAATATTTTATTGTTGGAGATAATCTCTAGGTACGGTAATAAAATAAGATATTGTAATTTTAAACTTAGTTTATACATAAATAAGATGGATATGAATTCTATAGAAATTATCACATTTCAAGTACATTATTTAAAGATAAATGAATAATGTTTATTTAAACAAATCACAACATGAAAGTTATGTTCTATATAAGATAGAAGGAATAATTCAACTAACTACTTTTAAGTATGTTATCTTTAAAACAAATAAATTCTATGATAAAAATCTCAAAAACATAAAAGAAATATAAAAACAAAATACATGATTAATTTCCAATTATTTCTAACAAAAAAAAAAAACAATCTACCTTGTATTGTAAATTTATAGTCTTCTTTATCACTTTTCCATGTAAGTTTTCATTCAGGTTTCTTGATCACGAAATTCCTGCATAAAGTAAAACAAAAAACAAAAACTACATTAATAATAATCCATATGCAATACCAATAAATAAAACATTCATCTCCAGATATGAAAAACGATAGGAACTTTAATCGTTAAAAAATATTGATAAAGTCAAAAAATTATTAACCGTCCATCCAAACTATATGATGTAGATCAAATAAAAATTATAACCAAATAAAATAAAAACCAAAAAAGAAAAAATGACACAATCTCATGAGCACCATGAAAGCAAAATATTTGTATTGCAGAATTTGAGAAATTAAAGAGAAAGTGTGAGTCAATTCTAAGTTTTTTCTCTCATATTTATAGTGCATAATTTGTTCATTAAATATGGAATTAATGCATTTTGTATGTCATAAATTCAGTTGCTTCCTAATTTATAGATTTTTTTTTTCCAATTATAATGATTGCAAATAAATGTTCAGTTTCTACTTAATTCCTATACATGAAATCAAATCACATCATTCACAATCTATGTGTTTATTGATAAAATCAAAACGTTTTATTATATTACATTATGTTATACATTAAATATTATTTTTATTGAATTTTATTATTTACAAAATAGAAAATCATTTTCAATATATATAGTATATAAAATCAAGATCAAGATAATATCACAATCTTATTTGTTTGCTCTTATTATTGTATATTCAATTTTAATAGTGAAATTTAGTAGAGACTTATTTGTATCTTATTTAATGGATGAAAATGATAGCAATCATAACCAAATAAAATAAAAACCAAAAAAGAAAAAAAGAACACAGTCCCATGAGCACCATGAAAGTAAAAGATTTGTATTGCAGAATTAGAAATTAAAGAGAAAGTGTGAATCAATTCTAAGTTTTTTCTCTCATATTTATAGTGCATAATTTGTTCATTAGATATGGAATTAGTGCATTTTGTATGTCATAAATTTAGCTGCTTCCTAATTTATAGATATTTTTCCCAATTATAATGATTGCAAATAAATGTTCAGTTTCTACTTAATTCCTGTACATGAAATCAAATCACATCATTCACAATTAATGTGTTTATTGATAAAATCAAAACGTTTTATTATATTACATTATGTTATACATTAAATATTATTTTTATTGAATTTTATTATTTACAAAATAGAAAATCATTTTCAATATATATAGTATATAAAATCAAGATCAAGATAATATCACAATCTTATTTGTTTGCTCATATTATTGTATATTCAATTTTAATAGTGAAATTTAGTAGAGACTTATTTGTATCTTATTTAATGGATGAAAACGATAGCATCAACATCTATTATATTTTTAAAATGACATTTCAAATTATATTAATTTTAAAACAAACCAATATTTCTATGTAATCGATGTCAAATAACTTGATGTATAAGTAATTAAGAAATTTTTATATAAAATCATATGGAATGCTTAGATGGAAAATCATTTAGTTTGCATCTATAAAATAATTTAACATTTTTTTAAATTGAAACATATTAAATTACCATTTTTATTAAATTGAAACGTATTAAATAGAAGAAGGATAGCTAATGGCAATAATTTCTTTTTTTTTCCCTAATTTGTAATAATATGCATCCTTATATATAGAAGATTAATGAGGCAATTGGCTTTTTTATTTAATGGATAAACATAATATCTTTTCCATATATATCAAAACAACTTTTGGGTGGAAAAATTATTTAAGGAAATGTTCTTCTTCATATATATATACAGATAATGTCACATTATATAATATTAATATCATAATTAATTAAATATGATATTCATTTTATTATTACATATGATTTATTATCAAATCAAGTGGAGTTCTTTAATTTCTTTCTATATGATATATTATTACAATATATCTTTTAAATTTTATATTTAGAATTATTTAATTGTTGACTTTATGTTTTATGTAGATTTGGTTATCAAGTGGCGAATTAATTTTTATATATCTAATCCTTTATATAACAATTATGTTTTATACGTCAACAAAATTACATAAAATTGGATCTATATTTTGGTTATCTTTTTATATATTTTATTATTTTGCAATGATAAGAATTATATAATAAATATATTTTATGTATATATTTACATGCATATTAAATTATATAAAAATATATATTAACATTGAATGAATAATTGTTTTATTAATTATATGATATTATGATTATGATATTATATGATGTAAATCACACACACACACACACACATATATATATATGTATGTATACACACATTGCTAAATGATATCATAAATATATGAATAGAAATTTATAATTAAAGTTAGCTTACCATATTGACAAATATGGTAATTTTATTATATCATATCACTTCCTTAAATATATATATATATCATCAATCATGATTTATTATTTATCATTTAACATTTATTTTAATAAAAAAATCATTTCCAATTTTGGTAGGGTGTTTTTGGCGGGAAAATTTTAACATTACTATTTGAGGAAATGTTTGTATTTTTATATATATAAAGATAAAGATGTACAATAGAAATCGATAAAAATATAAATTAAAAGATTTATATTGATTCTTTTTTAATAAATAATATCTAATGATAATTGTATCACATAGAATTGTTGACCTTATCTATATATGGTAATTGTCTCCATAGAATTAGTGTTTTATTTAAGCATACAATATATAATTACGTAATTACCATATATGATATGTATAATTACCATATATTTCAATTTTCATATTTATAAATATCTAATTGTATGTAGAGAATGTATAATAGAAATCAATAAAAATAAATGAAAAGATTTATATTGATTATTATTATTTTCATAAATAATATTTAATGATAATTGTATCACATAGAATTGTTGACCTTATCTATATGTGGTAATTATCTCCATAGAATTAGTGTTTTATTTAAGCATACAATATATAATTACGTACTATTTAGTAATTTAGTAAGCATAATGGAATATATTGATACACCAATTTAGTAATCAATTTGCTAATTAGTAATCAATTAACCGTATACATGTGTAAGCCATCAATTAACCGTATTTAATTAATTAATTGCATATGAGTTATCTAATCTAATGAAATCATTTAATTTTTTTTCTATATGATATGTATAATTAGCATATATTTCACCTTATGTATATAATATTTTAGCAAACTTTAATTGCATGGATATAAATTTATCACATAGAATTTATATAACATAATAATTATAATTATAATTATTGAGATCTAGACATGGAAATATTAAACAAACTTAAAGGTAATTAGATCATGTAATTATAATTAACTACTACATATAATTTCCTTATATATAAATGTATTAAATATGACTTATATTTATTAAATAAAATTTTTTTTCCTGATTTGGCAATGTAGTTTTGGCGGGAAAATCTTGCTATTACTTTTTTTAGAAACCATTGTGTTTTTATATATATAAAGATAATCATATCCCGGGAAAGAAGAAGAAAATAAAACATTTTAACTAAATCGAGATTGAGAAAACTATCAATTTAAAATACTAGGTTCTCTTTTCACTGTCTTATATATTTGAATGTGCATATAATAAATGTGTATATATATGTGTGTGTTATATATTTGACACTAATGGTCGATGTTCTCATTTCGTGGATATTAACTTTTCAATTTGATGGTAGTGAAGTGTCATGTGCTTGATAGATTTGAAATTAGAGCTTTAGTGTCAATATTCAAACTTAAGTGGAATTGTGATCAATGAATTTAACTAGGCCTTTTGAGATCTAATCCAACCGTAATAGAAGCTTCTTCTGATACCATCCTTAGTTTAAACTTTCAAGATCAAAGCAAGAGTGTTGAGTTTAGTGGTTTAATTGATTATTATTTGTTGTTCTTAATATTCTGATTTGTTCTTATATATGTTGCAAAAGAATCTACAAATGATGTTTATAATATAGTATGAAGTACAGAAGGAGTAGTATGCTGCTATTAGCCTTAGATTTTTAGAACAAGTTAATATTCATCAATGTAACATGTACTTTTCCTTCAAATTCAATATTATAGAATTCCTAAATATTCCATTGCTAGGTAATGATTTATTAATTTTAGGTCATATCAATATGAGTTACACCAATTTAAGAACTAAAATTTTCTAAATGAATAGTTTTGCCTATAAACTTAGATGATACTCGATCAGTACTATTGCTCCTTTTATTACATTTAATATAATAATTCATGTGCTTTAATCTCTAAACTAAATCATAGGATTACTTTCTTAGTATAGTGAAGTTATCATGACCAAGAGTTGGATTCATATTAGGTATTGATTATCAGATGAGTTTTGGAATGGTTTTATCTGTCTTCATGGAGCATGCAAAGAACTTCAAAAATTCTTAGGGAAACATTAGTTGTCCTTGTAAAAAGTGTAAAAATGGAAGATGTTGTTTTTGGACATATCCATCAATTTGGTTTTGATGTCACATACAAATCATGGATTTTTTTCATGGTGAAACTTATGGATCACCATTGAGTAATGATCCAATTGCGATCGAGCACATCGATGGATGAGATGGCTGAGGTGCTGGTTGATGTTGTTGCTGAGGAAACTGAAAGTCGTGTGATGCATAATGAAAAAAGAGTGAATCTGGAAGATCCATAAAACAATCAATTCAATGATCTTTTATCAGAGAGCTTCAAGAGCAGTTGTATCATGGTTGCACTAAATATTCATCACTGAATTTCTTAGTAAAACTAATGCATCTCAAAGCAGTACTTTATAAGTTGAAATCACTAAGGGATGCATTACCTAAGGGAAACTGCAAGTTGCCTTCTTCACATTTACGAGTCGAAATTAAAAATTATTGAATAAATTGGGGGGTTGGGCTATGAATCAATACATGCATGTAGATATGATTGTGCATTATATTGGAAGGATAATGTTGATCTACAAACATGTCCATTTTGCAATACAAGTCGATGGCAGGATAAGAAGGAAAGCAAGTACCTTGGAAAAGTTAATATATATGCCTTAACGATCAGTGATTTAGAGAAAGCCCAAAAGGATATTGTTGTTAGAAACAATTTTTCCACCTGCTTTCTTCGATATCATGGTTCATTTAGTAATGCATTTTACCAGAAGAAGCCATACGAGGAGGGCCTGTTCTTTTAAGATGGATGTATTCTATAGAACGATTTCTTGGATCTCTGAAAAATTGTGTCAAAGTACAACATTACATTGAGTAAGTATTTTATAGTTTTAATTTAATCTATTATTTCTTTTCATGCAATCTAATATATAATTCTTACACACATGCATGTAATGGCTATTAAGGAATGATCTCATATATATTCCATATATTTTGAATCAATCAATTTACATTAAATGTATATATTGTTTCCTTCTTTATAGGATACACTTACTCCTCTGTAGGAGATTCTTTAGGAATTTGTTATGGGATTTAATCCCTCTTGTAATCTATATATTGTACAGAAATCACAATCAATAATATAACAATTCCTATAATCCTTTCTTCTCTTATAATGGCAACACAGTGAACACTGAAAAGAATTTCAATTGAGAGAAAACCTAAAATCATATTATATTGACTCACTCATATCTTTGTGGCTACATTTCCAAATGTTACCTGAATTATTCTTATTTATGACATGTGGGGTCTTACTTGAGAAATTATTGACTGAAATAGTTGCATTGAACACATAAAATTTGAGACTATGAGCATAAGAATCCAAAATGAGTTGCATGGAAGATAGGAAAAAGGTTATATAAATATATTATATTACTTGCCTTTTGGCAAGACAACTCATGCATAACTATCCAACTTTCCAAGAATCTTGGCATAGTAGTTATTACACTGGGGACTTGAAATTTCTTCTCTTTTTCCATGATTATATGTTTGAATAATTAAGCTTAATTGATGTGAATTTTCACATTTCTTGCAAATTACCTATTAAGTTTTATTGTTTTGACAAGTCTATTACTTGAGACTCCTACTAGGTGAACCTGCATATCTATTCTTCTGAAAATTTCAACTTATATTTACAACTTTGTGTTATGTAAATTTTTGCAGGAAAGAATGCTAAGCATGACCCGAAGCTGAAGAATTTCTTCCAATTTTCACATACGATGAGGCGGAGGAATTGGTCAACCGATTCTACAAGACATGCTTTCAACGCAATCTGAAAGATACTATGATCATAAGCACTATTTGTGAAATGATGGCTAGGGAAAAGCTAGCGTGAAGAAACGGGTGATGTGCGTTGGAATGAGCATAACGTGAAATTGTTTGCTCAGAAAACATTCGATTGTGCAAGTTGTTCATCAACTACGTGAATAACACGATTAGGGTCAAGTACAATCCAAAAACTAATGATGGACTACATGCATATAAAATTGTTCCACAATGTCAAGCAATGATCAACCCAAAATAACAACCCCAAAAGGGTCAATAGTCATCTCCTTTAACAATTGTTACACATGACAAATACCAGTCGACACCCCGTCTCTAATTTGGGTCCTTGCCCACACAAACAGTAAGAACAAGACAACGCTCAGTCCAGATAAGAACATCGCACATTTCTTCAGCCTTTTTTCTCGAACTTTGATTGTTGCAACGTCGTTCTTCAACCGATCAATCTTTTCAAGGCACTCAATTATAACATCTTTAGCACGTCCTTCTAACGGGGTTTACAACCAAGTGAAAACCCCCACAAGCTTCTTTCTTAAATACAAAAAAAACTGTCAAATGGATGCATAACAGACTTTGTAATTGTCTATGATAATGAAATTGAAGTTATGTTATCCCTCAGTAAGGACAGGTCATGAAACGTTGTATAGGATTTTTCTTCGTGCCTGATGTTTGAATTTGCATTGGGATCATATGACGACAACGCATCACGCCATCAATTGCTTAAGCATTACCGGTTAAAGTGGTGTACGCTTGTGTATCGGAACTACATCACATATTATGGATAAAGCGATACATAAACGAAGTGCAATTTCAGCACTGTAATTCCCAAAATTACAGTCCAACTGTCACATCCCATTTTTCGGAGACTTTTGGAATGTGAAAATGACAATAGCATAAAGATTTACATGTAAATAGTGGAAAAATGGAATAAAATTTTCTTTTAAAATCTTAGTCGAATCTTGATTAATAGAATTTCATGGGTGTGCAGTGTAAAGCCTGAGGAAGCAAGGTTTCATTGTGGTTTATTTCATTCTTTGATGGAGAACTGGGTTGTGTCAACGCCTAACTCTTATACAATCATATATTAAATATTTGACAATTTTATGAAAATATGCAGCGGAAGACTCAATTCAAGAAACCAATTAGTTTAATTTTGTCAAAGGCAAGAACATCGAATTAATGCATAATTTGAAGGACATATGAGAAAAATGTATTTCATAAACCTTAAGAGAATTAAATAAATCCAACGAAAATCGGACTTAAATTGGACAAAAATTGAAGTTACGGTACTAAAATTGGATTCGCGAAATTTGGTGGACCAAAATTGGAAAATGACATATTTAGCGGACTAGAATTGATGTTTTCTCTAAATCTAAACCCTTGAGAATTTAAAAGAATTCATCATTCTAAATCATTCCATACTATTTCTAATTAGATATTTGATTCAATCATAAAATTATATCAACTAGAGATTTAACCTATATTTTTTAAATTGTATTGAAAGGCTTGAAGGAAAAGAACTACTGGAGACAAACGCACGTACCTTTCTGCCGTTCTTCTGAAAACTGTGAGACCCTAGGATCTTACTCCTAGTTATTTATAGAGAGCTTTTTACAGGCACCAATCCTTGTTGGGCCACATAATTTAATAATTATTTACTTATGGGCTCAGCACTAACACAACTTATCTTTAATTTAATTTGTTATAAGGTACCAGTAATTTATTATTTGTTATTACTAGAATGTTATTAAAATTTGGGTTGCTACACCAACAAGCAATACATGAACACGAACAAGTTAAAGTCAGTTTCATATCAATAAGATCCTTGCTACTGTCAAATGACGTGTAATTCAGCTAAATTTTGCCATGTATATCTCAAATCTATGAAAGCTACTATCTCTTCTCATTCCCAATTTGAACAATTATCTCATCCTCTTAGAAATCACTTGCAATTAATAGAGAGTGAAAATAATGTTCCACATCAACAAAAAAATGTCACATTAAACTATCCTTGATGTAAAATTGTACCAATCTAATCGAAATTCAAAGCCCATAGGTTGTGTAGAGTTGTATGAGTCTCAACATGGGTAAGTGAAGAGTCGGAAGTAATACATATGTACCTCGAAGACATTACGTTGCAATCTTTGGAAAAATCCAATTTTCTCCTCAAACCGAGATCTACAAATGAAGGGATGCAATTGTGGAAAACTTGGAGCTAGCCCAACAAATTACGATTCTCAATGAACCCAAATACCAGTTCCAGATTCAAAAGTTCACAAATTGAAGCAAATGAGATGTGAAAACAAGCATTAAAGGAATGAAGAATGCTGCTAAATTGTAAACCCTTTGCCTAATTTCCAAACACCTTTGCAATTTGGTTCATTCCATTTGTTTGTATAACCAATAGATATGTACTATTTTATTAAATATGAGGGAAACATTGTAATTTCACATATTTAACCAACATTAACCAATATACCAAACACCAATTTATAAACCCCCAACTTTAACAAACTTATAATCATTCATACCAAAAACAAAATATAATTAAATCTACTACATAACATACATACCAAATACTCAAATTATCACTTTTTTGTCCCAAATAAATAGTGCAATCCCACTCAATTTGTCAATCTCTGACAAACTCAACCACGAACAAAAGACCCCTTAATGAAATGAAGGCCCACAATGTTCTCAAGTGCCCAAAAAAATATTTGAGCCACACGATCCGAGCACATAATTGGCACGACTTGCACAAGAAGTACGATACGTGTGCAAGAGCCATGACGACTCACAAAATGTCCTAAAGACTAAAGTGCAATACTATATTTCAAGTTATTTGAATAAATCAAGTGGTGAGATGACAATAAACGAAATTGAAATATTGTCCAAAAGGTTATTTTTAATGGGAATAAAAGGAATTCATTTAAGGTCATTAAAGGACATATATATAAATTTATTGACTTATAAATAAAATAAAGTATATATATGTATATAAATTAATTATATATTTATTGAAAAGTAAGCAAAATTCACTTCTTCACTCAAAACAATTTATATTCAGAGAAGCTCTCCTATGTAGCAGGTGTATGAATTTTAGATTCATGCATCCGGATCTGATTCGGACCAACCTGCCCGCATAATTTTATTTTTTTCGCGCTTGAATTTTTACTTTTTTGGCCATCATAAATACGTTATGTCAGACCTAGCTACTTTTATGTTATGTAAAACCTACCTTTATATTATATTAAACCTACATTTATGCCCAAATTTCAAACATTTAACTTTAAAAAAAAACTTTAGTATTGATACATTTTGTACATGTACCTTTTATGTGGTATTACACATACATTTATTTTATATTAGACATACTTTTATGTTATATAAGACATACCTTATATAACGTATAAAGGTATGACTGATATAAAAAATGTATGTCTAACATTACTAAAAAGTATGAAGGTTTAGGTAACAGTTTTAAAAGGTATGAAATCATGATAAAAGGTAGGTCTAACACAACATAAAGGTACGTTTAACAGAACATAATGTGTTGGAAACATTTAAGTATGTTTTGATGAGACAAAACCTTAAAGAAAGTAACTCTCACTCTATACACATAACCTAGCTCGTAAGGTTACTGCAACATGGTTACTGCAGAAAGATAGATCAAGAGAAAGTGTCAAAGGAAGGACACTGCAGAGAATGGTGAAAAGAATCTGGTAGACTAATTAGAATACTGATGACTGCAGGAAGCTACTGGAAGAGACCTTGCCGAAGCAGATTGCAAAGCAGCAAGCTACCAGACAGGAAGCTAACTGAGAGACCATGCCGAAGCATACTGCAGAGCAGCATGCTACAGAAGCCTCAAGCCACCTAACGGAGCAAGCCAGAGAAGGAAGCTTCAGAGTAAGCGTGAGGAGGAAGCTACAAAGCAGGCATGGGAAGAAGTCAAAAGTTACCGGTAGAGAGAAAGAGGAATGGAGCCAATCAGATGAATACACATGGAAAGCTAAAAGCTGGCGTGTATCAGAAGAAGTGCGGCGCATCTAATGATGGAAATCTACCTACCTTCAACGGGCAGATTTCCTAATTTATAAATGGAAGAAGACTGAAGACTGAGATAAGAGTGAGGAGAGAAAGAGCAAGAGAGCTTGTGCGAGAACAGGAGAAAAGAAGCGAAGCACAAGAGATAGCTCAAAAGAGAAAAGCGCAACAAAAGAAAAGAAAAGCGCAAGAGAGAGCTCAGAAGAGAAAGCTCAAAAAGAAGGGGAAGGGCATACAGAAAAGAAGAAGAAAAAAGTGTATAAGATAACAAGTGAGAAGAAAGCTCAAACACTCTATGCCTAGAAACGCATACTCAGTCACACAGTCCAGGTAGCAAGCTACAGCAGATCAACCTGCAAAAGAAGTCTAAGCTTGCTACATCCAGTTGAAGAAGAAGAAGAAGAAGAAGAAGAAGAAGAAGAAGAAGAAGAAGAAGAAGACAAACCTTTTTAAGGACTGTCTTGGAGTGCTTAGTTCGGGGAACAAAGTCCTGCTAAGTTGTCCACTTTTTGAAGAAGAAAGTGAGGACCCTGGGTGGGTTGAGTAGGATCCTGTGTGGGTCAGTTAGGAGAGTAGACAAGCAGCTGTGAGCAACTATGAATAGGTTTGCTACTTACTTGTTAAGTGTGTGTTGTAATAGATAGGGTTATGTAAATCAATAAGCTTAACAAATGTTTCCTCTTGAGAAGAGGCAGAGAGGATGTAGAAGGATTACTCCACCTTCGAACCTCTGTATATCCATGCGTTTATCTATGCTTACTGCTCTATATATCTATCTTAAGTTAGAAGCACGTCTTGCATATTTGATCTTTACAGGAGAGAAAGTTTCCGCATATAACTCTGATAAGTAATCTCCTAAAAGGTTACTGTCTCCCGACCAAAGCCTCCTGAAAAGGAGAAAAGTTTGAAAATTGAGTAGGCTTATTCAACCCCCCTAAGCCTACTGCCACTTGGGACCAACATAATCGTACAGCACCTGGAGCTAATTTGGGTGGATTTGAGCGCACCCACCCAGAAATGTGGGGCTCCATGAGAGCGCACCAAACGAACATGAACCCGGATCAACCTGAGTGCATGGATTTCATATCCATTCACCTGATACACAAAAAAAAAATTGTGATATATTTAGAGGCTATATTTCAAGTCATTTAGATACAATAAGTGGTAATACACCAATAATTGTAAGAGTTACTCTCCTGTGCACCAGTTGCAAGAACCTGAGATCCGTGTAATTGAGGCCGCTCGGCGGGCCAGGCCCGTCCAGCCTGTGCCTCTTTACTTTGTTCGCGTGTTTTAGTCGTTATCTTCACGTTATGATAGTGTTACCTTCATGTTATATTAGGGTTACCTTCGCGTTATGTTAATGTGACTCCATCTCCAAATTTCATACCCTTAGTTTAAATCCACTGAACTAAAATAACACGAAGATAATACTAATATAACATGAAAGTAACACTAACATAACATGAAAGTAACATTAACATAACATGAAAGTTAAAAACAATGTTAATCATACATTCATGTTATATTAGAGTGACCCTCACGTTATGTTAGGGTTACCTTCATGTTATGTTAGTGTTACTAGGGTAACACTAACATGACCCCTAACATAACATGAGGGTATGACTGCTTGGAGCGAATTTTGGTGGGTTTGAGCGCACCCACCAGGCGCGTGGGGGTGCGTGAGAGCGCGTTGGGGCACGTGAAAACGCGCGTTAGAGGTGCGTGGGACGGATCGACCCGGGGATCCATGCATCAGTTGCACAAAATATTTTTACCCAATTGTAATTAAAAAATGGTACAAAAGGTAATTTTTCTAGGAATCAACCAAATATTATTTTAATAAATTAAAGGGCTTATATGTGAATTTAAACAAAAAATAAAAAGGCTAGATTCACTACTTCAATCATAACATCTTCACTTCGAACTGTACAAAAATGTGAATTAATAAGATTTGAGAAGATCTACATTGATTTAGACTTTTGATATCTGGATCTTGCACTTGATTTGGAGATTGCATACAAAGAACACCATTTTTCTTAAACATCAAACAAAAATATAAAATAAAATAAACATTAAGAAAATTACCATGTCAATTGTTGATTTCACTGATTAAGAACTTGAAGAAAAAAAAACATAATATTTGGTATATTTAAAAAAACATAAATAAAAAACAATATCAATACAAATAACAAAAGAATTGAATATTACATTGACTTTATTGGGTATGGGCTATATGATTAAATTTCTTCTATTAATTGGAGAATCATATATAATTTGGCATGTGCTTATATATAATTTTGAGTTCACTACATCAAATACTCACTTTAACATAACAAGTATTTTATTTACCCACATATATAACAAAATATCATCAAATACTCAAACATAAAACAAAATACCCCCAAATACCCACTTTTTAAATATAAGTACACACCTAATTATTGAGAGAATGAAATACCAATTATTAGCATTAAATGCGTCACCCACCACCCAACCAACCCCACTTATTCAATTAAAAAAAAAGTCAAACCACTCTCTTCTCCCTTTCTTATTTCTTCTCGTGCAGCCTCTCTCCCCTTTCTCTCTTTTTTTCTCTTATTCTTTGCGCAACCCCTGTAAAAAATCAAAAACTCACAGTAAAATAAAAAAAATTACAGTGAAATCAAAAACACTTCCGTGAAAGCTCGAAGATTTCGTGCAACAAACTCTCCCTCTTCTCAAAATGGCTGAACAAGTAAGTATTTTTTTTGTTTTTTTTTTAGTTCATGTTTTTTTTTTTTTGGTTTCTTTTCATATTTTAGTTGGATTTAGAAGTAAATATGTTGAAATATGTTTTGGGATGTAGTTGAATTTAGGACTTGAATCTAAGTTTCATTTCGTATTTTAGGATTTACCCGTAGTAATTTAGGATTTACCCGTATTTCACGAAAGGTTTTTTGTATATTGCACGAAAACTTGGAAGTTTTCGTGCAGCTCAAAAAGAAGTTTTCGTGTAGCCCTAAAAATATAGGGTTGCACGAAAACTTTATTAATTTTTCGTGCATCCCAATATTTTTAGGGTTGCACGAAATGTGTCCCAGTTTTCATGCAATGGTTTAAACTCAGTTTTTTTTTTTAATTTATGTAAAAAAAATAAAAATTAGGGATTGGTTAATTCGGTTAATATTTAGAAATGTTTTCTAGTTAATATTTAGAAATGTTTTTTCTTGATTGGTTAATATTTAGAAATGTTTAAATTTTTAACCCGCGACCCTAATTTTTTAATATTAGTGATTGGTTAATTATTGATTGGTTAATATTTAGATTTAGTTTTTAAACTCACTTTAAACTCATTTTTTATTTATTTATGTAAATTCTTGATTGGTTAATAATTAGATTCTCATTTATTTAATATTTCGATTTTTTGGTGTTTGTACATGTGTAGTTCGATTGGGAGTGGGTTTGTCCGTCTTTTCAGGGGGCTAGCGTGTACATTAATGGATATGTACGTCTGAGTGTTTTCGATGATATCACGACACAATTACAAGGAATAGGCCGGCGGTGCGAGCGTTCTTTCTTGAACAGTTCATTTGGGCATTTTCTACTTTGGAAGACCCACAAGGAGTCTTGCAAGTCGTTTCTAAAGGTCCTCATGTCTCGTGAGATACGTAGTCAGGCCATCCCTACAGACGAGAGATGGTTTGTTATAGGGTGAGACCGACACATTTGTCGGTTCGAGAATATGGAGTTTGCCCTTATCACCGGTCTAAAGTTCGATGACTCCACTTTCGACCCAGCATCAGGGGATCACACACCAGCAGAGGGGGTGGTATACTATAGAGTCCACGCTGATTCTGCTCGGGTTACGGTTGGTCAACTCCTTGATTGATTTAGAAGCGGCGAGTTTAGTGATAGCGAACATAACTCTATCAAGATTGCCAAGATCTTGATTTTATACTTGATTCTGCTCGGGTTGGACGCTGGGAAGACTTTTTCTTATTTGTGGGTTTGGGACCTGGTCGAGCATGAGGATCTTTGGGAGATCTTTCCGTGGGAAAGATGAGCTTTCTCACCCTCCTAGAGTACGTTGATAAGGTACCGAAGACTTAGCCCGTTCGTCCATCAGTGCCAAAAATCCACTTTTATGGGTTCTCAACAGCCCTGATGGTACGTATCTTCTATTTTGTACGAGGAATTATTTGAAAGTCGACTGAATTTCTAATAAACGTTGTTTGCTAAACAAAATATCTATCTATTTTTCTTACCCAGTTATGGGCATTCGAGGCTATCCCCTTGACGTTTAGATACGCCTGTTGTACATTGGACACGACAGTATATATGCCTAGGTGTTTGAAGTGGGGACTGATGAGGTCAGAGTTCAATGTTGCAAACATTTTAGACGATGAGGTAGTTTACATAAATGTGCAATGAAATAGATTTTTTAATTTAAATAATTATTACTATTCACATATATTTGTATTTTAAATAAACTCACCAGGCCATCGAGTGTTTTGAGCGGCTGGAGCCCACCCCAGAAGAAAGGGCGCAGCCGTACTAGAGTGACATTGATGACGATGTATTCTCGGGAGAACAGGTCATCCAGCATCGATGTGGTCGACATCCTACACAGGTCGTTTCGTCTACGGCATGCACTGATGATGTCGGTCCATCGAGAAGACGTGCGGTCCGAACAGGACGAGCTCCGACGGCCGGTGTTCGGGCAGGCCATTCGAGGGTGGGCACCCATACTCATGTGCAGTATGACCGCCCTACAGTGGATGATGACGAAGATGACAACGCATCACCACAGCCTGCCAGGGGATCACCCATTCCAGCCCCCCTATTGCTCAGGGGTGCCTAGATTCAGATTACGAGTCCCAGGGCGCAGCCCATGCACAGAGTTCAAGGGTGAATGATGATCTATTCACCCGATTAACAGGATGGCTGCAGCAGGACAACGATCGACGCGATCGAGCTCTTCACTAGCATGTCACGATGGAGACCCAACGTCTGCAGTCACAAATTCCGGGTATGATCCAGGATCAGCTTAAGGCATGGTGGGAGGCGATGGGGTATGGGACCGGATGACCATGGTGGGGGGCACCTGATGCAGCTGCTTACCAGACACCAGTACACACTGATAGATTTGTTCCACCAGGTTCGAACCAACCTTCGATCGTACCGATTGACCTTCAGTCGATGTCAGGGGTGAGCAGACCTTCATGCGTACCTCCTATCATCACAGAGATGGGCTTTGTTAGACCTAGAGTTCGACAGAAAGAGCCATGTAGAGTTGTACGCAGCCCGTTTTTTGGCGATCAAGCCGACTAGAAGAACGGGAATCAAATGGTCAAACGTGAAGGCGTACTGCGAAGGTGAAGACGATAAGGTCGCAAGGTAAGCATTCATGTTGTTTTAGTGGATTATGCGGTCATATGTTGTTTCATGTTTATTGTTTAATACTTATTAATCTTTTTTGGATATTGGAAGACGCAACGTTGGTGTGGGAGAGCCAATCGGGCCATCTTTCTTCCGGGACATCATTGATGAGTCTAGTGATATGAGTTTCCAGGTAATATTTAGTTCTTAAAGTTATGTATATATTTAAAATTATGTACTTTAATCGTCATATATTATATAGGTCCTTAATGCGTACCTTGGCATACTTCAGAGCCGCCCAAAGGCCGCCAGCCTTCATCCCCGATACCCGCTTGCCGGGTAGGTACAGATGGTGGATTGCCACTTCTTCGTAAGTTCATATGAAAATTTAATTGGTTTTAATAGCCATTTTACTGTTATTGTATCTGATCAGTAATTGTCGTACAATGTAAGAAATTTGTAAGGATATTTGGAGAAGAAAGCATCTTAACGAGGATGACGAGACGAAATACAGGGGGCCCATTCGAGAGAGGTTTTCAACCAGTGGGTCGTGTAATACGGGGCGACATATGAGGCAACTGACTTCTTAGCAAAACTAAGGTAAAAAACAAGACAACCAATAATCTAATTTTGTATGCAAAAAATAATTTTCAATGTAATAATAATAATTTGTTTAAAACTATTTACGAACCTGATGGCTGCACATGCATGCGCGCATGGAATTAACTCGGTTTGAAAAAATATACAACTGCACACATTATCACTAAGGCCCAACAAAAATATTTTTCGCCCATCTGTGACCTTGAACTTTCCTCGTCCCACCCTTTGGACATTCATAGCTCGTCTCTGCCGTATGTGGTCGACTAATCTTTCGTGCACAGACTTTGTGAAAGTGTGTTCCCTCTCTTCAGCCCCCTCTCTCCTCTCAGCAAACCACAATAACCTTTCGAGCAGCCTCCAAAAAGGAACAAATGGGCAACTTTCTTGCCCACACGATATGAGCATTCCATGACTCAGCTGCATTGGAGGTCATGAAGTTAAATTTTCGAAAGGGGCATTTAACACGGGACCACTCGATAGGGTTAGCTTTTTTCAAGCTGTCAATCGCGCCTTGGTTTCCACTGTCGTTGATCAAAGACATGTACTTTTGGATAAATCAACCAATAATCAGACACTTAATATAGATATGAATGTATTGAAAAGAAGGTAATCAAAAATGAAACTTAGACATACCTATCAAATTCAACTTCCTCATAACAGTATGCAGCATTGTGGAACAGTCCGACCAAATGTGATCCATACTTGGCTAGATTCTGCTGAAGATGGAAACAACAAAGACCATGGGTTGCTTCAGGATAGACATGTTCAATGGCATTACCGATGCTCACATGTTGATCGGAGACAATAACCAGGCCATCTGGGCAACCAAATGCTTCTCGGACTTTAAGCAAAAACCATGTCCAAGATTCATCGTTCTCGACACTCCCTATCCCAATTCCAAGGGGAAATTTTGATCGTTTCCATCTTTTGTCATGGCAACAAATCCAATCTCTTTGTACTGCCCCTTCAAGTGGCAACCATCCACAACTATAGCAGGTCTTGAATACTGCTAAAATCCGATAATAGATGCACCCAACGCAAAAAAAACGTACTTGAATTTCCCATTCTTCTAAGTGTCTAATGCAGTATATGTACCCGGATTACGTTCCTTCAATACCTGTAAGTAAGCCGAAAGCATGCTAAATGATGTCCTTGGATCACCATATGCACTTCTCATTGCATAACGTTTTGTACTCAACACATGCCTATAATTCAGATTCAATCCATGTCGTGAATTCATTTCTCGAATAATGTCCCTAGGAGCGAGATCGGAATTATCTTTTCGGAGCTGACAAAATAATCTCCAATCAAAGAGGTCGGAAGTCTGCGGGGTACACTAGTATTCAGCTCATATGAACAAGTATGAGGCAGGAGAACTTTGGAGGTTTTCCAAATACCATATTTTTCCGAAGCAGCCAAAACGAAGGGACAGTCTTTTTGAATGCATTTCATGCACCATCGGTGTCTGTTCGAGTGGTCCACACGGAATTCGACTTGATTCTCCAAATGATAAATCCCAACATTCTTCAATTCAACCTTACTGCCAAACGTCGAACCCTTTTACAGACCCTGTGGAGCTTGTTCAATCTCTAAAGAAGCAGGATGCTCAAATGAAGATAACTTTAGAATATACCACTCGACTCTCATTATGTCAGAGCAGAATTGCTCATATGCTTCTTGTTACTCATCCAACCCTGCCTCAACATCTTCATCCAGTACAAAGTCATCTTCTTCATTGTTTGGATCTACAAAAAAGAAATATATATGTCAATTTGTTAATCAAGATACGTATACAAAAATTTATATATGTACTCACAAAACATGATTACCTGTTTGATGATCATAGTTTTCTTGTTCCGGTCCATATTCGTGCGTCGATTCTTCAATTTCATCAGTTGGGTCCAAATTCAGGTCCAAAAAGTTAACACCAATGTAGTCAACACGTCCAGATGGAGACAACCAGGGTTCCCAATTTTCATTTGAAGACGTTCCAACACATGTGTCGTCTAATCCCATGTTGAAAAACATTCCTAGTCATCGTCTACATTTAACGGAATATTTGACAAATTCAAATTTACCACGTCCTCACTACTCAAATTAAAAGTTTGACCACCTCGATTATACTCCTCATCTACTGAACTTTGTTGTTTACGATAAGCGAATCCACCTGATACTCCAATGTTCATCCTGTTTAAAGACACGAAAAGAACTAAAAGTTCATCGTATTCTGCAAAACAGTTCTGCAAATCTAAATTATTCTTGATTTTTTTCCTCTACAACCTTCCATTCGTTTCCTCTAGAGCATGGATCAAATAACCCCAGCAATTCATGTCTGCATACATGACCTCGTGAATTGAGCTCAATAAATCTTGATATGTAAAACTTTCAAGATGAATAAGTGTCTGACTACCGTTTACATATTGTAAACCTTCCCAATACCCTCCAAACCATAAAGCCACTGTGAAAGTCATTGTGTTATGCTTCAAAAGAATTTAATAAGAATTCAATAATTAAAGAACAAAAAATTGAATAATTATCACATAAAATAACATAACAGCGAAAAAACCGGTCTTTTTCCTAAAGTATAGGGTTGCACGAAAACTACTCCCAGTTTCGTGCAACCCAAAGATTTTGGGTTGCACGCATTCGTTCGAACTTTTCGTGAATGCCTAAAATCTTTCGGGAAACCCTAAATGTTTTCGTGAAACCCTATTGATATACTAATTCTCGATTCGAACCCTAATTAAAAGATATTTGTTTCGTGAAACCTCATAAACCCTAAAACATACAATAGATCATTAAACTAATTTCTACAATTTCTACAATAAACATCTACATGCATTTAGTTAAACTTTAATATAAAATTTTCAAGTTGTAGATTTACTTGATTCTTCTTGACGATTCGTGTAAAAATTTTGTCCCGGATGCTCTTAAGAAATATTATGGAATGGATGTAAATTTTTGTGGAATGAATGTAAAATGTGAATTTCAAATCCGTAAAAAATGGAGTAGGTGAGTTAAAATTTATGGAGGTAGATGATAAGATTGATAAAAATTTAATGAATGTGAATGTCAAATAAAATGTGAAATAAAAAGCTAAAGTAAAATAAAGTAAATGGAAAATGAATGTAAAGTAAGAAAAAAAAACTGACACAAGTACCAATCATTTGTACCAAAATCAAAAGTGGGTATTTGGATACATTTTGTTATATAAGTGGGTATATGGAGACAATTTATTATATAAATGAGTAGAATAAGTAGTTGTTATATTTATATGGGTATTTGGAATCATTTCCTCTATAATTTTTTGATTGAAAAGTCAATTCGATAACTTTTAGAATCATGGCCAAATTTTTAGAGTACCACCTGTTTTGATTAGAAGATTTTGATGTGGGACAAATATGCTAAGAAAATGAACATCATAACAAATGTAGTATATAAAGAAATGTAAGGCTTCGTTTGGATAGAGTGATTTGAAATCCATGATTTGAAATGAGTGGATTTCAAATCCTCTCAAATTGGAGTGGATTTGAAATCCACCAAAATGACTCCAAAATTAGCTTAAAATGAAAACCATGAATTTCAAATTCATATGCATCCAAACATTATCGGTGGATTTGCTACCATGGATTTCAAATCCCTCCTCAAATCCACCTATCCAAATGGACCCTAATAAAAATTATAATTATGATATTTATTTTGATTTTTGTTAATTTTGGCATATAAGTTTAAAGTATAAGTTTTAATGTAGTATGTTTCATTAGTTTCTAAATGTTTTAAACCAATATTATAATGTAAATTACACAAGCTGCGCGATCCATGCACACAACCCGCATGACTTGCACGAGGCGCCACATGAACTGCACAACCCACACGAGCTGCATGACCCACAATACCCGCACGACTTGCACGAGGTGCCACACGAACTGCACAACCCACACAAGCCTCATGAACCACACAACCCGCACGAGTTATACGAGGCGCCACAAGAATTGCACAACCCACACGAGCCGCACGACCCACACAACCCGCATGAGTTGTACGAGGTGCCACACTTACTGCACAACCCACACGAGCCGCACGACCTACACAACCCGCACGAGTTGTACGAGGTGTCACACGAACTGCACAACCCACACGAGCCGCACGATCCAAACAACTCGCACGAGTTGTACGAGGCGCCACATGAACTGCACAACCCACACGAGCCGCACAACCCACACGAGTTGTACGAGGCGCCACACGAACTGCATAACCCACACGAGCCGCACGACCCACACAACCCGCACGAGTTGTACGAGACGCCACCCGAACTGGACAATCCACACGAGCCGCACGATGCACACAACCCGTACGAGTTGTACAAGGCACCACACGAACTGCACATCCCACACGAGCCGCACGACCCACACAACAGGCATGACGTGCACCGCTCGCATGAGTCACACAACTGGTAAGAGCCGCACAAGCTGTTCATTTTCATAAATATATACGAAAGAAAAGTAAAATAAAATTTTACTTGACATAGAAGATTTCATTGTAATATGGTAATTATGCCCAAATTAACCCATTTATATTTGTAAGATGAAAATATTTATCTTAATTACCTTATATTTTCTATGCTCGTGACTATTCAAATTAATAAGACAAAAACTTTTATGCATCAGGTGCATGGATCCTAGATCCATGCACCCGACCCGACCCGAGCGTGTACGCGCGTCTGACGCGCTCCCACACGCTCCCACGCGCCTGGGCGGATGCGCACCTTTAGGTTACGTTAAGGATGCCTTTCAGTTATGTTAAGGATACCTTTAAGTTATGGTAAGGATACCTTTCGGGGATACCTTTCAGTTATGTTAAGGATACCTTTAAGTTATGGTGAGGATACCTTTCAGTTATGTTAAGAATACCTTTAAAATCCTGATTCCAGGTTACATGCCACGTTATGTTAAGAATACCTTTTAGTTGTGTTAAGCATACCTTTAGGTTATGTTAAGGATACCTTTAGTTATGTTAAGAATACCTTTTGGTTATATTAAGCATAATGGTATCCTTAACGTAACCTAAAGGTATTCTTACACATTATATAAAGGTATTCTTACACATAACTAAAAGTCATGACTAAAATTGAAAAACAAGCTAGCGCGAAAAAAAAAAAAAAAAAAAAGCGGGTCGGATTACCCGGATCCGACCCGGGTGCATGGATCTAAAATCCATGCACCTGATGCACAAGAGACTTACTCAATTAATAATTATGAAATAAATATTGCTATATATTTATATATTTAGTAACAATAACTCTTTCAAAATACATAAACATGTGTAAAGTATTAGCTTTTGTTCATGATATTTGTAATAGAAGTCATGATATATATATATATATATATATATATATATATATATATTAGAATATCGTACTAAATAAAATTAATATACATTCGAGTTTGTTTATATGTGAAGTTTACACAATACTATTTCGAACTATTTAGATAAAAATAATTAAGTGGTGACGACAATAAATGTAATTAAAAATTAATGGTCGAAAAGGGAATTTTGTAAGAAATTAAAAATTGTTCTTTTAATAAAATTAAAGGACTTATATATAAATTCATATATTTATAAACAAAAATCAACTAAATTTATACATAAATTAGTTATATATTTATAAACAAAAGTAGGCTAAATCACTACCTCAATCATAACAATTTTATATTTACAGATCGAACTATAAAAAGATGTTGATAAATAAGAATTGAGAACATCTATATTTATTTAGATTTCTGAGATCTGCATCATGAACTTGGTTTTGAGATTGCATACAAAGAACATTATTTTTTAATTAGCAAACAAATATATAAAAATAAAATCAACATTAAGAAAATTACCATGTCAATGTTGTTGATTTCACTGATGAAGAATTTGAAGAAAGTCGGGCCCTTGTTCATCTTGGTTCCCTATAACGAAATACTACTTAAATCGAAAGTTGAATAACAGAAAAATAAGAACTCAAGAATTTTGATCCAAGTAAAATAGGGAAAATGAATGATACATATAAGGAGGGAAGATGTGTAAAGAAACTAGATTACCTAAGAAAATTGTTGTTGAATTTGCGAAAAATTTACGTGGATTTGAGGAGGGATTTAAAATCCATGGTAGAAAATCCATTGCTAGTGTTTGGATGGACGTGGATTTGAAATCCATGGTTTTCATTTTGAGCTAATTTTGGAGTCATTTTGGTGGATTTCATATTCACTCAAACTTGAGATAATTTGAAATCCACCCATTTCAAATTTGGATTTCAAATCACTATATTCAAACGGAGCCTAAGGATATTTGTGGCTTGTGTTGTGAATTATATTTTTTATTTCTCGACTTCATATATATCGGAGCGGCGAGCGGTTTAGGTATAAGATGAAGTAGCGTCGTGGACTGGTTTAGGTACAAAATAAGTCGTCGGCATTTAAATGTTACTAGTATTAGTCCTATGCATCACATGAATTTTGATTATTATAATAAGATCATTTGAAAAATTACATTAATTGATTAAAGACATCATATTTGATATATTAAAAAAAACATAAATTAAAAACAAAAAAAATGATTATTACAAATATTTTAAGACTCATATATTTATGTATAACATTGATTGATACATATATAAAATAGTAATTGTAATTAGTAGATAAATATAAAACAATAAAAAATAAAACGTACTTATTAAATGAATAATAATATTCAATATATAATTGGAATTGATACATAAACTAAGAATGTTGCAATGCATTACTACATAATTCATTTATGTTGTAGTCATGTAATTAACAAATTTAATTAGAAATGTTCAAAGATAAAATTGTTTGCAAATGGCTTAAATATTTTAATTTGTAGCAAAGATAATCAATATAATAGTTCAATTAGAAATGTCATACATAATGTCTCATCAAAAGAGTGTTTCAATTTCTTTAGCAAACTCTTTTAAAATTGGTAATGTTAATGGTCGAATTGGTCACTTCTAAATATCTCCTATTTGAAATTTATGTCTTTCATTTCGTTTTTTAAATTATGTAAACTAGCATAAGTATTGTGCGATGTATAGACATATAAATGTTACTATTTATATATTTTAATACGAAAATATTTGATATAAAAATAATGAATTTTTCTGGAGATTTCGACAAATTTTTGTGTGCACTTCATAAAATTTAAATATTGAGTTAATATGATAAATGTTAATTTTAATGAAAAAAATAATGTTTTCGATAATATTTCAATCTCAATTGGTACCGGTGCGATATGTGTCCCTATAAATTTATTAAAATCGATAAAAAAAAATTTAACAAACATGATTTGCAGTTAAATATAAAATTCATATAATAACAATGTTTTTAAAAGGATTTCCGATTTTCTTACACAAATTTGAAAAATCAAAATATCAATTTTTAAATTAAATAATATAATGAAGTAGTTTATGGATTGAATATGATCAAGAGTAAGTCTCTTGTGAATCAGGTGCATGGATCTTAGATCCATGCACCCGGGTCGGATCCGGGTCAGGGGGACCGTACCCTCTTTTTTTTTTTGTTTTTTTTTTTCGCTCATGATTTTTGAAAAAAATCACATACCAATAGTATATGTTAGACATACCTTTACGTTATGTTAGACATACCTTTAAGCTATGTTAAACATACCAGTTCTGCCCAGATTTCATGCCTTGTCTTTTTTTGGCTTGATTTTTGAATTTTGGCACATACCACTACGTTATGTTAGACATACCTTTACGTTGTGTTAGACATACTTTTATGTATACTTAAACATACCTTTGTATATGTTAGACATACTTTTATATATAGTTAAGCATACCTTTATACATGTTAGACATACCTTTGTATATAGTTAGACCTACCTACACATGGTTGGTCTAACTATACACAAAGGTTGGTTTAACTATACACAAAGGTTGGTCTATTTGAGCGAATTTTGGATGAGCTTCAGGACAGGTCTTCAGCGCGTGGGAGCGCGTGCATGCGCGTGGGAGGCGCGTTTTGGGCGCGTGAACGGGTCGGGTCAGGTGCATGGATAAAAGTTTTTGCCTATGATCAAATATTTTCAAATATTACCATAATATTGTCTTCCTAAAATAAAAAAACAATAATTGTATTTTTTTTTAAAATCTTGATAAAGCATGAATTTTTCATTAAAAAATGGAAGGTTAAATATTTTGACTTTTTGGGGAAATGATTGATCATTTTGGTATATATATATATATATATATACAAAAACTTTTATGCATCGGTTTCACGGATCTAGGATCCGTGCAACCGGGTCGACCCACCCACATGCGTCTCACGTATCCTCACACGCTCCCACGTAGATGCGCTCAAATCCACTCAAATTCGCTCATTAAGGATACATTTAGGTTATATTAAGGATACCTTTGAAATCCTGATTTCAGGTTACATATCACGTTATGTTAAGGATACCTTTAGGTGATGTTAACAATACCTTTGAAATCCTTATTCCAGGTTACATACCACGTTATGTTAACGATACCTTTAGGTGATGTTAAGGATACCTTTAGGTGATGTTAACAATACCTTTGAAATCCTGATTCCAAGTTACATACTTTTACGTTATGTTAAGGATACATTTAGGTGATGTTAGGGATATATTTATGTGATGTTAACAATACTTTTGAAATCCTGATTTGATACCTTAGAATTCGCTCCAGGTCACATACATTTACGTTATATTAAGAATACCTTTAGGTTATGTTAGAAATATTTTTATGTTATGTTAGAGATACATTTGTGTACAAAATGTATAACACAACTATGTTATGAATAAGGTATCTCTAACATAACATAAATGTATGTCTAACGTAACATAAAAATATGAAATCTGACATAAAAGTATCCTTAACATAACGTAAATGTATGTCTAACGTAACGTAAATGTATTTTAAACATCAACTATAGGTCATGACCAAAATATTGACAAGTAGCGAGAAAAAACAAAAAGGAAAAGCGGGTCGGGTAACCCGGATCCGACCTGGTCCATGCAACCGATGCACAGGAGAATTACTCATATATGTATAGATGTATGTTATCTTTTGTATTCCAACTTTCTAATGGTAACAAATATCATTATTTAGAATGATATAAATTCTTACCTAACAAAAAAATAATATACCTAATTTTTTTTTAATATAGATAATTAAAGCATTATACATTTCACGTGTTGTCATATCACTAAATTGTGCTATACACAATTTAAAAGCACCATATATTATATCACAATCCATACAAAAATTCTACTAAAATTTAACCATTAAAAGAAGGTTAAAATAAATAAATAAATTAAATAACATTAAACTTTATTAGATAATTTGGGCCCAAAGTCACAGAAATATATTTGGGCCCAAATATGTATATATGTTTGTGCCTTTTCAAATTTCAAAGAAGGGCCAAACTCTTTCTCTCTCTGTCCTCTCTGTCTCTCTCTACAGTTTCAAAAAGTTCTTTCCCTCGCTGCTCTTCTTCCTCTTCACTGTTCAAGCTCCACATATCATTTCCTTCAGCTCAAGTTTCAGAATCCTGCAGGTATTGGATCATCTTTAATTTCATTGTTATCTATTCTAATGTATTTTTTCTTTGCTGTAATATCTTTTATTTATTCGCATTTTGTGTGTGCTTGTTTGTGTTGTACAAATTTCAGAAGCTAATATTTATGTAACGTTTCAGAACTACGTTTACTATGTTTGGGAAATCTGTTTACAATGGGTTTTTTGTTTCGAAGAATTTGATGCAAATAGCTGGATGAATCATTTATTTATGAAAATGTGGACAAGCTGTGATTTTGAAGTCTAAGGTGAAGAATAGTTGTATTGGTAAGATTATGTGTAATACATATTGTATGTTGTTGCTAAGTTTATTCGTTTTGGTTTGATTGTTTCCCGTCGAATTGCTTTTATAGAAGTGGTGATCTGTAATTTGTGTGAGCATGTATGGATTCTAAATTTGATGGTTGATGTCAATGGATTCTAGAGGTTCTTTATGTTGGATTAAAAGGGCTTCTCTTATTACATTTTCATGGTTCGATTTTCAACATTAATTGCAGTCTTGGATTCGAGAGGCGTAGAGAAGGGGCATCTCTTGTTTCTAGCCATTATATAAAAAACATGTTTTATACATAGAGAAACTGTCTAATCTTATTCTACATAATTCAGGTGTTTTCCTGATTGTTTGACATCAATGGAAGATGCGAACGGTGCTATCACTTATGAAGATGCTCGAAAGCAGAGACTCGTAGAAAATAAGAGAAGATTTGAGGTATTTGTATATCAATGCAATTGAGAACATCCTCCTTATTGAACTTAATGTTTTCCAAGAAAACTGTCTGTAAAGATTCTGTAGTGTTGGTAAATATTATTTTCCTGTTTTCTTACAGGAATTGGGGCTCATAAATTTGTCTAAAAACCTATCAGATCTGGCGAAGTCTGAGAAATCCAAGGTGATATGTGAAGTGGCAACACTGTTTTCACATGGAGAAAGTCTACCTTCATTTTGTCTCATTTCTATCTATGTAAATATATGATTATTCATCCATGATTGTGTATTGATGTTGTGCAGAACCGGCATATTCGGCCAAAAGGCTCTAAACCAACTAATAGTTACTCAATAGAACCAAGACGTTCATCTCGTGCACGTAATGCAGTTTCATATCGTGATGATGTAAGTCTTGATCAACTTATTTCGACTCTAGATAAGTCATAATTAGTAGTTCATATAATTGAAGAAATCAGCTTGATTATTCATCTTCTGGTTACTATATCTGGACATTCCCAGTGATCATCTACCACATTTACTCCTAGATGCTGTATATACTAACTTTCCTCATTCTGGAGTGAAGTTTTCAGTGTTCGACTAAGATCTCTATTGACAACTAGGAAAAGCTTGTTTCATTATCTTTGCCGGATTTGCCAGTAATACTTTGAGTTCCTGCAATATTGTTGAACTTAGACATATGTTTTGTTTACACTGATAATTGGTCATCATTACAGGTTGATGTTGAGCTTCCTTCGCTGCGAAAGAGAACAAAGTTAAATTCCTCATGGGCAAGGTAACATGTTAGTGATTTCAACTACATGTTTTATTAAGTCAAATATTGCACATGTTGATGGTTCTGGTATGGAAGTTACCTTGCAAGACCAGCTGAAGAAGTTAAAGTAGCCTCGTACGAAGAAAGAGCTCAAGCTTATAAGTATGCGGAGAAGCTCCAAAGCAATCTACAAGCTGGAAATCCATCTTTAGTCAAATCAATGGTTCGGTCTCATGTTTATAGTTGTTTCTGGTTGGTAAGTTACCATTAAGCACACATTTACAGCTGCATAATCTTCAAAGTGATGGAAAATAAAGTAAAAGATGATCAATAACGAGATAGTATTAGATCATGAAACTTAAACATCCATCTGAGCAGGGACTTCCAACTAAATTTTGTGAAGACCACCTTCCTAAGTCCACAGTGGATATGGTGCTAGAGAACGAGGAAGGCCAAGAATACGAGGCCATTTTCATTAGCAAGAGAACTGGGCTTAGTGGTGGATGGAGAGCATTCGCACTGGATCATAAACTGGATGACGGTGATGCTTTAGTCTTTGAACTGACCCAGCCTACAAGATTCAAGGTTGGTTTGCAAAAAATGGTGTTTCTCATGTGTGTGATGATGATTTAAATTCTTGTTCTTCTCATTGGTCAAGTCGGCTATATGATGCAAATGTGTGCATTAATGCATGAAATGTCCCAACTGACAATGAGTGCTGTTCTTACTCTTCATATTCTACTTGGCTACCAAGAATTTATGCATAAAAACAATGACCATTCTCCAGATTTACATAGTTAGAGCATCTGGTTCTGAAGATCAAAATGAGAATGTACCGGTCTCGGAAGATGGAGGTAATGAAGAGGAAACAGTGAAGAGAAAGAAGACGAAAAACACAGAGAAAAACGACAGCCATCAGACGAAGAAGTCGACCAAATCCAAGATAAATAAGTCTTCACAAGTTTTAGCCACAAGGAGGAGCTTGAGAAAAAGGTAACTAACTGGATTCATGAGATTCAGTCATTAGAAGAAGTTTTTGAGAGATGTCAAAGGAACACAAACTTTAGTGGAAGCAAGCATTGGAGGTTTATGATTTATCATGATATATTACTTGCCAAGAATGGCTTGTATAAAACCATAAAGCTAGTTATTTATTCATGAGAATCAGTAAACTTAGATGGCTTTTTGTGGCACTTAATTTTGCTTGTAGAATGAAGTAAGGAACCTTCACTTTGAGAAATCTTGGCAGATGAAGTATTTGCTCTCTTTTTCTCCCTAATGGGTCTGAATATGTGCAACACAGGTTTCCATTTAACACACATCCATTTAGATAGATAGATTTGAGGAGGGATTTGAAATTCATGGTAGCAAATCCATCGGTAGTATTTGGATGGATGTGGATTTGAAATCCATGGTTTTCATTTTGAGTTAATTTCGAAGTCATTTTGGTGGACATTTTAAATCCTGAATTTCAAATCACTCTATCCAAACGGAGTCTTATTTAATTTTTATTTTATTAGTAGTATTATTTCATACGTGGTTGTTGATTTATTCATAAGAACAATATTTTTCTCATTGCTTCTTTATTTATTTTCAATTGCTTTTTAGCATGAAATTTTAAATGAAATGAATAGTACAAAATAAATCTAGGACCAAACTATACATACTCCAGACATTACTAAACACACCCCATTAAAATAATAAAGAATGAAATTATTTACATAAAGACCAATCTATTTTTATTAATCATCTTTAAAAAAATAATACATAATGTAAATAAAACATTGAAAACATTCAATACTAAACACACCCCATATTATATATAATACACATTACATACAACTATCTTCTTCATCTCACCACAAAAAAATTCTTACTCCATTAACACACCCAAAAAATCTTTGAAAAATCATGCACTTGGTTAAAATCATCAAAAAAGGAAGAAAGAGCACAAGATATGGATAATATAAGTTGTAAAGTTTCTTACTACTGATTTATTTTGCTGTAAAAATCACTCAAAAATTCATAAATCATGACAAATGTTCGACCAGTATATGTCGAACGCATTGAAGAGTGGTTGGCCAGTACTGGCCGAACAAATTGAAGAGCGGCCAGTACTAGACAAACACGTTCAATCTCGTTGGGCAACCTGCCGAACATACCATCTACCGTTCGGCAAGCAGCTGAACATTGCTATCCCGTTCGGCCAGCAGCCGAACCTTATGCATTTTGTTCGGCCAGTTGCCAAACACACTGAATGACGTTCGACAAACCAGGGTCGAACATACCTGGTTCACGCAGTCGAGATTTTTTACAATTTCAACACAAATTTCAACTTCTTAACTGTTAAGAATTGACTTAGTAAGTTTTGATAAGACAAAACATGCAAGTAACTGCCTAAGAGTATCTTGTCTGAGCTTGCAAAACTCTTGCATTCAATAGTAGTGGAGAGTTTAAGAGTTCCTGCAGCTATTCGTTTTTGAAATGAGAGCCCCTTTACTAGGGGGAGAGAACGTGAGTGTAAAATGAGCTGAAGTAGGAGGACCGGACCGGACCAGATTCTTAAATTAAGGTAACTCGTGACTGATAAGGTTTCATCCATTCCGCTCCTAAGCCCACTGCGGGTCCTCACAAAAAGAAGCCCGCTCCGGAAATTCTACCGAGCCCGCAGAAGCATACCTAATTCTCTCTGTTGGATGCGTCGGATCCCGTATAGCAAGCGAGCTCTTTACCCTCAAATTCAAAAGGTGCATTAGGTAGGAGAGACCTACATTAACCGCAAGTGCATTCCCTAAGTCTCAGTGGTTATATACAACATTTCTTCTTTTGTAACAAAGAAAGTACATGAAAGAAGGAAAAGCCATGAAATCTCACCATATACCTTTTCGTTTATACCACAATAGGGCATCTCTACCGGGTGGAAAACTTCGGAAGTCAGGATTGAAGAGGACCCAGGGGACTGGACCTCTAGATGTAGCACTGGATGAGGGACTTTATATTTCATCTTCGGTGTGATTGCTGGAGCCAGGTTCTAGGGGCTACTCCTTTTTTTTTTTTTTGTCGATCGAGCCGCTCTCTCTCATTCCACTCATCCAGAGTCACTTCATCTCCCTATCCCCGGTGTAGTGACCTGTTGTCGGATTTTACTGTCGTACAAGTGTTCACCAATCACTGCCGTCTCGTCTCATGACATTGCCTAAACCAGAGCTCACATTGAAGATAATCCGACCAAACTGGTGGTTGCTTTAGAGTATCATGAGGTTCAGTGATCACCTACGGAGGTTACTGCAAGCTCAGGATACTGAGCTTATAAGGATACTACTCTACAACAAGGAAGTAGCTCGAAGCAAAAAAAATAAAGTTGCTGAAAATATCAAGTCAAGAATATTGTAGGATACTGACTCACAAGGATACTGAAGATTGGAGCATACTGCAGATCAAGTCAACCAAGCAACCTAAGAAGACAAACTGGAACATGATCCTAGAATACTCAAAGAATAAATCAGATCAGTACGAGGATCATACTAGGTTACTAGTGGAGACAAAATGAATTAAACAAATCAAATGAAGACACATGTACAGTTAGGGTTACTGATGATCAGAAGCATTTAATGAACTGTACTATGAAGATCAAGAGTATTAATGGCAGAGATTTGCCTCAGATTTTCAACCCTATAAATAGAGAAGATTGAAAATTGAAATAACTATTGAAACCACAACTCTCATACGCGATTTCAAGCTCTCATCAATCAATCAAAAAACTAGTTGTTTCAGTCACTCAATCTATGCAGCAAGCAACCTTCAAGGAAGCTTAACTCTCAAAGCTTGCTGCACACCAGTTGAAAAAAACTCAATATACTTTTAACTTAGATTGTTTTAGGAGTACTTAGTGTGAGGAACTGTTTCCTACTAAGTATACACTCTTTGTAAAAGAGTAAGAGCCATGTGTGGGTTATATCCTGTGTGAGTTGTTTGGTCAGTAAGCTTAGCAACCTATCTGGAAGCTAGCTACTCTTTATTAGAATAAGTTTGTAATAGCATAGGTTGTGTAAAACAAACCCCTTTAACAAACTTCATCTTGCAGAAGGAGTAGAGTGGATGTAGAGGAATTACTACATCCTCGAACCATTGTATATCGCTTGTGTGCTTATCTTGTATCTATCTATCTGTTAAACATACTACATACTCTTACAAAACATATTTTCAAAAGCTTACATAAAAGATTTTCCGCTGGATAAAACTCTACAAGTTCAGACTGAACAGTAACCTCTCTCTTAAAAAGGTCACTGCAGTAACCTCTGTTTAGGAAGCTGCGTAGCTACCTGGACAGTAAGCTGAACTTTACTTTTTTGGAGAAAAGTTTGAAAATCTTGAGAAGGTTTATTCACCCCCTTCTAAACCTTGTATCACTTGGGGACCAACAAGTGGTATCAGAGCAGGTTGGATTAAAAACCCAATCTGTACTGGTCATATCCCTGATCCCCTGCTTTTGAAAAACTTCATCTCTTTCGAAAAGTTACATCATGGATGCATCCAATCACAAGTTACCTATGTTTTCCATAAAAGATTATGATGACAGGAAGATCAGGATGCAGACACATCTGTCGACCATGCACGATGAGATGTGGTATGTCATTACAGAAGGACCACTTGTCATAACAAAGCTGAATCCAGTTTTGGCAAGAGCTGTTGTCGAAGCAAATGCAGACAAAGTGGATGTTGCAGTAATCCCACATCCACTCGTGCTTGAAAATCCCAGACATGAATGGACTACTGATGAAAGACGAAGAACAAATTTGGATAATGTTGCTAAGGATGCTCTATTCATCACCTAGGATAAAGGAACCTTCAGTAAGGTCAAAACCTGTAAAATAGTCAAGGAAATCTAGGACAAGTTAGAGCAAATTTGCGAAAGCATCGGGCTTATTAAGGAGAATAAAGTCTCCACGGCCACTCAACTGTTCGAGCTATTCGAAATGAGGCCAGGAGAGACTTTGGAACAACTATATTTAAGATTCACATACATAGTAAATGAGCTAGAGTCTCTGGACAATCACTATACCCATCGAGAGAAGAACATGAAAGTTCTAAGAGCCCTACCTGCTGAATGTGATAGCAAGATGACTACTATGAGAGTATCCATGGATCTGAAATCCATGAGCATCTTTGATCTCTTCTCTGATCAAAAGGCCTTCAAATTTGTTATAAACAGAAGGAAAAATGAATATGAAGAATCAAGTTCGAAGGTTACTGCACTGACAACTAGAGCATCAAATGATATTGGGAAGACAAGCAGCAACAAACAACCAATAATCATACCTAGATTTAAAATATTTGTCTTGCAACGTACAAAATTCAAGATATTCATGAATTAAAGATTGATTGATTAAATTTAAGAAGATTTATTGCAAAATTATACTAATACATATGTTTATATATATGTTACAAAGTGTTCAAAGAGCTTACAAGCTCAAACATATATGGTTTTAAAAAAAAAAAACCGTAATTGTTAATATAGCATAAATTTAGTATTTTTCTTAAAGAAAAACCATAAATTTGGTATAGTATAATCTATCTTAAAAAAGTAACAATAACTATCATTATCATTAATTTCACATAAATTTAATATAACACATTCTATCCGTGCATCGCATGGGTGGTAGACTGATACTTTTTAATAAGAATATATACCATCCATATTTTGTAAAAAACATTCATACTTTTATATATACAAGTATCAGCACATGCGTCGTACGTGGATGATGAGTTTTTTAAATCAAAAAATATTATATTATTATTAACCTCAAATAACAACTTTTTATAAGGATTACTAGACAATCCATATTTTATAAGAAATATTCATACTTTTATATAGACAATTGATAATAGACAAAATATTTTGTGCAACTGGTGTATGGATTTAGGATCCATGCACCCGGGTCGACCCGCCTCACGTGCCTCTGATGCGTGTTTTCACGCGCCCCAACGCGTCTGGTGGGTGCGCTCAAACCCATCAAGATTCACTCCAGGCAGTCATACCCTCATGTTATGTTAGAGTTACCTTCATGTTATGTTAGTGTAACATAACATAACATGAAAGTAACCCTAACATAACGTGAGGGTCACTCTAACATACTATGAAAATGTGATTAACATTGTTTGTTGAGTCCACTACACCATATACCCAATTTCACATAACAAATAAAATATTTACCCACCCATATAAATTATTACCTCCAACTACCCAAACATATAACAAAATACCCTCAAATACCCACTTTTTTAAACAAGTACATCACTTACACAATGACAGTAATTAAATTAGAGGCAATGATTGGTATTAAATGTGAAAATAATGGCCCACCCACCCCACCAACCAATCCCCGCATTCACACTTTTTGACCAAAAAAGTTGATTTAAAAAAAAAATACCCACCCTCCCTCTCTCTTCTCCTCTTCGTGAAACTCAGACGAAAAGAAACTCAAACGAAAACTAGTGTTTCTTCCCCTCTCTTCTCCTTCTTTCTTCTCCCTCTCTCTCTCCTCTCTCTCTTCTCACTTTTCATTTTTTTCGTGAAAGGCTCGAAGGATTCGTGCAACACCGGTGTTCAAATGGCCGAACAAGTTTTTTTTTTTAGTTCATGTTTTATTTTTTACTTTTTTAGTGTTCAAATGTCCTTCATGTTTTAGTTAATGTGTTAGTGATTATTTGTTTGTATGTTGAAATGTGTTGGAATCGATTGGAATCGATTAGGGTTTGAAATTAGGACTTGAAATTAGGGTTGAAATGTCTGTGATTTCTTATTTGTAGTGTTTCCCAACTTGTGTTGAAATGTGGTGTTGAAATGTAGAGAAAACGTTTTCGTGAAACCCTAAAAATATAGGGTTTCACGAAATGTTTTGCATGAAATTGACATATTTTCGTGAAACCTTGAAAATTAAGGTTTCACGAAAACTTAGTAGTCTTCGTGAAACCCTAATTTTCAGGGTTTCACGAAATGTTGAAGTGTTTTCGTGAAACCCTAAAAATATAGGGTTTCACGAAAACTGCACTAGTTTTCGTGAAACCCTATATTTTAGGGTTTCACGAATTGTTTTGAAGTTTCATGAAACATTGTGTATAAAAAATTAAAAAAATAGGGTTTCGGTGAAATATTGATTTCTTATTGGAGTTTTTTTAAATTTAAATTCTTGATCTTCTTGATATAACAAAAATTTAAAAATTAGGGTTTGGGTGATTTTTTTTTTAATTTATGTAAATTTTTGATTATACAAAAATTAAAAAAAAAAGGGTTTTAGTGAAATATTGATTTCTTATTGGAGTTTTTTGTTAATTTATGTAAATTCTTGATTATACAAAAATTAAAAAATTAGGGATTCGGTGATTTTTTTAATTTATGTAAATACTTGATTATAGGGTTTCAGTGAAATATTAATTTCTTATTGGAGTTTTTTTTTAATTTATGTAAATTCTTGATTGGTTTATATTTAGATTTGTATTTATTTAATATTTCGATGTTTTGGTGTTTGTACATATGTAGTTCGATTGATAGTGGGTTCGTCAATCTTTTTAGGGGACTATCACGTACATTAATGGATATGTATGTCTGAGCATCCTCGATGATATCATGGCAGAACTACGAGGGATAGGCCGGGGGTGCGAGCGTACTTTCTTGAACAGTTCATTTGGACATTTTCTACTTTGGAAGACCAACAAGGAGTCTTGCAAGTCGTTTCTACACGCCCTCATGTCTCATGAGATTCGTAGTGAGGTCATCCCTACAGACGAGAGATGGTTTGCTATAAGGCGAGATCGACGCATTTGTAGGTTCGAGAAGATGGAGTTTGCCCTTATCACCGGTCTAAAGTTCGGTATATAAAAATTTATATATGTACTCACAAAACATGATTACATGTTCGATGATCATAGTCTTCTTGTTTCGGCTCATATTCGTCCGTCGATTCTTCAATTTCATTAGTTGGGTCCAAATTCAGGTCCAAAAAGTTAACACCAATGTAGTCAACACATCCAGATTGGGATGGCCAAGGTTCCCACTTTTCATTTGAAGACGTTCCAACACATGTGTTGTCTAAGCCCCATGTTGAAAAAAATTCCTGGTCATCGTGTACATTTAACGGAACATTTGACGAATTCAAATTTCCCAGGTCCTCACTGCTCAGATTAAAAGTTTGACCACCTCGATTATACTCCTCACCCACTGAACATTGTTGTTCACGATAAGAGAATCCATCTGATACTCCAATGTCCATCCTTTTCAAAGACACGAAAAGAACTAAAAGTCCATCGTATTCTGCAAATCTAAATCATTCTTGATTTTTTTCCTCTTCAACCTTCCATTCGTTTCCACTAGAGCATGAATCAAATAACCCCATCAATTCATGTCCGCATACACGACCTCGTGAATTGAGCTCAATAAATCTTGATATGTAAAACTTTCAAGATGAATGAGTGTCTGACTACCGTTTACATATTGTAAGCCTTCCTAATACCCTCCAAACCATAAAGCCACCGTGAAAGTCATTGTGTCCTGCTTCAAAAGAATTTAATAAGAATTCAATAATTAAAGAACAAAAATTTGAATAATTATCACATAAAATAACAAAAACAGAAAAAAAACCGGTTTTTTTTCCTAAAATACAGGGTTGCACGAAACTGAGAGTAGTTTTCGTGTAGCCCACACAGATCGTGGGCTGCACGTAAACTACTCCCAGTTTCGTGCAACCATATATTTAAGGGTTGCACGAAAACTACTCCATTTTCATGCAGCCCACGATCTGTGTGGGCTGCACGAAAACTACTCCTAGTTTCATGCAACTCTAAATTTTTGGTGTAACACCCCGTTTTCAAGAAAACCTGCATTGCATATTTCACAAAATTTCTTTTACCTTTTAATTGAAAATGATTTGAAGTGAACTCTTATGTTATTTAAAGTTATGATTTACGTATTATGTTGTGCTCGATGATTTTTACGTATTTTATGATCTAATATTTCTTTCGAGATTTCAAAGTATTTTTGCAGGATTGCTTACGGAGGAAACCGAGCTTGATCTCAACTCACTTGACAACATGGACGAAAGTAAAAAGATAAGATATAGATAAGTTTAAATGAGGAAAAATGATACTAGGTTTTTATGCAAAGATTATACGTTTGTGTCGTAAATGCTTTTATTTCATGAAATTTAATCATGATCTTTATATGTGATTCCATGTGATAAAATAATTTACATGAAATATATATATATATATATATACATCAAAATATGTTCTTATACACAAGTAAATTATATGAATTATAACACTCCAAATTTAATTAATGTAGGGCTAATATTGTATATCTTTATATATATAAAACAATAACCACAAGTGCCACATGACACTCTTATAGAGCTTGGGCAATTAATTCTAACATTAAATGTTTATTTTTCCTTTTTGTATTTAAATAAATTGTCTTATAAATATAATTGTCTTTTACATATATATGTACATATAATTACTACATATATAAGTAAAAAATTAAAATACCAAAAAAGGTTATTGATAATTTTCTCAAACTATAAAAAATAATTCATAATATAATAAATTAACCAATTTTCTAAATGTGACAATTTATCATTTTATATATGTATAAAATCTTTATATATAAAACTACCTAAACCAAGAGTAATTATAAAACTACATTATATATAAAATCTTGATACATAAAACTACATAATATTTAAATAGTAAATAATATATTAACTAAAACTACATTATATTGTATATATTATATATAAAAAAAGGACCAAAAGCACCACATGACACTCATACAAAGTTTGGACAATTAATTCTCAGATGAAATGTTTTTTTTCCTATTTAAACAAAATTATTTTATAAATGTAGATATCTTTTGGATTATATAAAGATTAATATATATATATATATATATATAATTAAAAAATTTAAAATATTGAACAAGATTATTGATAATTTTTTCAGTACAAACTATAAAAAAAAAAAAACTTTTTCCCTATAATTTTTTTTTTGCTATAATAAATTAACCAAAATTGTCAAATGCGACAATCTATCATTTTATACATGTAAGATTTTTTTCTTCACTAGAAAAAAGTATTATTTAAGTATTATTTAATATTGTTAATATGTAGACAATATATATAATTTATTTACACACACACACACATATATATATATATATATATATATATATATTATATAAGAAGGACAAAAAAATGCCACATGATACTCATACAAAGCTCGAACAATTAATTCTCACATTAAATGTTTTTTCTATTTAAATAAAATATCTTATAAATATAGATATCTTCTAAATATATATAAACATTAATATATGTGTATATATTTATATATATATAATTAAAAAATTAAAATATCGAAAAAGATTATTTATAATTTTTTCAATACAAACTAAAAAAAACTTATGCTATAATGAACCAATTTTTTCAAATGTGATAATCTATCAATGTATACATGTACTATTTTTTCTTCATTAGAAATATATAATATTGAAATCATACATTTAAAAATTATTTAATAATTTGAATATGTTATTCACACACATCTATATATAAAAGAAGGACCAAAGTGTCACATGACACTAATACGAAGCTCGAACAATTATTTCTCACATGAACTTTTTTTTTCTATATAAATAAATTATTTTATAAATATAGATATATTTTTAGATATATATAAATATTAATATATATATATAATTAAAATTTTAAAATATTGAATAAAATTATTGATAAATTTTTCAATACAAACTATATATATATATATATAACTTATGTCATAATGAACATTTTTTTAGATGTGACAATCTATCCTTTTATACATGTAAGATTCTTTCTTCACTAGAAATATGTAATTGTGAAATAATATATTTAAAAATTATTTAATATTTTTAATATGTATACAATATAATTTTTCTACACACATTATGAAATATTTATTTCAACAATTAAATAATATATTAATTAAAATTACATTATATTTCATATTAAATTAGATGGATACAAAATCATAAATTTTTTCTATATAATTTTTTTTACTTCATTTATTAAATTAAATTATTTGAACCCATGTATTACACGGGCCTTATACTAGTGTATATATATATATATGTATGTATAGTATACATAGTAGATCCATTTAATTTTTAGCCCAAGTGTAAATCATTTCCTTTTGGCCCAACTCTTCTCTTTTATTTGGCCCAAAGTGTAAGTCTAACTATTTTTTTTTTCCTTTCGGCCCGGTTAGAGATATATCCAAGCCCAATATCCATTTTGTTGTTTTGTTGAATCAAATTCTTCTATTAAAATTTTGGATCAAATTTGAAAGGATGAGTCAACTTTTATCTTTTTCATTCTTCTACACGTGTCTCTAACTTGGGTATAAATGGAGGATATCACCTCCTTCTCCATTTTCTTTCCCATCGTCTCAGGAATGGAAGGAAATTGCACAAAACCTTGGGTATAATTCAAGTGGTAAAATTTATTGTCTTCTTCAATTTTTGTCCCGTTTCTTCTCGTTCAAATCGCCGCACCGCGGCGGCGTCTTCCCTGTCTCTCTTTCCCCTCTCTCCACTCATCTTACACCTTCATTTCTTTTACTGCAAATACATATGAATATATGTGCTATGTGTATCTCTCTCTCTCTGTCTCTCGCGCCAGTCTTGAGTCGCTGCGGTTGGAATTGGGCGCCGCTGTGAGAGGCGGCGCCGGGTGCAGGCAGGTGTTGGTGTGTGCGTGTGTGAGGATGGGGAGCCACCGTGAGTGGCGGTACCGTGCGTGTGTGTATATTGTGTGTGTGTGCGTGTTGTAGAATTGGAAAGGGGAAGAAGTGGGGAAGAAAAGGGAAAGAAAGGAGGAAGAGGGGGATACGGTGGAACACGGCGCCGCCGTACTGCAGAATCGGTGGGAGGGGGGTTGCAGCGCCGCGGCGGCGGCGCTGCGTGCTGCTGCATGTGAGTTGTTGTGTGTGTGTGTGTGTGTTTGTGTTTTGTGTGTGGGGGTGTTAGAGCTTGTGGGCGCCGCCGTGAGTGGCGGCGCCGTGTGTTATGGTGGCCGGCGACGAGTCTGTCGCCGGCAGGGAAAGGCGCAGGCGACGGTGGCGGAGGGGTTGGGCAGCGACGGGTTGTGGGTTTTAGGGGCAAGGGTTAAATTTTGTAAATTTGATTTAAATCAAGGGCTAAATTGCAAAATCCCCAATTTTACCTTATTAATGTTTCAGCCCCTGAACTCTTGCTTAATTGCTCTTCAGTCCCTGCAGTTTCTATTAATTTGAATTCAGCCCTGAAATTAGAATAAGTTGCAGATTGACCCCCCAGAACTTACAGAAATAACAGATTGACCCTCAAACTTTACATAAATTATATTTTAACCCCTGAACTTTGCTGAAATAGTATTTTCACCCCATAACCTTGCTACAATTATAAATTGAACTCAATACTTTACTGGATATTATTTTATGACCCCAAACCTCTACATTTTATGTGTCATTTTAGGACTAAAATTACTAGTTAAATATCTAAAGTTTAAATTATAAGTGTATTGGTTTGTTTTATATGTGAATCATGTTTCAATGATTTTTGTATGATAATATCAGCATCAAAACTTCATATATGAGTCTAATATATATTGTATGATGTATGATTAATATAAATGCTTGAATAATGTATAGAATCATGTTAATATTTACATTTAGTATGAAGTCTTTATATTTAATTACTAATGATTATGCTTTAGATTAAATAACCTAATATAAGATACAAAAGATCATGTTTTATGACATAAGAAACTAAACGATTAAGTGTGTCGAGTGCAGTCGAGACGACCGGTGAATCCAGAAGCAATCCTCGAAGCGTCAACTTAAAGTGGGTAACTTCTACACTCTACTATGCGTTGATAATTAAATTAGTAAGTTATGTATGAAAATCTACGGCTGAAGCTCCGTAGCTATAACCGGTAGTTGCTTCACTATCGGGCGACGACCATAAGGGCCATAGTGTCTGGTCTATGAAAGCAAGGTTTAGTGGGCGAGCGACTTCCACATTCCTTTATGTATGTATGGTCCAGGGTGAGCGTGCCCAACGGACATGTAGTATGTGCTTAATGATTTAATTACTTCAATATATATTAGAGAGTACAGTTATCCCACTGGGATCCCTCTCCGAAGGTGTCTTATGATTCTACTTTTAATATTTTCAGGTTCGGCGTATGATGATGTGGACATGTAGCGAGCTGAACTGTCTTTCCATCACTCCTTCAATGTTTAAGTACCTAAACAATACTTACTTTTAAGAATAATGCTATATTTTGAACATGTAAATTATGATAGATGATGGGCCTAAACTTATATTTTGGTATAATATGTTTGTTCTATTATGTTATCTCATGTAGGAGTTTGTTTGAACATCTTACCTAGAAATGTGGGTGAGACACGAGTCTTAGAAATAATCATGTTATGTTTAAAAAAAAAATGTCTCGTGTTTTCATTTTAGTCTTCCGCTGTATATTATCTTATGAATTATTTAGTTACTAAGTAAGTAAAGGGTGATGGTCTGATTTCCAATTAATGGGAATCGGGGCGCCACATTTGGGTTGCACTAATTTGTTCGAACTTTTCCTGAATGCCTAAAATCTTTCGGGAAACCCTAAATGTTTTCGTGAAACATATTGAAATACTAATTCTCGATTAGAACCCTAAATAAAAGATTAACCCCTAATTAAAAGATATTTGTTTCGTGAAACCTATCAATTCAAACCATAAACCCTAAAACATACAATATACCATTAAACTAATTTCTACAATAAACATCTACATGCATTTAGTTAAATTTTAATATAAAATTTTCAAATTGTAGACTTACTTGATTCTTCTTGAAGATTCGTGCAAAAATTTCTCCTCGGAGACTCTTAAGAAATTTTATGGAATGGATGTAAATTTTTTGTGGAATAAATGTGAAATGTGAATTTCAAGTCGTAAAAATAGAGTAGGTGAGTGAAAATTTATGGAGGTAGATGAGGAGGTAGATAAAAATTTAATGAATCATGTCAAATAAAATGTGAAATAAAAAGCAAAAGTAAAATAAAAGTAAAATAAAGTAAATGGAAAATGAATGTAAAGTAAAAAGAAAAAAAAATTGACACAAGTACCAATCATTTGTACCAAAATCAAAAGTGGGTATTTGAATACATTTTGTTATATAAGTGGGTATTTGAAGATAATTTATTATATAAGTGAGTAGATTAAGTAGTTCTTATATTTATATGGGTATTTGGAATCATTTCCTATTGTATTTTAACTTCATGTTATGTTAATATTACTTTCATGTTATGTTAGTGTTACCTTCTTGTTATATTAGTGTTGTCTTCGTGTTATTTTAGTTCAGTGGTTTTAAACTAAGGGTATGAAATTTGGAGATGGGGTCACATTAACATAACGCGAAGATAACTCTAACATAACACGAAGGTAACACTAACATAACGTGAAGGTAACGACCAAAACACGCGAAAAAAGTAAAGAGGCACGGGCTGGGCAGGCCAGCCCAGCCCGCGTGCAGCCAAATTGCACGGATCTCAGATCCGTGCAACTGGTGCACAAGAGAGTAACTCTAGATAATATATATATATATATGTATATATAATAGATAGTAGATATATTTAAGAGTGGCACTTGTGTGCCCCAGGGGCACTGTGCCACCAAATTAATTATCATATGATCTTAAATATATACTCTACAAGTAGAGTTAGTCTCCAGTGCAACTGGTGCGCATACAATTTGGGTTGGGTTCGGGTCAACCCTGATCCGCGTACTTTTATTTATTTTATTTTTTTACTTCAGGTTGTTACCTTTATATTATATGCATGTGACCTTTATGTATAAATGTAATGACCTTTATATACTATTGATTTAGAAAAAAATGAAGAATTTTAGCAAAATTTGTACATATTTATGTTTATGTAATACACAATTATTTCTATACACCAAGTGCATGGGTCATGACCCATGCAATCCGGGTCATATGACCCGGGGGGTGATTTTCACGCCCAAAACATGCTGCAACGCGCCCCCACGCCCTGACACGCATCCCCAAATCGCGCTCAAACCCTAATTTTACTCCATGACCTTTTAGTTATTTCGCCTAACCTTTAAGTTATGCCTGTCTAACCTTTTCATTATGTTTACATAACCTTTATGATATATTCGCATAACCTTTCTATCCTGATGGTTTAATATTTTACAGAGTAAGATAAATATATATTACCTTTTAAACCTTTATGTTATAATAACTTAACCTTAATGTTATAATAATTTAATTTTTATATTATAATAATATAACTTTTATATTTTTCAAAGGTTATGATAGTTGTATATAAAGGTTATATCAATATAACATAAATGTTAAGTTATAAGAATATAAATTTTTTTAATTATATTACATGATTGAAATAATTCTAAGTATATAATTTTAAGGTTTTAACACACTGTAATCATTTAAGTTGTAATAATGCAACATTTACGCATAATAATATTAACCTTTATTTTATATTAACACAACCTTTATGTTATTCTTTAAGTAAATAAAGGTTATGATATTTATATATAAAAGTTAAATCAACATAACATAAATGTTAAATCATCACAACATAAAGGTTTTCAGCTATATTATCTTACATTTTATATTGAAAAAAGTCTGAGTATATTAACTTAAAGGTTATGATGTTTGTACAAAAAGGTTATAGTCATATAACATAAAGGTTATACTCGTATAACATAAATGTTACCACATAAATTAAAAAATAAATAAATAACTGGGCACGGATCCGGGTCAAATCCGACCCGACCCAACCCGTGGGTGCCCAGTTGCATGGATCTAGATCCATGCAACTGGTGCACAAGAACAATGCATGTAATATTAGCTGCACATATATTCATCCTTAAAATGCACTGAATTTTGAAAATTTCAAATTTTTTTCAAAGTTATGGATTATAAAGGTCATAATATTTGTACATAAAGGTCACAAGAATTGTACATAAATGTTACAACAATACAACATAAAGGTCTTAATTTGAAGCGAAAAAACCTGAAATCTTCATTTTTTCCTAAGTTACTGAACATAAAGGTCATAACATTTATACATAAATGTCACACTTATATAATGTAAAGGTCACATCCTTACAGCATAAAGGTAACAGCCTGAAGCCAAAAAAAAAAATCCAGGTGCGCGGATCCGGGTCGAGTCGCCCCAGTTACACCAATCCAGATCCGTGCACCTGGTGCATAACAACATTTGCCCTACAAGTATCATATATATATTTTTCAGGTATCACATATATACTCGTATATACATATGATACCTATAGAGTATATTTATAACACCAAAAAACATAATACCTATAAAATATATATATAACACCTGAAGAGCATGTATATAACACTTGAATCCGTGCCCCTATATGCCTCAGGGTATATAAGTTTTTGCCTATATTTAAATATGTCTTTTTCAACTATAAATTTATTTTTTTCTACAATAATTGTAATTGCCTCACGGTACACAGTTGCACATGGGAACACTAAATCTAACTTCTTCCCTGACATTTCTATAACACATGTGAAACAACATGACATATTTCTATAACACATATGAAACAACATGACATGCGACATATTTGAAAAATCCATTAATCAATAAAATTATTTTATTGTTTTAAAATATATTATAGGCCAATTCTATACACACCCCATGATTTTCTAAACACACCCCATTTATTTAATGTAAAATGAAAAGAATTACAAAAAGACTTAAATACCCTTATTAATCATTAAAAAGAAAAGAAATTATAAAAACTAATTTTCTAAACACACCCCATCCATTATCTACTAAACACACCCCATTACATAAAAAAACACTCTTCTTCCTCACCATCCCATACACATTCATGCAACTCCATTAACGTACTCAAAGAAATCCTCCAAGAAATTATACACTTGTTAAACTTACAGAAAACGAAGAAGAACTCGTCATTATGGATAATGTAAGTTGTAAGCTTCGTTTCTACCGATTTATTTTGCTCTAAAAGTAGGTAATGGTTCATGAAAATTTTGAAATTCGCGACTTCGCAACGGAAAGAACAGGCTGAAATTTGTATGGCCGCTTCGGCCAGTACTGGTCGAATGAGCTAAGGGGATTTCGGCCAGTACTGGTCGAAGCTTAACCCAACATATCGGCCTGTAGTGGCCGAAGGCTATAAGAAGATTTCGGCCAGAATCAGCCGAAATCTGTATTTTCAGTGTGTTTTAGCCGAATCGATCCAATTTTTGCTTTTCCACCTTCTTACGACGCACATCCTCTCCCATTCAATTGACATATTGAGCAAAGTATACTTATCTTGTTGTTATTTTGCATATGGATAGGAAAACGAATCAAATGGGGCGGAAAGGAGAATTATTAACCAACCTCAAGAATCGAATGATGATCCGATGTATCAATTTATTGATTTCTCGGAGGAGTTCATGACGCCTTCTATTAGAGGCGGTTGGTCTCACTCTCGTGTAAGTTTGGTCTGCAATATTCATCATAAGAATAAAAATTAAGAATGTACGAACAGTTGTTAAATATCAAAAAAATAAACAAACGCTAGGAAGCTTCGACCAGTAGTGGTCGTGCGTCTTCAGGCTAATTCGACCAGTATTGGTCGCACCTATCTCATGGAATTCGACCAGTTGTGGTCGAATGGCTTCAGTGATTTTCGAATGGCTTCGACCAATACTGGTCGATTCTGCTTCAGAGGTTTCGACCAGTTCTGGTCGAATGGCTTCAGTGAATTTCGAAAGACCAGGGTCGAAGATAGATCGATTTCAATGTCCATTTTCACGCAATTTTCAACACAACACAGAATTTTTTGCAATGCTTTTACCCTAATCTATATGCAATTCAACTCATAAACTCATCTACACTTCAAGATAACAAGAACTTAAACTTATAAAACAAAAACTAAGAATCGAAAGAAACTCACGACAATCACCCGGAGGTCTATGCGTCCTATCCATGCTTCGATTCAAAGTTGTTCTTCGAAGTTGAACGATGAGAATTGGTTGAAAATCGGTGAATTTCGCCCCTTGTTCTTCGAATGGTAATGGTGAAATTCGATCGATGGAGAGAGGGAGAGAGTTAGAGAGAGAGATGGGTTTGGGTGGGGTGTGTATTTTATTGGGGTGTGTTTAGTATAATATATGTATTTGATATATTTTTTTGTTAAGGGGTAAAATGGTAAAGTAAAGGGGTGTGTTTAGAAATATTTTAAGTTATATGTATTTAATTGTGGGTGTGTTTAGTAATTGGGGTGTGTTTAGAAAATCATGGGGTGTGTATAGAATTGGCCTATATTATATAACAAAACTGTTCAATTAAATTGTTGATTGAAAAATAGTAGCAAATGATAGTGAGAGAAAGTGGAGGGAAATGTTGTTGACTAGAGAGAGTGACAAGTGAAAGGGAAGATAGAGAAACAAATTCTGCATTTTTCGCATTGTTCCGAGATCGGAAACCAATAATGGTGGAAGCAATGGGAAGAAATCCTCTTGTCTTTGCGTACTATGTATCGGGCCATGGATTTGGCCACGCCACTCGTGTTGTTGAGGTCTTTTTCTCTTTTCTTCATCTATCTCTATCATGAATAGCCACTTCGATTTATTACAATCTCGATTTAGTTGAATCAGAATGTACAATTTGTAGGAGTATTTGATTGTCGCTGGAAGCTGTGAGTCTGTTGTCATCACACTGGATTGCATTTTGTGATGTGATTTGGTTTTCTGTGATTCTCTTTTTGTAGTAATTGATTGTGGGAATTGCTCTAATGCCGCCCAATTGAGTTGGGTCAATGAGTTGTTTCAATTGTTTGAATGGACTCAGGTATTTAGTATGTGCAGTTAGTGTTGATTCAGAAAATTTGCTCTCAATGATGCAATGTGAATGGATATTTAATTTATTGTTTATGATGGGCTTATTGATGAAGGTGTTGATTATCCTATCATTTCTGAGATAATATTAGCTGTGCAGATATGCTGAATGTGATGCTTTTCATGAGAGCTGAAGCGGAATGTGATCTAATAAGTTTTTGCTACATGTTTAAATGACATGTTTTCATGCAGAAGACCTTGTTTCCTTAGTCTTTGGTTTTACTTGGAAAGATTCAGATGTTGATGCCGCTAATTATGTGTTAAGGCCCCTAATCAAACAAGTGATGGCATGAGATTTTAATGATTCAATAGCACCCAACATGCCTATGTATGCATGAGTCAGTTCTAATGAAATCCTTGCGAATTGCTTATGTGCAGGTAGTTCGTAACCTTATCCTTGCTGGACATGAAGTTCATGTAGTTACTGGTGCTCCTGAATATATTTTCACCACCGAAATACAGTCACCTAAACTCTTCATCAGGAAGGTCAGTTAGCAAAACTATTCTAACGTTTGGTTACATCTTGTCATTGATTTAACCTTGTTATCCAGTTCTTCATGTTTAGTTGTTGCAAAACTGAGAGATCTATTATCCCCACGTCATTTTTGCCGCTTCACTATGTTTGAAGATATATGTTCAATCTTTTGGAGCCATCCCATAAAATAGGTTGTAAGTAGATAAAAGATAAACCTGTTAAGTGGATTTTATTTTATGAAGCATTTACCTAGTAGCTTGACATATTAGTTTTCTTAATGGTTTCTCCAATTTTGGAGCAGGAAACTTATTTGGTAAGTGTTTTATGTGTTCACTATATTCATAGCAAAATTATCCTGATAATATTTAGGTGGGTTGTTGCAAAAATTGATATCTTAGCTGAGATGTATGCTTTTGGATCTTGTTATATTTTTAAGGTAAGATATTGTTGTGGCAGTTCGATATCACTTTTATAAAGTATAAGGTTAGAGCCATTGGATGTAAATCTGATGTAGAATATTTGTATTTTTAAAAAAAATTCTTCTGCAGGTTCTATTGGATTGTGGAGCTGTTCAAGCAGATGCTTTAACAGTTGACCGTCTTGCATCTTTAGAAAAGGTGTTAGTAGTTCCAATAAAATTAAGTTAGATGAGCAGGGAGTTGTTTACTTCATTTGAGTTACTCAAATCTTCAAATTTCTTCTCAACTTTTGACCCTCTTTTTCATATTTAATCCAGTATGTCCAGACAGCTGTAGTGCCACGGGAATCTATTTTGTTTGCTGAGATTAAATGGCTAAAATCTGTTGGTGCTAATTTAGTGGTATGACTTCCCTAAAAAAGTTTTCCTTCTTTGAAAAGTTTAGTTTCTGGAATATACTTCAGCTTGGTTCACTTAAAGAACTTTTCAAATTCGATCTTTCCCTTGTTATCTTATTAATAGGTGTCTGATGTTGTTCCTATCGCATGCCGAGCAGCAGCAGATGCTGGGATACGTGCAGTTTGTGTGACCAACTTCAGGTGATCATGAATGCTTGGTTCAACCTTCTACATATGTGAAAAAAAATATTTACATGTATAAGAATATGCTTTATTGGTTATCAGAGTACAAAAGGTTATTTACATAACCCCAAAAGCTGTAAAGAAGCAACAAAAATAGAAAACTCAAAACTAACACGCACATTATGATCCAATGTCTTCATATATATTTCCTCATCAGGTCTTTCTTCAACAAGTCAAAACATCCTAACTGAAAAAAGGACAAAGCACATAAATAACATAAACTTATTTTAATACCCCTTTCAAGTTGGTGCATGATTTTATTAAGCCCAACTTTCCAACCAAGACTCCAAAATCAAAATGAAACAAGCTCTTCCGTTGTTGTGTCTTGGAAGTAATGAATGTCGTGCATACCTCACTGCTTTCAAGCTTCTCTTTCCTAAAATGAATATCCACCTGTCTGTTGCTTAGAAATTATGTGGCATGTATTGTTCTTCGTTTTCAATTTTCTCATAGATGAAATGACTACCCTCCATTTGTCTAGAATTTGGTCCAAAAACTAGTTTGGCGCAAATTTTGCACCTTGGACCACTTTGGAGTCAATTGTTAGAGATGCTACTAGAGCAATCACGCTGAAAATTATTGTTTGGAATGACTTATGAAGATATCTCATAGAGTCATAGGGGAATTTCATTAGATTCTCTCAAGCTTAATTTTTCAAGAGTCCTCTTTTGCTATAAGAATCAAGCAACCACATCATGTTTCTTACTTGCTCAAGTTACAGATTTACCTCATATATATATATATATTATATCACAGCTCTTGTAATCTACTGAAAATAAATTTATATGTATAAGGAGATACTTCATTGATTCTCAGAGTTAGAGTTTCAAATATTATATGCCCAAAACATGAAGAAAAACAACATAAAAAGAAAGCTTTGTTAAGGAAGAGTTGCATAAGATCCATGTCATTTGCATATCTGATTAGTACCAATCCTTCTGTGTGAAGTCATACATCGTAGCTGAAACTAAGAAACTAAAACACTCAAAGCTATATACTTTCTATAGAAATATAGTTCACATTTTCTTTTTATCTTATATCCTTTTTTTCTCATTCTAAAGTACATGTTGTATGGGCAAAATGGAGTTATGGGTTTGTGTTTACACCCCACATTTACTAAGATTGCTTAGGGAGTACATTGAGATGATGGAACATGGAAGTTAAAATCTAATTTTTAGATATTTGACAATAGAAGTTCCTCTCATTAGTCTTAGATTTACTTTGATATCTACTTGAAACATAAATTAGAGTGTATAGTTCATGGAATCTCTACCGAGCCAATATAAAGTTAATGGGCATTGGCATTTCTACTTATTGTTATAGGCATGAAATACTTACACAATGATATTTAGTATTATTGTTTTTTCTTTTGTTCTTTTAGAAAACCTTGTTGTTTCTTTTACGGTTTTGTGTTTCTGTTTATAGTTGGGATTTCATCTATATTGAGTACGTGATGGAGGCTGGACGTCACAGTCACTCTATTATTTGGCAGGTGAAATTATGGCTATTTTTTTGAACTTCCATGATCATTATCGTTGTTGTTGTAACAAAACAATCCTGCAATCTTCATAGTCAAATTTCATATTGTTTCACTTGAATTTGAGAAAGCATCATTCTTGTATTGCCCTGTCTATCTGATGTTTAGTTGTTTTCAAAGTGGTTATTTGTTCACATGCATCAACTCTTGTTGGATTGTATCTCCTCTTCCACATCTTGCTTCCATTCATCTTCCATGATTTATTTTACTTAAGAAAATCTCTGTAACAGTATGAAGTTTCTTTGTTCTAATTGGGCATCTCCATTTACTCATAAAACAATGAACATATGATGGTGGCAATGGGCATTTAAAATTTCCATTTGTCGATAAGAAATTTATATAGAAGGTGCATGCAATGGGCATCTCCAGTTACTCATAAAACATTGAACAGGACAGCGCATGCATCTTCATGTGCTGTATAAAAATAGAAAATGGAGATAAACAAAATGAAAACTCATGTTGAGCAGAAGTTCTTTCAAAATCTTCCCTCAGCTGTTGCTCTTCGCTCTTCAACTGCAGCCTTGTGTTGATTCAATATATAGAGAATATTATCAGTGAATCAAGAGCAAAAGGAAAATCTATCTCTTCTCAATCATAATTATACTATATTCTACTTCTCATTAAGCATTAATGGTTCAAATGCTTTTACTGGTATATGGCAAAGGGCTGCATGATAATTATTGAGAATGTGGATATCTACATCATAATATAAGATTCATAAAGATTTTATTTGGCTTCAATGTGAATTGTCAGAAATTGTATTGTTTGTTCAGTGACGAGTATCATGTTCAAGCCTTAATACTAGTCCATGAAGAATTTGTGTGTTCATTTTAGATAATTATATTGCTTGCAAATCACAGTAACGAGCATCATGTTCAAGTCTTAATACTAGTCCATGAAGAATTTGTGTGGTTATTTTAGATAATTATATTGCTTGTCAAATCACTTTCAGTAAACTGGAAATTGAGTGCGTATTTTTAATTATTTTCAGTTTGTTAATTATCTATACTTTATGATGTACAATTTCCTTAATTCCTTTTCATGGTTTGTCATTCCTCTCGTTATAATAACTTGAAAATCCAGTTTTTTCTTTTTTTGTAATGAAATATTTGCAGATAGCTGAAGATTATTCTCATTGTGACTTTGTTCTTCGGCTCCCAGGATACTGCCCAAGTATGGTAGTCCTGCATTGGTTGTTCTTTACTTCGGTTTTTTCTGAAAACTTTGAGCTTCTCTAAATATTATTGTGTTCTCTTTCTTTTGTTTCTTTTCCTGTTAGTCCAAATATGTCTCTTTATTTGGTATATACACAATTACACATCATGTTGTTTCTGTGCGTATTTGCATGAATGCCTTTTTGGGTGTGTGGTAACTCATATATGGCTTTAGTGATTTAGTGTTTAACAGAAAACCCTTGCTGTGATAGATGATATGGTGCTTAACACCAACCTCATGCTGTAAATAGTGCTGAACTCTGATCCCTTCCAGCAAAAAATCTGCCGAATCATAGAAGAAATGTAAGCTTTTGCTCAGACACTTGTATGATGGTGAAAGTCCTTGATCATACATGAATTCAAATCCAAATTTTGACGATATCATCACTGTGTGAAAGTCAAGTATGATTAACAAAAAATGCCTGCATAGCAAAAAAAAGGTGCTCTAAGATGAAGGAAAGAGAAAACCGATAGCTGAACTATTTCTTTCTTTTAGTTTTCTAGCTAATATGTGAGAACAGTTCTTGGTGCAGTAAATCAGTGGGCATATAAAGTATCGGACGAGAATCATGCCTTTTGAAGAAAGTATGAATCAACCACCTACTATTTACATTATTCTTGTGCACAAAATTAGAACTCTCACCTGTATCTTTAAGATCCATCCACATTAGTTGGCTAGCATTTTATATGACATTCTCCTCTATGGCCAAACTTGGGCAAGTCGACGGCCCAAGTACTTGAACCACTGTATCCTCTGTTTTCATTTACTTCCTATTCTCTTTCACCAATTTTTTATGACATGGCTATACATCTATGTACATAAAGTTTCAGGAATATTAATGATCCAAGATAATCTGGTAATTTGATGCTAAGACTCAAGATATGTTATTTTTATGGATTTGTTTCTTTAGTGCATATATGTATAAGTTGATATAAATATGTAAATAATATTTTGGTGGAAGTCTTATGCAACTAATTTTCATGCATGTGTATACTTACAGTGCCCGCTTTTCGTGATGCTGTGGATGCACCTCTGGTTGTACGGAGATTACGGAAGTCAAGGACAGAGGTTCTGTCATGCTACCAGAGTTGTCCCGCTCGTTATGGTTGCCTTTGTGAATGACTTTCTAATTATCTTTAGTTTTGATCAGGTTAGAAAGGAGCTTGGAATTGGGGAAGACAAGAAAGTTCTGATCTATAATTTTGGTGGCCAGGTAGAGTTCACATTGTCTGGGACCATTTGTTTATGAAATTCAGCTGTTTGACAAGCACAATTGTCTGTACCTTTTCAGTTCTAACTTCTCAAATTAATAAGAATATTTTATATGTCTGTTGTCAATATCTTATAACCTATTATATTTACTATGTTATGAGAAGTTCCAAGTAGTTTTTTTATTCATTAAGGAAGCAATTTTATAAAGTAATTCCTCGCTTCAATTCTAATACTCCTAGTTTCTCCAGATTAGATATAATTCCCAGATCAGCTGAGATGGTTTATAATTTGTATCTTACAGTACTTAGACAAGTACTAACTATATCAGTATGAATTATTCACAGCCAGCTGGATGGAAGCTACAGAAAGAGTACCTACCTGATGGATGGATATGCTTGGTTTGTTTTTTGGCAGTACTATTTTTGCTTCTTGACGTGTTGCTTGTTGCTTCAAGGGAGATTTTTCTGGTATGTATATCATTCCGATATAGGTATGTGGAGCTTCAGAAGGGCAACAACTTCCAGAAAATTTTATGAAGCTTCCAAAAGATGTTTACACACCTGATGTGATTGCAGCTTCAGACTGCATGCTTGGTAACTTAAACACAAGTTCTTGATGTATTTTTTTGAATCTTTTCAATGAACAGCTTAATCATTTGCTAATATATCAAATTTTACATTGAGATGACTCCTTCATCTGTCAGGTAAAATTGGCTATGGTACAGTGAGCGAAGCTTTGGCATACAAGGTGCCTTTAATCTTTGTACGAAGAGATTATTTTAATGAAGAGCCATTTGTAAGGAATATGCTGGAGGTATAGTTGTTTCCTGGCCTTTTTATTATATTCTCTTGCTTGGTGAAAACGGAAATGACAATCCTTTAAGCTCTTGTCAACTTATATACTTTTATATAAGCAGTACTTTCAATGTGGCGTTGAGATAATAAGGAGAGATTTGCTTAATGGGTGTTGGGCTCCTTACATTGAACGTGCAATTACCTTATGCCCTTGTTATGAGGCGGGCACTAATGGTGGTGAGGTAACTTCTCTCTTGCCATTGATCCTAGCAATACCTCTTTTCTTTTTCTTCCTCTCTCCACATCCATGCACACCATCACACTGGCAGACATGAGAAGATAATGTGTGTTACATGGTCTTAGTACAAATTTTTAGGTTCAGTTTTGCTGCTGGGAAACAGATGATCGTCCCTATTTGATTGTTTAGATCCAAATTGTGAGCTGTCATCTACAGCTCCAGAATTTGCTTCTATAGCTTAGAGAAACTCTTTTATATTTCTAGTGCTTCACAAATCTTCTTACTCGTAACACTTCAGTTTCTATTCAGTTGTTCAACATCCCACTTTTATTTTATTTCATTTGGACCATTTTCTTTGACTTTTAGAGCGTGTTTTAGGTAGTTTATATTTTGAATTTGATGTTAGAGTTTCATTGCAATAGTAAGTTCATGATGCCTATTACAATATGATCATCTGTAACTTTATTTTAAATATTTTTTCACAATAATGTTATTTTATATTCTTTGACGTGTTTATAATTCTAGAACTCTCAGGTTTGTTTAGCTTCAACTAACTAGTCCTGTTTATAATGAATTTGAAGGTGGTTGCTCATATACTTCAGGACACAGCTTTGGGGGAAAATCCTATTCCATCAAAGGTAGACTATATTTGATGGGTTGAGACCCGTAATAATCATTCATATGCATCTCTGATTGCTTGTAGCTTGTGCATTTAATATAATCTTCAGTATACAATTTAAATGTGCTGCAAGAAATGCACTAAACAGATTAGTAACCAAAGATATTGAACTTGCTAAGAACTAGAAGGGTAAAATTATGAAAATAATAATTCCTGGTAGTCTCTTGGAGTTATGATATGTGATGAAACCATGTTTTTGATGCTCCAGATACAATATTCTATGGTTTTTTCAATGTATCTTCTTCACTCTTTTGGGATTGTTTTCGGATGTAGCTTAGTGGATCAAGAAGGCTGCAGGATGCCATTGTCCTTGGGTATCAACTCCAGAGAGTATCTGGGAAAGATATAGATGTTCCTGAGTGGTATACACTTGCACAAACTGCACTTAGCTCCCGCATGCCACTGCCGGATGAAAGTATCCAGAGTACAAACATTAGAGAGTAAAATTTTGTCTTTGCATTTATATTGGTTACCGGATCTACCTTTTTTTTTTTTTTTTTCCCTTTCTCAATCGTTGATTGCTTGACAGTATTATGATGTCCTTTTTCTATTATTCTCAATGTGCAGGACTGAAGATTTCGAAATTTTGCATGGAGATCATCATGGTCTTTCAGATACAATAGGTTTCTTACGGAGCTTGGCAGAAATACATTCCTTAAGAAGCACTGATAATAATAGCAAGCATCACTCACGAGAAAATCTTGCTGCAACTGCCATGTTTAATTGGGAGGTATTTTTGGTGAAATTCTGGCTTGTTTAAATGCATATATTGTGGGACTGGAAGAATTCTTCTTGTTGATGTATTTTTCTAGACGTTGAAAACTGTGTTTACATTGTTTCTAAGATCAAACAATGAAAATTTATTTCACATCTTGAGTAATGGAATGCCATCATATCTGGTTAAAATGGAATGCCTAATCATCATACTCTTGGGGTGGGGGGATTCCAACATCTCCGTATTTTCAGCTATAACCTCCTAATGTGACCAAGTTGCTGGTCAATGGATATATTTTCATTCCCAGCTTGATAGACATTTTTTTCAAGCACTAGGTGTCCCATGGTGAGTAAGCTATTAACCTGCTGGAGATATTATCACTAGTATGAATGCCTGAAAAAGTATATTATCTCATATAAACATCAAAAAGATGATTGATAAAAGATTTTGTTTGTAACTCTGAATTAATTGAACTTGGTTATGCATTAGGTGTTTTGTTTCATTTATTCATATGTCATTTCGGGGTTTCAAGAACTGTATTGTTCTTATAGATAGAATTTTCTGGATTACTAGAGACAAAGCTTTTGCAAGCTCACTTTAATTGATTGCAAAAGTCACACAATGAGAAGTTTCATTGATCAAGAATATTCTTTGATTTAACCATGTTTACTAGGAAATGATATTAAACATATTTCTATGTGTGTGTGTAAAAACAAAAAATATATTTTTGGTAAAAAACATACATCATGAGCTACACTAATGGAGGCTCCTTTAATATGAAACTTTTTGCTGTGAGCTCAAAAGCATATGAAGCGCTAAGAACTCAGCTCAGTGTATTCCCACTCTAGCCTTTCATTGCATAGGTTATGTCTAATTGTTTCTCCTTGAAATTCTTGTAAGTGGCATACATTTTCACAACTTCAAGTTTCTGTTCCTTATCTGGTGTTGCAGGAAGAAATTATTGTAGCTAGAGCTCCGGGGAGATTAGATATCATGGGAGGATTTGCAGATTATTCTGGAAGCTTAGTCCTGCAGGTGCTTTTGTTTTGCATGAGATGATCCTTTGATCCAGATAATCAGTGATTCTTTATCACCAAACTGACTTGCTCGTTGGTAATTTGCAAATATATTTTGTGATTTTTCTGGCAGATGCCTATTAGAGAGGCTTGTCATGTTGCCATTCAGAGGAGTCGTCCAGAGAAACACAAGTTGTGGAAACATGCTCAGGCCAGGCAGCATGATAAAGGACAAAGCTTAAACCCAGTACTCCAAATTGTATGTAGCCATAAACTTTTTCAAGTGATAAACCACTTTTCAATCTTAAAAACATAGGCTATCATAGTTAAAAACTTGATAGTTTGTTCGATGCAGGTATCATTTGGCTCAGAACTAAGTAACAGAGCACCTACGTTCGACATGGACTTGTCTGATTTTGTGGAACATGGATGCCCTATCTCATATGAGAAAGCACAACAGTATTTTTCTAAGGACCCATCACAGAAGTAATCTTCTTTGCATTGTTGAGGTTACTTTTGACTTTGTGTTTTTCTATAAAATCTGGTTTGTCATTTTATAATGGTTCCTTCCTAGGTGGGCTGCTTATATTGCTGGTACGATTCTGGTATTGATGACTGAATTGGGTGTTCAATTTGTGGATAGTATTAGTATACTGGTAAGGTATTCTACATTTGATGCTCCATAGATCTTACTTTGTGGCTTTTGATGAATTACTATCAAAGTCAACTAATCCTTTCAAATTGCTACTCATGTAGACAAATTATGATTTACAAATAGATAAACAAATTAGGATATGTTGTCATAATAGCATAAATGCTTCTTAGTACAATCATCTCTTCCTTACATCTCAAATCACAATACTAATTTCTATATAGAAAAGCAAACGAGCTTTTGAGGTATTGCATCATGGTCTAATCATATATCTTGATTTCAGTGGTGACCTTTACTTTGATTGCAGTTTTAATCAACAAATGGTTATGATTTTTCTGATAATTAAGTCTATTTTTATTTTCCATGTTGGCATTGACACGCCAACACAATGGAACTCAAAAACTGTTTGATGACTTGGGTTGCACGAAGTACCCAAACTCATGTATGTTTCTGTCAATCCCCAAATGTTTTGTTTGGTTAAAATTACAATAAAAGTAAATGCCGTGATTTTTCTGACAATCATAAAATGTTTATGTTTGTACTTGATTTATTGTATTAAGTATTTGAATATCTTAATAACTATTCTATTAAAATAATTTCATACCATGCCAGTAAATAAAGAGTGCTTTTCCTAGTAAAATTTTCTTAATATAATTACAAAACGGTTTAATGTATTTTGTTTTATTTGGATTGTTTTTCAAATATTGTTTACCATCTGTTTTTTGTTATACACTTCAAATTATATATTTACTATGTTCTTTAGTATCATATTGTTGTTTGTTTGAACAAAAAAAAAAAAAAAACATCATGTTTTTTTTTTTTTTTGAATGTTATCAATTATGCAACATTTTGTGGTTTATCAGATTGTTAGCACTTGAAAACCATTACGATTCATTATCTATTAAAATTCATGAAAATCATTTGATAAATTTCTCTGTCCATCAAATGAAACCACATTATGATTAATATGATTCTAAATTTTCAATAGAATTTCATTACCTATATTATTATTATGTATAATTTTAAAGTTTTGTCCAGTTCTATGTATTGCATTCAATTGTTTAAATAATTAAAACATTCTGGAGTATCTTATAATATAATTAAATGCGTAACTAACGTTGAGAATTTAACTAATGGCAAAAACTTGCGTACCCCCGGTGCATCGTACCCCCAAAGGTATTATTAGTTTGGTATTAGGTATATATCCATGAGGTATTATTGGTGCATTCATAAGGTATTAGTGGTATATTTTTGAAGGTATTAGTGGTACACTCATAAGGTATTAGTTGTATATTCATAAGGTATTACGTGTATAATTGAAATATATGTTTTAGTGAAGGTATTATTCAAGGTATTATTTGTTACATGTTAAGGTATTACTCATATTATTTAAAGGTATTACAATAAGTGTTTGGGGGCACGGTGCCCCCGGGGCATGCAAGACCTACTCCTAACTAATAGTTTTTACCTCAATTTATTTTTGTTCAGTACTAAATTATCAAGTGATCAGGTATGTCACACATGTTACAAAATTATAATGACATACAAAAAAACATAGAAATTACTCTATGTTTTGTTTCATTCTCATTGATCATGTATGAAACTCTTCTTTATTAACTATACTCAATACTTAATTATATATTTACACCATAAACACCACAAAAAAGAATCTGTTTATGATATATCAAGTTATTGATTAATTTGATTTTATGTTTACACTTCATAGTTTTCAAGAGAAATTGGAATAAACTCAATTCTTAGTTCATGAAACTTGCTTTTCCTTTTACTTCAAATCACTATCTTTGGACAATGGGAATCTATTTTTTGAATGGGTTATTTGAAAGATTCTCAAGTTGAAACTTCTGATCCACTATAAAGTGAAAAGTTATATACTTCAAAATGTTCTTGCTTATGGTCTGGAGTGACTGCTTCTAACTGAAAGTGATATCTTAGTTTCGTAAGAATGCGTTTGAGGGAATAATTTACCGGCAATAGTGATAGTGTAAAGAGCAGCGAAATGTAATTAAATATAAGATAATCGATCGCTTCAATGCCTGCCTTTTCTATTGTCCCAACCTCCCTTATTTATTCAATACTAATCCTGATTAATGCCCCCAACTAATATGCTAAAATAAGCTAGATAATTATGCAGACTGATTTTCCCATTCTTTCCTTTTTGTGTGTAAACCAAAAGGGTTGATTGCCTCTATCGAATAGGGTGAGAGGAAGCAATAGTTGAAGGGATAAAGATACATTTGAGAAAGGCAGCCAGCTGAGCACTCGATCCTATAGTATTTGAGTGACTTCATTACCATTTGTTTGAAATCGGAATTAGTTCATGTAATTTATGTTGTACCATGCAGTAAGACTTGATGATGGATCATAACATAGGTAATTTGAGAATGAGTGATCATCACAGGCTGGGGTTCTAATTGAGCATAAAAATCAATCATATTGAATGGTTCAAATAGACCACTGTCATATTAAAAAACTTTTTAATTGTGCTGGGTGCTTAAAATTTAGCTACTTTACCTTTATTTCCTGCTCTCTATAGCTTGAACTCATAACATATAGTTTTAAATTTTAAGTATTGATAATGCTGAATCTACATGATACTCCAGGTAATCTCTGGTGTTCCAGAGGGCAAAGGTGTATCATCTTCCGCTGCCATAGAAGTTGCAACAATGTCTGCGGTGGCTGCTTCTCATGGTACGACTCTGTGCTATTTCATGGGATGTTAATGACAGAAATATTGTGCTGAACCAAAAAATTCATTTTATTAGTCATAATCAATAGAAACCATGTAGGTTCTAGCATTGAACTTTATCAAGCTTCTGTTGTTGTTTCAAGAGTTGCAATGATGGTGATTTTCCAATGTAAGTAAATCTGTATTATCAAAACTGTGTCGTTGTAAATAAGAGAGGCAAATGAGAATGAAATGTATATTTTGTCATATACTAAATGCTCTAAATCTACCCATGATATGTTTAAAACTTGGCACAACTGAATGGGTCGTATAGATGCTTCTCCAGAAGATTATCCTTGATTCTTACTGATTTGATCAGACAGTTTTTCTTCTTTATATTCCTCGCAAAGAACATACTACATATTCTGAATCAATCCACAACAGAGCAATTGACCTTTTCCATTTCAAAGTGGTTGGCTTTAACACAACCATTCTTTTCACTTAACTCGATAGATAGATGAGTTCCTATTTTTTACACAATTCACAAGAAATCCTACACTTAAACAAGAGACTTAGATCCATAGGACCTATCATCACCACAACATAGATCTGCGTTCTCGAGGATAACTATTTAACCCCTTCTGTCAGACTCAGATCAATGAACTATCAGTTTGATTGGCTTTCTTCAAGTTTTGCAGGATTAGATATTGCACCAAGAGATCTTGCCTTGCTTTGCCAAAAGGCTAGTTACTTTACTTGTCTGTGGTCCTTTGTTTTCCTTTACCTACGTATGTATCCCTTTCTAACATCAATTAAAGCTCACATGTATTAGGTTGAGAATCACATTGTTGGTGCTCCTTGTGGAGTGATGGATCAGATGGCTTCTGCATGTGGTGAAGCAAATAATCTTTTAGCCATGCTGTGCCAGGTGAGAATCATGTGGACCATATCTACCATAAAATGTAGAATCTAGCATAAGACTGAAACGTTATTTCCTTGTTCCAATAGCCTGCTGAAGTACTAGGTCACGTCAAAATTCCTCCTCATATACGATTTTGGGGAATCGACTCAGGCATACGCCACAGGTATAAATTTGTGTATATACTTTTCTTGATCATTTCTTTCTAGTTTATAATTAAAATACTGCTTTCAAGTACTTATTGTTCCAAGAGTTGTCATCTCAGAAATGTATAGTTTTTTAATTCTGCCAGAAATGTATATCTTTAGTATGCATGGTTTTGTTAGAATGAGAATCGTGTAACAAGTTACAGGGTTGTGTTGAGTGTGACATTATTGGTACAAACAATTCCATATAAACAGTAGGACTGTCAATAAAATTCAGAATGCATAACATTGATGACATCATACTGATTATATGGAGTGAAGTGAATCCAAAGGTCACATTTCAATTTCTTACACTTCTCTAAGAATTTTATGCACACAAAGTTTATGTGTACTGCAATATGGCATAGATTTATGCGCACAAAATTTTATGCAAGACAGTTTTCTTTTTGCTTGTACTGCACCAATAATTTAAAGTATTGTCTTTAGTTACACATTGTGTTCGTTCTCCCTAAATTAATTGCTGTGTTTTTGAGTCATGATTTGTCATGAGGAAAAAGTTAAAAAAAAACAAAAAAAACTAGTGTCTTCTCCTAAAACGTAGAACTTTTATCTTGAAATCGAACTGTCTTAGTCCTAGAAAAATACAAAAGATTGCTTAGATGGGTCTGATCAGCAGTCTCAGAAACAAAGCAACAATTCAATATAATCCAATAAAAATAATAAGCCCAGTAAAGCTTTTAGATCATTATCCAATGTAAATATAACACTATCATGAAATCAACCAGTACGAGGGTCATTCCAAAGAGTGGCTAGCTGATCTTGAATGGAGTGACATATGCATCTTGGTTGAGAGGCTTTTCCAAGTATTACACCCTTCATTTTAAGTTGCTTCCAATATAGATATGTCAAACACAATGCCATTTACAGTTCCCTATTACGATGCATTTCTCATCCAGGCATTATCTGTCTATTAACTTAAAAGGAAAAGAAGTGTACTTATTTGGAATGTCATTGCTCTATCTATAGTTTACTTCATTCCCTCATATACTTTAGTATGTTGCAGTGTGGGTGGATCAGATTACGGATCTGTGAGAATTGGCACCTTTATGGGTAGAAAAATGATTAAGTTCATGGCGTCTGAGAAGTTGCAGTCATCTGTATCAACTTTCAACTCAGAGAAAGTCGAAGGTGTGAAAAATGATGAAATCGATGAAAATGGCATGAATTTACTTGAGGCAGAGGCTGCACTGGATTACCTATGCAACATACCACCGCACCGGTTATAATTAGCATTCCTTTTTATTTTTTTTCTTATGCTAATATAATGTTTTTCTTGTGGTACTGTCAATGTGGAGGCCTTTACTAAACTTGTAAGATGTTTCTTCTGAAAATATTGATATGGAGGCATTTATTTCATTTCAGCTATGAGGAATCTTATGTACATAAGCTTCCAGAGTTTGTACTTGGAGATGACTTCATCCAGAAATATGACCACCATGATGATTCAATAACAGTGGTCGATAAAAGGTTGAGCTATGCAGTAAGAGCACCCACAAAACATCCAGTCTACGAACATTTTCGAGTCAAGGTCAGTAAGTTATGCTGAATTCTTTTTCAGCACTTAACTCTTGAATTTATTTCATCAGAGATAATATCATCTTGCTGTCATGGATGTGAAGCTTCGCAATTTAGTGCCCTTCTATACTTAAACTACTGTGATATGGCTTAAGTTGGTTCTGATACTAACATAATGTCGTAATTTCTATTTCTATGTAGGCCTTCAAATCATTACTATCTGCTGCTCCTTCAGATGATCAACTATGTGCCCTGGGAGAACTCATGTATCAGGTAGCTATCTATCTTCCATACGTATTAAGATCACGTACTTCTTTCTTACTAACTCGTATAATATCTTAGTGTAACTACAGCTACAGTGATTGTGGACTTGGGTCCAATGGGACGGATAAGTTGGTACAACTGGTGCAAGAAATGAAGCATAGCAAATCATCCAACTCCTCTTATGGCGGGACTCTATTTGGGGCAAAGATTTCGGGTGGAGGTTCTGGTGGAACAGTCTGTGTCATGGGGAAAAACCTTCCAATATGCGACGAACAAATTCTAAAGGTAACTTGCAAGTTCTGCTAAGCTTTTGAATACATACATAAATGCACTAGTTATATTGGATAGTTATTTGGTGGTGTAGATTCAGCAAAAGTACAAAGCTACGACTGGCTTCTTGCCCTATGTTTTTGAGGGCTCGTCACCTGGTGCTGCAAAGTTCGGCTATCTCAAAATACGCCTAAACAGTAACAATAGCAAAATGTGATTCAAACCATATGGAGATGTGAACTTGCTTATCAACACTATTCATATATTTATATATATCATTAGAAAACTATGAAACTATGATACTAATTTCATTCTGATATTCAAAGTATTAAGAGTTAAGAGTAGATCTCATGGTCATAATATCAAAAAATTCCTATTTCGAGTGTAAGTTTGTATGGTGTAATGTTACAGATGTAATTCATTACTTCTCAATATTTCGTATTTAAATTATGGTTTCTCAATATTTCGTATTTAAATTATGGTTTTCGTATAAGGCTTTTTAGTATTAGCAAGTTGATTGTGCTTTGTGCATTAGCCGAGGTCAATAAAGGAGAGATTTATCAGATATTTTAGCAGGCATTTTCTGATTTCGTTTGTTGTTGATTGTTTTTATTTCGTTTTAGATATTCGTATTTGTTGCGTTGTCCCTTTCACTCAAACAATTTCGTCCGACCTATCGGATCGCTACATGTCAAAAAACATGGAGTGGAGAGGAGCATTGAGTCATTGGAGAAGGGGGATGAGGTAATTCAGAAGGACATTGATGAATTAAAAATGGTACTTCATGATAGGGAAATGTGAAGCACATCAACTAATGATATGTAGAAAAGCCATGACATGAGTGGACTAATGAACACTACTTAACAACATAGGTGACAATGCTTTATTTGTCGTACACGACAAATGAACGTTCAGTAAAGTTAAGAGCTGCAAAGCAACACAAGAAATATACGATCAGCTACAACAAATCTGTAAGACACTGAATTGACAAAAATAACAAGATATCAATTGTCACAAAAAGAGTTTTTTGAGACAATGGAAGACTTCCGATTCACATGGATTGTGAATGAGTTGAAGTCATTTGGCAAGTCGTACACACAAAAGGAGAAGAACATGAAAGTCCATCGAGCCATCCACATCTTCATCTCAAAGACATCTTCACTAGCCCAATTGCATAAATATAACATTGATGGGGTTTTCTTTAAAGAAAGTAATTCTATGGATGATTATTCGAAATATATTGTTTGAGGGTTTTGTTGTGGTATCATAGAAAGGAAGTTATGGTTTGGTTTACTTGAAGCTATCAGGCCGCTTTTATTTTAAGGGATAACGTCCTAAAATAGTGATATTTTATCTATCTTTATCTAATATTTATTTTGGTGGAATTAAACTCGGATCATCCTTCCAACCCGGGATAAAACACGAAAATTCGGATAATATCTTGAATAACTATCTGCACCTTCCCCATATGATAGTTTACCCAAAAATTGGGATAACTATAGTAAATTACATTTTTATCACTAACAAACATTAAATACTCATGTTTTTAATATCAAACGGGACTTTTAGGTAATATCACTCTTATCCCAACCTCCATAATATTACATAGTAAATGATGAATAAGGATCATTAATATCTTTATCCAAATATTATGTGTTAAGGTAGACATTGAAAAGAGATAATAATTTTTTATTTTATCCTACAAAGTTATCTCATTATTCTAGATAATTAGTTTACCCTTATTTATCAAAGTGAACGCTCGAATTGATGTGTTTTGATATTGCTAAAGGACTACTTATGATTTTATGGAGTTTGTTCTTTTGATTCAAAGATGTTTAGTTTTTTTTTTTTTTTTTAATGTTTTATAAATTTTAAGATGTTTGTTGTTCGCTGACATGCACGTTAGGTTGCTCATTTTATTTGGTTTCATGTTCCATCTTTTATGAGGAGACTCAGCTTCTAAGAAATTTATCAAGTCTTAGAATAGATTTTTTTTCTTTGGCAAATGTTGATGTGCATCAGGTGCACGAATTTGGATTGGTGCAACTGGGGTGACCCGATCTGGATCCACGCACCTGGATTTTCCTTTTTTTTTTTTTGCTTCAGGTTGTTACTTTTTATGTTGTAAGGATGTGACCTTTATATATAGATGTTATGACTTTTATGTTCAGTAACTTAGGAAAAAATGAAGATTTTCAGGTTTTTTCGCTTCAGATTAAGACCTTTATGTTGTATTGTTGTAACATTTATGTACAATTCTTGTGACCTTTATGTACAAATATTATGACTTTTATAATCCATAACTTTGAAAAAAATTGAAATTTTCAAAATTCAATGCATTTTAAGGATGGATATATGTGCAGCTAATATTACATAAACATAAATATATACAAATTTTGCTAAAATTCTTCATTTTTTTCTAAGTTAGAGTATATAAAGGTCATTACATTTATACATAAAGGTCACACTTATATAACATAAAAGTCACATGCATATAACATTAAGGTAACAATCTGAAGTGAAAAAATAAAATTAAAAAAAATAAAAATGCACGGATCCGGGTCGATCCGGACCCGACCTGAATTGTATGTGCACCAGTTGCACAGAAGACTAACTCTTTTTCTTTCTTTAGTAAGAAAACTATATTTACTCTAGTGTCAAATGGAAAAATCAATGTAAAATATTGATTTTTTTATTTCATTTTGTAACCTATTTTATTTTATTGGATTGTAATCTGAACTTTTAAAATTTATCAAAACATAAGTTCGGACCATTTTTCTGACAAAAATGACATCATATGACCTGCGTGCTCTCTTTTGAAGACATTCAACTTGTCTATTATCAAAACATTTTAGAAATAAATAAAAAAGAAACAAAAATTCTAAAACCTAATTAATTTATCCTAATTGTTACTCAATTCCAAATTACCCAAAAAAAAAAAAAAATCACTTTTCTATTATGGCGAATTCATTTGTCATTTTACTCATCCAAGCCTTCTCAATTGTCAAATAACTCGAATATTTTGTATTAAAAAAGATATGTGCATTAGGGGTAATTCTATAGTACACCAAGTATATTAATACACCAGACTCTTCACTCATTTTCAGTCATCAGATCTGAGATCATTAAGGTCAAGGTCAACTATGATCTCAGATCTAATGACTGAAAATGATGGAGAGTTTGGTGTATTAATACACCCGGTGTACTACATAAACACCCCATAATTAGTACTTTAAGTTGTTACAAAAGCAACACAATAATGAAAATATTATTCACACATTTAGATTCCATGTAATGAATGTGATATTTTGGTTGCACAACCAACAATGTAGCTATATAATATCTTATCATTATATATATATATATATATATATATATATATATATGGTTTTTCCTATGTTGTATAAGGTTCACTTGGAATGGCCTCAACTAGGGAAACATTCAAACACACTGTTCTCTCTAATCAAACCAAATATATATATATATATATATATATATATATACACACATCCAAATCCATTGCAAAAATTTACAGCACAAGTTGTATTTGGTCCCTAAAGTTCATAGCTAATTTTGTGGTCCAATTTATGTTCTCCATTATCTATGTTGTCCTAATAACAATTTGACCAAACTATAATTCGAATTAATTGAAATACTTTAAAACATGTTATTCATTTTGATATTATAATGATAATTCAAACGAGCAAACTCGAGTGCTGATTCATTTGATGATGATAAATGATATATATTTCTATATTGTCGAGTTTTGAGATGAAACATAATATAGAGAATTTCTTATGATGTCGATTTCAATACAAGTTACTAGTAATTCTAAAATATGTTATACTACAAATTACTAACAATTTGCATTGGGATTGATTGCTCTATAGAAAACTCTCATTGTTAACTTCAGTTTATATTAAATTTGACTTCATGAAAAAATTTAGGGTTAATTTCAATTTATTATTTGGATTATTGTACTTTTTTCGGTGGGTGTCTAAACTCAAAAAGTTTTCCGATCACTAGTACTCTTCAACCTTCTAGATGCAACATCAAACACATATTTTCCAACCAAAATTCACTGGAAAACTTGAAAATGCAATCCATCTCCAAACAATAGTAAAAAATGCATGATAAATATGTCAAAACGATCCTCTTTCGAAATCAAATTATAACCCTAAGTTAATTTAACGATTTATGTTCAATTTAAACTTGAATCAAACAAAAATTGTTCAAAGCCCTAGAATGATTTTTGTTCGATCTGTGATCGAATCAAATTAATGGGAATCATGAAATCAACTTGGGCTTATATTTTGGCTTCAAATAAAGATCATTTTGGTATATGAATCATGCATTTTTTATTGATATTGAATGTGAATATCATTTTCAAGTTTTTTTTGGTGAATTTTGTCCGAAAATATATCAAAAATGGACTCCAATAGGGGTAGCAACCGGAAGATTTCGAAGAGAATGACTAATAATAGGATAAATTTTGAGTTTAGAAAACTATTGAAAAAAAGAAGAATCTATAATTCAGATAGAAATTTGATATTAACCCCCACAAAATTAACATTTGGTTCAATCTACAACATTCTTGAAATGTAAACCAAGATGAATATCAAACAAAAGTTGATTAGAGACAAAGCCCATAAATATGGGATCACATGGTAGGAACAATACATGCATTAAAAAATAACATGCATTTGTCTCATAATTAAGATAATGTGTCTTTTTCCACCTCAACATTGGTATCTTTATAATGTGTGGCTGAGTCTTTGGGAGATGTTTACTCTTTGCCAAACAATAATAGCCTTCAAATATCATTCTATTTCAATGATCCACGATATCTAAATGAATTTAAAATCTAATTAATGAATCAAATGAAGGATTTACTTACATATCAAAATATCACGAAATTAAATAAGTAGTGTACTTAGTGACTGTGAAACCTTCTACTGCATTTATTGTTGCACGCTGCAAGCAACAGGAACGTAAGAAGTCTGCACACATGTACACACACATACATATCTTTATATATAAACGAACACAACAACTAATGTTATGTGTTATCCTCTTAAGTCTCAACAACTCAAAATATAAAATTAATAATTATGTTAATATTAATTATATTATATTAAATAATTCTATGGTATACACGATCTTTCTATTCTCATCTTAATATTTAATGTCATTTTAAAAAATAATAATATGTCAATCTAATCATTAGATGAAGAGTAACATACCTTTGCATCAGGTGGTGTACAAGAGTAATCGGGTCACGTCCGGGTCAACCCGAATTTGCAAACCTCTTCTTTTAGCTTTTATTTTTCTTTCCCAATATTAACCTTTATATTATATAAATATGGTCTTTATATACAAGTATTCTAAAATTTATGTTCTACAACTTAGGGAAAAAAAAGGAAGAATTTCAACATAATTTATACATATATACATTTATGTGACATTACTTATACTTTTATATTAACATAGTCATAATTTATGTAATATATAAAGGAGCAACTAACATCACATAAAAGTATGAGTAATATCAAAAAAGATATGTTGATCCAAAAATGGGCTGAAAATCTTTTAAAATTCTTCCTTCTTTTTTTTTTTTTTTCTAAATTAAAGGTCATGATAATTGTATATAAAGGTCACATCAATATAATATAAATGTAACAACAATACAACAATAAGATCTCAACACTTGAAGAAGAATAAAATTCAAAATATATGCGGATTCACGTCTGGTTGACCCAGTTGCATGGATGTATGCAATTGGTGCACGTGAGTTTTTTTGTTAGATGAAATGTATTGGTATATATAGAAAAATATATATAGAAAAATGAATGTATTAAAAACATGTTTGAAACATATTTATTATTAGTTAAAAAAAGAATTTCCAAATCAATTAATGAGATCCAACCCACATTCCACAATCAAGACATTTCTATTGGTAAATATAAAAATTATATTCTATTATTATTAATTAATTGTTCAAAATTTAATCTATATATATGGTACATGTGATATAAGCACAATATTCCTTCAAATTCTTTATATACTATAATTAATTGATGAGATTGAAATAATCTTTGTATTAAATCATATCATAGAGATTATTGAGAAATTTTGATTTGACTTATTCATAATGTAATTGAAATGAAAATTTAAGGATCTATATAATCTTTATTTTACAAGAAAAAACCTTAAAAAAAGTTAGAAAATAGTGAGAGAGTTTATGATATTGAATATAACAACATATAATAAATAAAAAAATATTTGTATTACTTACGTATGCAACACATATATCACATAATATATTATTCAAATTATAACATGGTTGATATTAAAATTGGTGATATATATATAACACAATTAGTCATAATTTTAATATAAATAATATCTAAAGTTATCTAATTTAACTATATATATTTTTATAGCTCGTGCATTACATATGGACCCTATGCTAATATATATGACAAATTCTCATGTGCACCAGGTATACAGATCTAAATTTGTGCAATTGGGGCGACCCGACCCGGATCTGCACACCTGGTTTTTCCTTTTTTTTTTTTCGCTTCAAGCTATTACCTTTATGTTGTAAAAATTAATGTGACTTTTATGTCATATAAGTGTGACTTTTATATATAAATGTTATGACCTTTATGTTCAATAACTTAGAAAAATTGAAGATTTTCAGGTTTTTTCGCTTCAGGTTGAGACCCTCATGTTCTACTATTATGACCCTCATGTTGTATTCTTGTGACCTTTATGTACAAATATCATGACCTTTATGATTCATAACTTGGAAAAAATGAAAATTTTCAGCGCAGTTTTAAGATAAACATACATTTATGTGATATTAGTTGTACCTTAATATATAACATAAAGGTGCAACTAATATCACATAAAGATGCGACTAATATTACATAAAGGTAAATATGTACATATTTTATTAAAATTCTTAATTTTCTTTCTAAGTTAGAGTATATAAATGTCACTACATTTATATATAAATGTTATACTTATATAACATAAATATCACACTCATATAACATAAAGGTAACAGCCTGAAATAAAAATAAAAAAAAAAGTACCCGAATTCGGGTTGACCCGGACCTGACCCAAATTGTATGTGCACTTGGTGCACACAAGACCAACTCTCTCTCTCTCTCTATATATATGATTGTGTGATTTTTAGTAATAATATTGAAAAAAAGTGTTTAAATTTTAATTTAGGAAATTGTTTTGATTTTAAGTAAGACAAAACTTAAATACTCCGGGTTATAGATCTTAGATCTGTGCCCCCAATCCAATCTAACGCATAGTGTTAGATATATACTCTTCAGGTATCACATTATACTTCTAAGGTATTACTTTTCATGTTAAAGTGTGGTATTGAATATATACTTTTCAAGTATCATGTATATACTCTTGAGGTATTACTTTACATGTTAAATGATTCAGTGATAGCTATTAGATGTATACTCTTCAGGTATCATGTGTATACTCTTAAGGTATCACTTGTATACTCTTAGGGCCCGTTTGATACGGAGGATGGGTATGGATTGGATTGTAATACTTTCGGGCTTTTTACTGTTCATATAGTTTAATTTGGATGTTTGGTGTGGATGTTTTGGATATGGGTTTAGTTGTTATGTGTATTTGGTGTAAATGTTTATAAATTGTATTGTTTATAAATTTGTGTTTGGTATATAGGTTGGGTTTGATAAGGAAAGTAAAATGACCAAAATACCCCTAAATATTTTAATAACACAAAATGAAGATTTTCCCCAATTCTTCCACAGTATTGAACATTCACTCAAGCAACAAAATCCTCTGCAAATTCGAAATCAACACCTTCTTCAACCAAAGTGGATGTGTTCTTCCAAATGGTACAAATTTCTAACCCTCATTCTTCTTCTTCTTCGAGTTGATCTTCGTTCTTGTGGAAGTAGGGCAATTTTTTTGGAGTTCCCAACATAGATTCGACTTCATCTTTGAGCATTTTGTGTCCGATTCCATAACACAACTTCAGCAGCTGGAGGGTTCTCGAACAATGTCTACCAGGTAGTTAAATGTGTGTAGTAATGTTAATTTTAGAAATGAAATATATGATGCGTATGTCTCTGCTACAGTCCTTGGAAAAATTTGATTGTGAAGTGTTTGATTTCGTACAAAATTTTCGAGATACCATGTATGAGGGCTCTCTTCTTCGTTAAATGAAACCGACATGAAAGAACCTATGTCGTAGAATGATATTTGTTTGCCTAATTTCCCCGTGTTGTTGATAATATGCTGCTTAGCTCAAACTCGATTCATTGTGGGGGTTCGAGTTCGAATTTTCATCCCCCCAACGAGGTTGTGCATTGTCGACATTCGATACCAATGCGTATCCAAACTTCACGGACAAAGAAGAACCCAATGCGGCGTTTCATGTCTTGTCCTTTCCGTGGGGTATGAGTTAATAATAGATCATTGGTCGCATATTTATTTTTTGTCCTATGGTTGCGTCTTTTGGCCATCATATCTCATAACATTTTGTATATTCATTCTCGTAAATTGAAAACAAACGTAATAGGATGAGAGTTGTGGAGTTTTCATTTGGTTGGAGCCACCGCTAGATGGACGTGCAAGGGAAGTTGTCAACGATTGCCTACAAAAGATTGAGCACTTACAATCGGAAGTTGCAGTTTTGAAAGCCAGGGGAGAAAAAAAATACACTCGTACAATACTCATAGCATGTGGGTGCACGCTCATAGTTGTTCTTTTGCTTTGGGCACCTCGATTGTATTCACATCAAATTGCTAATGCGATGTATAAGGTGCAGAACGGTGACACGATCACCGACAATGTTTACTGCAAATGAGGGTACGCTATATCCCTTGGGCATCACATTTTGGCACGCTTTTAATTTTGAAACCTATTGCTAGTGTATATATTGTTAGGTGCTTTGTATGGAGTCCTTACTGTTATGGAATATGTGTTGGTATTTCAAGTGGGTGATAAACCATTGACTTGTATATTATCATGATTGTATAGTATGTGCTTGTGGTGAGAAAGTTATGACATAGGATTTGCCCAACCGATTTGCAAGAGTGTAGTGGTTGTTGAGTAAAAATTGAAACTATGTGCAAAAGGCATCATGTAATGCAAAGGCAATTGATAATAGTTATTTCCTACCAAGCAAATTCCAACCTGTCAGTACAAAGGTCCATAGTAAGGAAAATGATAAACATCGTTTTTGTCTGCCCCGCAATCGACATGAACATTAGTTACTATATGTACCACTAGGAAGCAAAATTGTTGTGCAACGTGGAGTTTATGCACAACGCCAAAATGGTACGGGTACGACATACTATATGCATAAGAGTTCTAATGTAGCTAATTAAGTTCATGAGAATTTTGTCAGCTTGTCGAATGGGATTGGATCTGGCCTTCTCACTTTTGGGAAATACACATCAATTGTGTCCGCGCACTCCGGATCGAACGGACCATCTTGCACAACAATGGGAGTGGAAGGACCTGACCCCGTTTCAATCATTAGGACTTCGGCAGGTTGGAGGACTTGTATGATCTTTTTCCATTCTTTGTACATCGGGAACCCGAACTCTCGAAAGAGGCGGTGCTCCTCACTCTCCTATGAGCATTATGAAGCAAGAATAGTTATGAATTTGAAGCTAATAGGTTAAAGGTAAGAGTTAAAAGTCATGCATTAGCAGCATGCACTTAAATGGCACACATGTAGTATTTTGCCTTTTACCTTTTTTTGAAAGCTCCAATACTCTACCGAAACTACAACCCGGTTGCGCTCTTCATTGTATTTGACCCCCGTAGTGTTGTTCACGTATTCGATGAACTTGGGCCAAAGACGGGTATTGTTTGCCACCCATTCCTTCACTGTCATGGACGTCTATTTGGCATCGTCCGTCTCCGCCGACATCTCACCCGCGAGGATCTCGCACACATGTGTCAGTATGAGTGAATCCTTCAAGTTTCGTTTAAACCCAACCCGGAACAAGCGGTCTCCCAACTCAAGTGCCTCATCATGGGTTAGGGTGTGGTAAAATTTCATCAACTTTTTGTTCATCTTAGGCATCTCGAATCTGCATTTCCAAAAAAATATCACCTACAATGTGAGTTGTAAACATATGGAAAGCTCATAATTCAAAAATGATGCATAGTGACCATGTACATCAAATGAGAAGTTCCGTATTTGCCATACAAACAGGTCTACTCATACCTGGTTTTCTATTGGTAGACTACACATGCTTACCTTGCCTGAATAATGCACTTGCAAAGCTTTTAAAATAGTACTTCATACGTTTATTAAAAGTTATGGTGGAGCATTTATGTTTGTATATTTTTTGAGCAAAATCTGTGTTGATATGTCATTTCCAGACAGAGGCTTCTCAACTTGGTACGCAAGATTTAATTTAATGTGTCAGGCATTATGATGAAACAAATTTTGATCTACTGAATCAAATTTTGGTAGTAAAGGGTATTAAATGCAACACCCACTTGTGCCTCAACTACTCTATCCTTCTTATCCAAAAATACATTCTATATATGACCAATTTGCCATACAACGTGAACAAGGCATTGTGGAGGAAGTCCTGAAAAAGCCACATAGGGTTGATGATTCATTATGCCCAGGATAAATGAGCATGGTCTTCGGCAGGATGACTACTTCTACAATTTGGACTGGGATGCTAAGGTTGTGGGGTTGTTTGCCAAGGTCCTCGCAGATCAAGCAAGAATGGGCAATTTCAAGGTAGGAGGGAACAACAAGCACGGAATCGAGACAGCACACTATGTCATATCGAAGTTGTGCCACAAGAACTTCGCCTTGAAGGATTGTCTGCGGCAGGTTCGTTTGTTACGTCAAAGACATGATACATTCCAAGCTATAATCCTTCGTAATGACGTAGTTGTACTTGAGGCCACTAATGAGATAGCTTGCAACGACGACGTTTGGGATGACATTGTAAAGGTGATTTTTTTTTCAAGTGAACTACCTACTGCTACGTCTATAAAATCCACATGTTACCTATAACAGTTGAATTTTCTTTGGTACACAGTCCATGCCCTTCGCGTGGGCATATGCTTCTAGTGGAGACCCACTGTGGGATGATCTGAAGGTGCTTTTCGGAGATCGTGGACAAGATCAAATGAAGATGGACCCGCCGGGAAATGGGAAGGATGTCATCGTGATTGAGGACGATCCGTCAAAACACACCCTTGACTGAAGTTATTACCATTTCGAGTGATGTTTCGGCGACCCATTCCAACACCTTGAAGAAAGAGGTCGGCTATGTCGAGAACAGTGACTCCGATGATGATGGGTCCTTTAGGTCCCCATCCTTGACAACCGAAATGAGCTCCTCCACTCCTAACTCAAAGGTCAAAGGAAAAGGCAAAATGTATGGGGATACTTGTTGCAAGGCATTGTGGAAACCAGGATCCGATGATGTTTGATGTGAAGCCTTTTTAGTTCTACGAATATGTAGTGTACGTGTAGTTGCGTGTTTCTTATCGTTAAATGCATGCTTGTCCTCTATATTTCCCTAAAAGGAGCTTGCCTTGGCTTCTTGAGTTGCTGTAAAAGGTGTAGTGTAAGTCCTATGTAGATGAACGTGGTTTATGGGTACGGGTCTTCGTATGTACACCTTAAAGGCTTTTGCAACTATTGTATATATGGTAAGGACGTTTTTAAGACTATAATCACACATCAATCATTATATTACCTGAAGTAGATTACGGAAGGATTCAATCAAAATATTTTCATTACCATTTCTAGTGAAAGAAATTTTTACATACACACCTATCTCATACAATAACAGATACACACATACAATAGTTAATTACATGGATTTAAAGTATTAGGCAAATATATACAACCATAACTTATAATTAACTTACCTGCTGACACATAAGGACTAGTCTAGTGTCCATAATTAACAAAATAGGCTATTTGAGAACTTCGACATACGTTGACATAAACAAACCCAACAACGATGACAAAATACCCACGGTCTTACATTTTCTCGATGATTGCCCGGACAAGCACTTGTTTGGCATCTTGTGGGACACTCTCGAAATAGTCGAGCTCCATATTATTCATACATAAGTACAACCCAACATGCACCTTTGCTTCAAAGCAAGGAAATTCAAGATTCTCAAGCATGTTGTAGACTTGTTTCCTTTTTTTTTTTGTCCTCCAACCTCTGCTCCTTCTTATCTTGCAAGTGAGAAGAGAACTCATATTTTATCTCATGCATAGTCTTGCCAAGCCGTTCTATGCAATCATCAAACTTCTCCATGAGGGGGTCGTGATCATCCTTCTGAATCCGACGGGCCTTTGCTTTCCCAGTGCGCGATGAGGTTTGTGAACTTTCGGCATTTGCCTTAGTAGTAAATGCCGTTGAGGACTCCTCAAACATAGCCTTCGGTGGTCCATTGTGGGATAAGGACGGCTCTGTATTCCTAGTGTTAAGAAAGTCCTGCATTGCATCCACAAACCCAATTGCATTCTCCCCCGTTGCCCAATCCTTTCCAAAAATCTCTGCCCAATCGTTGAAAAAAGGCCATGTCTTGAAACGCATTGTGCGCACGGAGGGTTCACTCTACAAGGGTATTAAAGTGTGACAATGCATTTGTGAATGAGGTGATAGACGATGTAGTGTATCGTTTTTTATTGTTCAACATTGCAAAATAGTACGGGTGGACAATACATTACTTTTACGTACGCATCCCAGACATCGTCTTGCACGTCAATCATCAGATTAGGCCCGAGACCAAATCCACTTTTCGCAAACATTTGTGACAATGCGTTGAAATTCTTCTTCCAAGCATGAATCTTGCTAGATATGTGTGGCTCTGCTTTCAAGTCCGTGCCAGGAAAATATTGTGCGAGGGATTGCTCCAACAGATTAAGATACCCAGTCCTAAATCCATTATCAGACTTGTAGCCCTTGACAACCAATTCTCGCAAGGATTCAACTAGTTTTAGCTCTTCTAAATGACTCCACGTCCGCCTTGACTGTGTGGCATTTCCCCTCTTCGAGTTTGATGTGGGTTTGTTCATTGCTAGTGAAAGAATAAATATGTCACACTTAAAATGCGATAAGGTGTTTTCTGTTGTCAATTGGTTCTGTATTAAACTTAAGCATTTGTCTGCATATATTATATTCTTCGCACATTATGCATAGGCTATAAACAACTTAAAGCACATTGGGGTTCGGAAAAGAAGAGCAGAATATCATTACGGGTAATGTACACTCCGATGAAAACAAGTCAAATTGTTGTCCGGATAAAGTTACAAATTACATTGTTACATAGATTCGCCAAGCATAAAATATAAAATCTCAACACACTTGAGACATGCAGTGTGTTGCAACTTAACCTAAAGTGTGCCTATTTGCCCACATTTCTAAGGAAATACATTCTTTTCTCGCTGTCCATTCCGGCGAAGACTCAACCTGACCAACGTAGCCAAGGTCATGAGGGGGTTCGAAATCGGGAATGGGGAAGAAGTCAGACACCTCACACTCCATGGGGTCTATCGTGGCATTAGTGCGAATGAAATTATGTAATAGGCAGCATGCCAAGATGATCAAATTCTGGGTTTTGATTGGGTAGAAACAGTTGCTCCTAAGAATACCCCAACGTGCTTTCAAAATCCCAAAGCTACGCTCGATGACATTACGGGCTCTAACATGCATCAAATTATAATATTCTTGGGGTGTAAGAGGTTGTTGAGGAGCATGTTGCCATTCTTGGAGATGGTATCTAACACCCCGATAAGGTGCTAGAAATCCATCTCCATTTGTGTAACCTCCGTCACACAAATAGTATTTGCCTGCCCACGAAAGCTGATTAGTTGGAATGACATAAACACTACCTTGACAACTCTATGGAACAAACTGAACAGAATACATCAAGTGGAGTAGTAGACTTCATCTAGGCGGTGTAATTTAAAAAATGGTGGAAGTACTCATAATGATTACCGATTGGGACTTTCAAGCCATTGGGTCTAGATATGGCATCACGTAACACGCGTCCATCGGCTGCTGATCCCTCCCATCCCGTGAGCACGTACACAAAGTTCATGTTCCTATCGCATACCCCTAGGACATTCACTGATACGAAGCCTTTTCGGTTTCAATATCGTGGTTTATCGTGAGAAGGCACGAGGACAGGAACATAAGTTCCATCTAGGGCACCCAGACATCCCTACAGAAGATGTTATATCCATCTCATATGAACATTCATACGTAATGATAAATCCCACTCCGTACTATGTAGGCTGGGTGTAGTCTTTAACCTAAAACAACACTTAACATAGTCTATTGCCGAATATAGATAATTACCTTAAAAAATTTCCAACGTTCAGATTCTTCATTTTCTGTAATTTCCAATGGTTGAACCAGGAGAACGGTGTGCAAGGAAATCAACGCGCGAAGGACACTATGGAAATGTGTGCTTATTGTGTGACCACTCCTATCAAAGTCATGCATGACGACTCGAATCTTCTTATGATGGGCTAAAACGGATAGGAAGATGGCTACTTGTTCGGGAATTTGTAAATACCTTGTAGGTTGCAGACCCCCAAGATTTTCCAACAGAAAACACAGCCTACTGAATGTGTCACGACTCATACGAAGTTGGTTGATGCAAGTGATATTAGATATGAGTGTAAGATTACGTATGTGATCTAACTGTCGGGGTATTTTTCGTGACACAAAGTATTTTTTAGTTCTGCGAGCCCTACGAGAGTTTGTCCGATATCTATTTCGCCTAAAGAGGTACGCAAATGTCATCAAGGTCAACAAACACTTAAATCCAGCATTAATTGCGATGACCGCATGAGTAAAAACCTCGAAATCTGATTCATCCGACATTGTTTGTGTAATCTAAGAAAGTAAAAATTATACAATGTCATATTGTGCTGAAATTATTAAATGCACTGCCTAAATGAGGTGCCAAAGAATATGCAGACCATAAGTTACAATTTCTGTAAGGAACTTATCACCCATTTGCACACATACAAATTAAAGGGCATATTATATACATGGAAATATGACTCAAGCATGTGACCAAACTGTAATTTGATGAACAAAAGTACAGGTTGAAATGATGAAACAAGGTATCCAAATTTTACTACCATCCAGTGAGGATCTCCTAAAACTAGCATATTTTGAGCATTTTGAATGTGTAATTACATGATGCACATTTAGCTCTTCGTTTAATCTGCATTTTCATACAAGTACATCAAGCAATCGAAGACCTAGATCTACAGCAAGCAATCCCAACCACTAGATCTACAGCAAGTAAAACATAACGTAGTCTCTAATGTACATCTAATTTCTGAACTGAAAAAACACATTTCAGAAGGGGTCAGATGTCAATGAAACCTGTGTTAGTAGAGCCGCTGCCTTCCAACAGACTAATGCAGTCCAAATAACGGGCAAGAAAACCTTCAATTCACCTTATAATATTCCTGCATGTGTACTCATATTAAGAATCAGCAAATTAGTAATAGATGAATGTTCAAGTTAATAGAAGATTTTGAACAATAGGACCAAAAACTCCTCACTCCTCTACTACTTGTAATACTTTCAAAAAACAATAATGTAATCACTCCAACAATGCATGAGGGTTTCATGTGAAGAGTGGTAAATAACTTGTAAAATTCCTAACACGCAGAATTCTGTTATTTAAAGAAAGGGACACATCAATTGTCAAGTTAAAAAAGAGATGGCAAGTATGACTTAATGCTTTCAATATGAGCTAGACAAGTAAAGGTGTACTGTAATATTGATATTTTTTGGGGGAAAGATTTTGATATAGACTAGTTTTGAGGACTCTATTTTGAAAAAGAATTAACACTGATGGAGGGACAAGAAAATACATGGCATCTCATATATTCAATGTACTAAAATATCAATAGAGTTTGATGTAGCTTGTCCAAAGTTTCATCATTCCAGCTGGAAAGAATTCAACTCCAAATCCAATCAAATTAAAAATGCAAGTACTATAAAGTAAGGGCCTCTCTTTTTCTATTCTATTTCTTTATTTCACTGCTCACATAACATATTTAGGTCTCTCCTTAAATTCTCACAGAATTTGCATACAAAACTGGAAGAACACTATTATCCATCATGGCTTCAATTTAACTGTTACAAACACCATAAAATTGATTTATATTTCTTCATATCCACCAGTTCATATAGTAGGTAGTATAGTAATTAACTTCTGAAAACTTACCCCCCCCCCCACCTCAAATTCGATTACCATAAACTGGAAATTGGGTTATAAAACGTGGGTTGAAAAATCTAATGTTTGTATGAAGAAAAAGTGTTTGAAAACTGGCCACTTTCGTTTTTGATTGCATTTATAAAAGAAGAAAATGGCTTGCCCTTTTGAGCATTTAAGCACATTCAAACCCCCAGTTTAGGAAGAACACAAAATCTCGTCAAAATGCAATAAAACACACGCAAACCTAACACCAAGTGGAGACTGTACATTATAAAATGCTGTTGAGCAATCGCTGTTTCTCATGTGAATAACCCGACTTTACAAAAACCCTAACACAGTTTCATTTGAACATCCAAACAATGCGATTCTAGTGAAGAACATTACCTAGTGACAACGCTGGAGTGAACCTACTTCTTCGTCGATTGAAGCTTCACCTTCATCTTCGATCTACACGACGAGCACACGGTGGAAGACGATGGGTTGTGGGCGGAGCTTTTGGAGAGGAGACGATCTGAAAAAATCCTGTTCTTTTGTTATATATATGAGGGCAGATTCGTAGTAACCACATCTTTGAAGGGCAAATGGGACATTGGACAATGAACAGTAGGGACGAAATGGTATTTTCGCTCATAATTACTGTAGCGATGAGATAAACCCACCAAGGATGGTGGGTTTACATAACACATGCTAAACCCACAGATTTATTCCCGGGCCCATGTGAAACCCGGGCCCAAAACCCATACACCAAACATGGGTTTGGGCTGGTTAATAAACCTAGACCAGCCCAAACCCATACACCAAACGGGCCCTTAAGGTATTACTTTACCCTGTAAATTTCAAATTTTAAATTTCAAATGCAAATTTTTATATCTGATCTTCTTAGAATTTTACTGCAATTAATCTTATATGACTGCAATAATTTCTTTTAAATGACTTGAAACATTATAATGGAACTCTGATTTGTAATCAACCATATAAATCCCCAAGTGTAAGAAGAAGTTATATTAGATTTTAATGAGACAAAATTTGTTGTAAGCATTAGGACTTTGGAGTACCTAATTTCGGTTCAACAAGTAGTGTACTTAGTGACTGTGAAACCTTCTACTGCATTTATTGTTGCACGCCGCAAGCAACAGGAATAGAAGAAGTCTGCTTACAGCGCACTACACTTAGAAGAATTTTCGCAAGAAAGTACGCTGCATGCTAACAAGCTGGAAGCTGCGAGTTTTAGAATGCAGCGACTACCATAATGCAACACGACCAATAAGTTGCAGTAATTGAAGTGATCAACATGCAAAAGATCGAGAAAGATAAAACAGAAAGGTTGCTGCATGTCAAAGAATACGAGGTTACATCAAACTTCAGTTGTCACTGCAGTTCAGCACAGACAGTTGAGCAAAGCGACAAATTCAAGGTGGAACGGGCCAACGATCGAGAAGCCGCAAGCTGGGCCTGGTACAACTGCAAATACTGCAACAGAGGACAACCACATTTAACGAAATGCAGCATGGAGAAAACGACACATCATACAAAATTGCAGGTGCACATTAATGGGTTGTACTTGAAAAGATCATGAAAACCAAATAGTCAACCAAAGGAGATCAATAAGGACGATTTGAAGATCAAGATTGGTGTGACAAAGAGAGGACTAAGATGAAGACACATTGAATGTGCTTCCTTCAACGAGCACATTCCACCACCTATAAATAGAAGAAGAGTGAAGCTGAAGAACCATCTGAAAATTCATAATCGGGTACAAATTCTGTCGAGCTTACAGTGACCCCAGAGCTTTCAAAGACGTTCAAAGTATTTTCAGTTCACTCAACCTAGAAATAAGTCATCAACAGCGAGCAAATCTTCTGAAGACTTAGCTTCAACATAGTTGGATAATTTCTTTTTCTTTAACCATTAAAGCAAATCTTAGATTTTTTTAGGTGTCAACAGTTGAGAGAAAAAATTCGTTGATATGTGTTTTAGTCCTTGTAAAAGATAATACCCTGTGTGGGTTACCTATCCGACTGCTGAAACTTAAGTGGGAGTAAGAGTCTTAGTAGACAGTTTCCTTAGGCAAATGTTTGTATGGTAATAATCCTATAAATCAAATAGCCTAGTGGATTTCCTTCTTGAGAAGGAGAAGAGAGGACGTAGAAGGCTAACATCACCGTTCGAACCTCTATAAAAGACTTGTGTGTTTATTTTACTGCATTACAACTTTCTTTATATGTATCCTTATGTATGCATGCATGTTTAAATGACTTTTATGATCATGTGTGTTAACTGTTGTAACCTCCTAACTTTATAGTTAAAGGTTATTTTATTTGTTGAAACTCTATCACCCAAAATCCGCTATGCAAAAATTTCTTAAGTGTTAGGCTACAACACCTTTTTATTGCTGCAAGCTATGTATCATTATGTATGCATGCATGTTTAAATGACTTTTATGATCATGTGTGTTAACTGTTGTAACCTCCTAACTTTATAGTTAAAGGTTACTTTATTTGTTGATACTCTATCACACAAAATCCGCTATGCAAAAATTTCTTAAGTGTTAGGCTACAACACCTTTTTATTGCTGCAAGCAAAACACTATAGTGCAAGTTTGCAGAAGAAGAAGAAGAAGAAGAAGAAGAAGAAGAAGACAACATCTTTTTATTGCTGCAAGCAAAACACTATAGTGCAAGTTTGCAGAAGAGAAAGAAGAGGGGGAGGAAGAAGAAGAAGAAGAAATCCTAGATTTGTAATAGTGTGGATCATATGAAAAGGTTCTTTTACAAAATTTGAAGAAAAATAACCACAAAACAAGACCCCTAGATTTGTAATAGTGTGGATCATATGAAAAGGTTTTTTTTTTACAAAAAGTGTTCAAATTTAGAAGAATTTGTACATAAAAGTTGGTTTGAAATGAGTTTTTAGTAAGAAAAGGGATATATGTAGTGCATTTTCTCACCGTTTTCATATATTTTTTTGAAAAAATGTTAAAATGTTCACAATGGATAGTTCTCAATATGACTGTCACTGACATGCAATGATCCAAATCTCTTCTTTATATGAAAAGTGAAATTAATTGATATGTTGGATACCTGACACGTCAGCGGCGGACACATATTAATGTGCTCTCGATAAGTATGGTAGCAAGATTGTTCTCTTCTTAGTATCAAAATTGTCCTTTAAATTTGAATTTGTTCTTTTAGAATCTGACTTCTAAGTTTCTTAGTTAATTTACCTTTTAATGCATTAATAAAACATAAGTTCTATGTTTACAAGTGTATTTTTTAAAAGTAATTGTAACTTAAATGCATTGAAAGAGTAATTTAGCAATTCCACAAAACACACTATAATTACAAAAAAATATGACTTTTCAAGTGGGCAAAACCCTACACTTTTATGATTCAATGTTACGCATCCAGTTTTATGAAGTATCAAACGATCTTAGTTTTTTAAGGGGAAAAAAAAAAAAAAGAAGGACCAATATGACTAACCCTGTTAATTAATGGGTCCTTTTGTAGTACACCGGGTGTATTAATACACCAAACTCTCCATTATTTTCAGTCATTAGATCTGAGATCATAGTTGACCTTGACCTTAATGATCTTAGATCTGATGGCTGAAAATGAGTGGAGAGTCTGGTGTTTTAATACACCTGGTGTACTATAGAATTACCCTTAATTATAATATGACCTCAGCTTTAAAAAAATAAAAATCCTTTTGAAAAAATTTCAAGTAGTTTTAGAACACTTACAATGATAATGAAAATTGGATAAAAAATTACGCAAAAACTCATGTGAGACGGTCTCACGGATAGTTTCCGTGAGACGGATCCTTATTACCCATCAATTGAATCCATATCCACAAACTTTCATATGAATTGCTAAGTGTGGGTTATGGGTTGACCCGTCTCACGAAAAAATATCCGTGAGACGGTCTCACATAAGATTTACTCAAAAAATTATTGTTTCGGATCACTTGGAACAACATTTGGATAAATATTACCCTTTTACCTCTTTTAATTCCTCCCATGTCTGTTCCAATTTGCAAAAAAATTAAAAAATATATAATTCACGTTTGATTATAATTCAAAAAAAAAAAATCAATTACGAATTGTCTTGAATAGTATAAATGGATATTTTTTTTGTAATTTGTCCGATAAAAAAAAATAGATACAAAATTTAATATGATATACTGAAAAAGTTGAAGTTTAATTAGTCAAAATTTACTTTATTCATATTATCCTATTAAAATAAATAAATTCTCCTCCGCACCAATTGCTTCGATCTAAATCCATGCAATTGAGGCGATCCAATTCGGATTTATGCCCATTTGGATTTGTATGCGCTACAAGTTGTTATCTTTATGTTGTATTTGTGTGACTTTTATGTTATATAATTGTGACCTTTATATATACATGTGGTGATCTTTATGTTTAGTAACTTAGAAAAAATGAACATTTTCATTTTATTTTTGGCAAAAACTTTTATGCATTAGGTGGATGAATGCACCTGACCCGACCCGCACGTGTACGCTCCCCCACGCGCATGCACGCGCTACCACACGCCTAAAACTCACGCTGAAGCTCACCCAAGTTCGCTCAAATAGACATACATTTATGTATAGTTAGACATACATTTGTGTTATTTTAGACCTACGGCCTTATGTAAGTAGGTTTAATATAACACAAAGGTAGGTCTAATACATAAAAGTATGTCTAATACAATGTAATGGTACATGTGAACAATCTAGGATTTTCTTTTTAAAATTTAAAGTATGAAATTTGGGCTATATGGTAGGCTTAACATAACATAAATGTAGGTCTAACATAACGTAGTGGTAGGTGCCAAAATTCAAAAACCAAGCGCAAAAAATAAAAGGTATGAAATTTGGGCAGATAGGTAGGTTTAACATAGCGTAAATGTATGTCTAACATAACGTCAAGGTAGGTCTAACATAACCTATTGGTATGTGCAAAATTTCAAAAATCATGCGCAAGAGAGAGAGAAAGAGAGAGAGAGAGAGAGAGAGAGAGAGAGAGAGAGAGAAAAGCGGGCCCCCTGACCCGGATCCAACTCGGGTGCATGGATCTGAGATTCATGTACCTGATTCATAGGAGACTTACTCTTTATTTTTTACTTCAAGTTGAGACTTTCATGTTGTATTGGTGTGACCTTTATCTTCTATTTTTGTGATCTTCTTGTATTTTGTAACCTTTATATACAAATATCATAACTTGAAAAAAAAAATTAAGATTTTTAGGAAAAAATTAGCGCATTTTTTTGGATTAACGTATCTTTATGTGATATTACTTATACATTTATGTGATATTAGTTGTACCTTTATATATGACCTAAAAGTGCAATACTAATATCGTATTTGTGCAACTAATATCACATCAGTGCAACTAATATTACATAAAGTTTATATGTACAAATTTCGCTAATTTTTTTTTTTTTTTGAGTTAGAGTATATTAAAGTCACCCCGTTTGTACTCAAAGGTCACACTCTTATAACATAAAAGTCATACAAATACAACATATATAATTAAAGGTAACAATTTGAAGCGAAAATATAAAACTAAAAAGAAAAGTCGCGGATCCGGTTCAGCCAGACTCAATCCAGATTGCATGTGCACCAAGTGCACAGGAACCCAACTCATTTTAATAATATGAGATATATCTTAATAAAAGAAATTTCTTAAAATCAAAATAATAATATTTTGTTTTCAAGAATTTAATAATATCAAATAAATTGAAAAATGAATTTATTTATTGTCAATATATGGATCAAAAAATAGATTAAATTATGGATCCTAAAAAAGTGGGTATAATCAAGTAATGGTTGGAGTAGTTAAGAAAAATAAGTAATAATTAATGAAATGATGAAGTGTAGGACAAGTGAATGAAAGAAAACAAAACTATAACTAGCACCATTCTAAATTAAAAACCATAATACTTCATGTTATTTGAATTTCTTCAAATCAAAGTATCCCTTTGAGTCTTAACCAATTGAGAGTGCCCCAAATACTTTAAAGTTCAGTTTGCAGTGAGGGATTTAAAGAAGAATTTAAAATATATAAAGTAAATTTATGAATGTATTTAAATTAATATTGATTTGAATTTAAAACTCATCATTTCATTATGACTTATTTTTAAACAAATTTATTGGATTTTAAATTCACTCCAATACAAATGAACTTGAATTTTTTTTTCATTTTAAATGCTTCGTATAATAGTATGATTAAGTCTTATATGAGACTGTCTCCAGATCATTTTATGCGAGACAGGTCAACCTACACCCACAATTCACAATTCAAATATAAATTTATGGAAATGAGTTTGATCAGTGGATAAAAATAATATGTGTATCACAAAAATTGTCCAAAAATCGTCTAATTTAAATGAGTAGGTCTTGTGTGAGACCGTCTCACGGATCTTTTTTCGTGAGACGGGTCAACCCATAAACCACACTTAACAATTCATATGAAAATTTGTGGATATTAGTTCAATTCATAAATAATAAAAATCGTCTCACGGAAACTATTCATGAGACTGTCTCACATGAGTGTTTTTGAATTTAAATATTTGTGATATAATATAAATGAATTTTAGGAGTTAATTTAAAAGTGAGAGAGAACCATCCAGAAAGTAAAGTTGCCAAAATGGTTGGCCCATCCGCCGACAAAGTATGCATTATTAGCCCCATGCATTTGAAGCAATCATAAAAAAGATAATAATAATTAAGCTTTCTTAATCTTAACTTTCCCTAAATCTATACAATTAATTAAATTAGCATTAAACAAAGTAACAAACCATTAACTTTGCGATAAAGATAATGATTCACTTAAGCACCAGTAATATAATGCCAGAATTGAAACAAGTTAATTTATAAATCACACTTAACAATCATGAATAATAAAAATTTATCTCATATATATAGACTATCTGTGAAACTGTTTCGCATCAACTTTTATACAATCTAATCCGTACATCTTTAAAACTTTTCAAACGGTGAACTACCAAGTATAATATTAAAAAAAAAAAAAAACTACCAAGTATAATATAAAATATAAAGTAATATATATACACACTATGCCAATATAATGAAAAGGATTGCACATCAGGGGTATGAAATTAAATCCCCACATCTCATCCAATTCGGATTATTATTATTATTATTATTATTATTATTATTATTATTATTATTATTATTATTATTATTATTATTCATCATTTTAAAATAAAGAATTGGTCTTTTATGCATTTGATGCACATGCAATTTGAATTGGGTTCGGGTCGATCCAGATCTGCACTTCCTTTTTCTTTTAATTTTTTTCGCTTCAGATGAGAGTCCCTTATGTGTATTTGTGTAACTTTTATATAAGTTGGACCTTTATGTACAAATGTGATGACCTTTATCTACCCTAACTTAGAAAAAAATGAAGAATTTTAGCATAATTTGTGCATATATACATTTATGTGATATTAGTTGCACATTTATATAATATATAAAGGTGTAATTTATATCACATAAATGTATGAGTAATATCACATAAATGTATGTTCATCCAGAAAATACACTGAACATTTTCTGGAAAATATTCATTTTTTTCCATGTTATGAAACATAAAGGTCATGATATTTGTACATAAATGTCACAATGATACAACATAAAAGTCACAATGTCAATACAACATAAGAGTCTCAATCTGAAGTAAAAATAAATGAAAATTTTCATTTTTTCTAAGTTACTGAACATAAAAGTCATTGAATGTATATATTTAAAAGTCATACTTATATAACATAAAAGTCACACCCACATAACATAAATGTAGTAGCCTGAAGTACAAAAAAAAAAAAAAAATCAAATGAATGTGGATTTGGGTCCTGTTGCCCCAATTACTTTGATTTAGATCCATACAACTAATCCACGGGAGAATATACCTAAAAAAAAAATAAAAACCCAAATGAATGCGGAATTGGGTCGGGTTGCCCCAATTACTTTGATCTAGATCTATTCCCTTATTCTTTTATGTATTTCTTCTTTATTCATTCTTCATTCATGTTCTTCCATTTCATCTTATTTTTTCTTAAATCTTTTATACTAGGTGTGTTCTTCTCTTCCATATCTTACTTTTCTTCTTTGAAAGTTTTCTGGTATTGATTGATATAGTTGTGGTACCAAAAGACAGTTTCAGTGGCCCAAAACAAACATATATGAAACCAAATCAGCGTGTGCAATGTTGTCCTGAATGACAATATCACACAAAACACGCAGCAGAATAAATAATGTGATGAGGGAAGAACGGAATGAATTTTCCACGAGTATAAAATACTCATGGAGTGTCAGCAGAGCAAAATATATAAATCCCGAGAGTGTTTACACAAAAGACTCAAAACACAAAAAGATGTTGTGAAAGACTCTTTGAAAACTCACACATCCAAAATATCTAACAACGAATTCTATGGACGTAGACACTTAGTTGAGAACTCAAAACTTTAACACAAAGACAGACAAGAATGTTGTACGGAATGTCTTAACAAATGCAAGAGTGCTTGAACGATTCTCCTCTCTAGCTTTCTTCTCTCGTTTTTTGCTTACCTGGCCTAGGAAGCGTAGTCTTCATCCTCCAATATATAGAGCACTAAATAGCCACGAATTTGGTGAATTATTCCATGATTTACACTCATCCAATCTTCCAATATCTCACCCTTAATACTGCACAAATAATAAAACCATATCCCTAGAATATAGAGATTTGCTACCATATAAAACTGATCTGATTTCATGAATATGACAAAATATTTTGTGCAACTGGTGTATGAAGGTAACACTAACATAATATGAATGTAACACTAACATAACATGAAGGTATAATTAACATTGTTTTTTACTTTCATGTTATGTTAGTGTTACCTTCATTTTATATTAGTGTTACCTTCGTGTTATTTTAGTTCAATGGTTTTAAACTAAGGGTATGAAATCTGGAAATGAGGTCACGTTAACCTAACATAAAGGTAATACTAACATAACATGAAGGTAACACTAACATAACATAAAGGTCACGACCTCAAATCCAACCTGATGCGTGAATCGTCTTCACACATGTCTACGCATCGTCAGATCTTAGTTGGTGTGCGCCATGCAACACTTGATTTCATATAAATCATTCAGTTAAAGATATTGGTTTTATACTGTAAAAGTAGTAGTTACATACTCATAAGGTATTAATTGTGTATTGTTACGGTGTTAGTTGTATTCTCATAAAATGTAAGTTGCATACTCATAAGTGTTTGTTTGTTTGCCTTTATTATGCATGATAGATGTCATATCAACAAGATTAACTTGTTTGATTGAAAAATGTAAGCACATGCATGATATAAAAAGGGTTCGGTTTTATATCACCCAACCTTGTGATATGATATGGCCATAAGAATTGATGAATACGTTATCTCATGTATTCAATGCAACTCAATAATGTTATGGATATAATCAAGTCTAATCAATAATTGAAGCAAACACACTCTTAAGGTATATACTGTTAAGGTATTAGTTATATACTCATACGGTATTAGTTGCTCATTTAGCAAAATGTAATAGCTAGTTGTATACTCTCAAGTTATTAGTTGCATGCACATAAGGTACTAATTAATTACTTATTCAGTAAAAGATATTGGTGGTATACTTTTAAGATATTAGAAGCATACTCATAGTTATAAGTTACTAATGCAGTGATAACTATTAGTTGTATACTCTTAAACTATAAGTTTCATAATCATAAGGTATTACTTAAGGTATTTGTTATTTTGCTTTATTTTATTTGAGTGAAAGATATTAATTAGTTATTACTTGTTACATGTAAATGTTCTACTCATATACTCAAAAGGTATTAGTATACTGTAAAATGAATTTAAAATCTTAAAATTTCAATGCACAATTTTCATCCGCTTCTTCCTCAAAATTTCTACAAATAATTCTTATTACTGCAATGAAACATGTATCAATACCATGATTGCTCTCTCTTCTAATAGAATCGTAATTCGAAATCAATCAACTAAATCTAATAAATATGAGAAAGAAAAAGAAGAGGAAAAGGAAGGAAAAAACACATATATAGAATTTTGTTTCAAAGAAGAAAGATGATTAAAAGATAGATAAGTAAAAGAAGAAGACTATCATACATAGGAAATTGAGAAGAAGAAGATCACACGGGTTTGCTCGAATAATTTTTAATTTTTTTAAAAAGATACAAATATATATACAATTGCAAGTGAGTCACGACAAGAGTGGAGTGGGTCGGAGGTATGGATCTTAGGATCCGTACCGCCGCGTACACAAGTCATACTTCCGTATTTCAATATGTTTGTCTTTTATCATTATTTTTAATTTCCTTTTCTTTTATTCTTTTAAATACATTTATATTTTTGTCAGTGTTTTCCCCTATTTTATTTTTCATTTTTGTCCCATATATTTTCATTCATTTGATTTTTACCCATACTTTTTCTCATTACTGAAGGAATAAAAGCCAACATACTAAGGAAAATGATTTAAAGATGTATAAAGACAATTCCAAAGTAAAATTGTGTAAAACTAGTGGTTGTCTATAAATTAACCACTTTGTAGCAAAGTGTTCAACCTTTATTACTCCCTTAATATATATATATATATATATATATATATATATATATATATATATATATATAAAGGATCGTTTCTCATACTCTTGTGCGAGATATAAGAAATGAAACTCTATATGGATTAGTCAATGTTAGTCAAAATGTGTCAACACTAATAAACGAGGACAAGTGTTATAGTTATAAGTATATAGTTTACAATTATAAATGTGTTTTATTCTTAATTGATATGTTGTTATAATGAGTTAATTTATTAGGCATTTTTTAATTGTTCACTAAATTCTTTTAACTACTTTATGTAGATTGTAGAAACGATAATCAATTAAGGTGGATCCCAATGAGATTAATGAATTAGAATCTCATTAATGTTTTAAATTCAAGACCAAATTTTATCTAAAAATGAATAAGAAAGCTTCAAAATTTTATTAGGCTATGTTTCTATGACCCAACTTAACTCAATTTTTTAATAATATAATCATTTCTCATACATACACAACCTACAATCTAACTCAACTCCAATTTTTTCATGCTAGATATAAATATTATCAACCAATTCATAAATAAATGAATAACATTATAACTAATCCAAAAATCTACCTATGAGAAAGAGATAAAAATTACAAGTTCTCCAATGGTTCGATTCTTAATCTTCTCCTTCAATTTTGAGCTTTTATAAGGGTTTGAAGGCTTTTTAAGTCGTAGGAGTTGAATATACGCAAAAACAATTATTGGTGAATATAGATCTTATGGCATGTTCGTGTCGCACAACAAAACCTTCGAAATTTTGTCCGTTATAAGAGTTGTAGCTCCCGGATTAGTTTTTTAATGCTGTAGGTTTCGGAATTGGATCTTCTATTCCAAATCGTGTTTCATCTTATATTTCATTATTTTGATTAGATGACAAGTGTACATTGGTGATGTCATCTTTTACACGTGACGTGTGGTGGATTATATTGAAACACCAAATGGAACAGTGTTTGGTATAGAAGAGCCTGATTGGTAGGTTTCATCTTAATATTAATTTTTCAGAGAAAGTTAATTATGACCAAAATATTAAAGTCCTGTTAAAATGAAAAACAAAACGTCCCGACTTTCATTTTCTCTTAGATTTCTGCTTTGTTGGAGGCATAATTGAGAAATGTGCTAAACATCATAATGGTAAATCTCCTTCTTAGTTCCAACAAAATAAGGAGCTTTCAATTTGGATTACATTTTGTGGCCATAATGCTAGGGTTCGGGGTTCGATGAGTACAAAATATTAGTAAAAGTCTTATACGTATGTGTTGTACAACTATAAGTTAAATGTAATGTCTTTTAAAAGTATCATATCATATACATAAGCATATTAGTAATTTTGGGTTAACAATGTTGACAGTAGGGATGGCAATGGGGCAGGTCGGGACGGGTAGTTAACTACCCAGACCCGCCCCGCGACCCACTGCGGGGCAGAAACTTTTGCCCCGTGCCCCGCCCCGTTTAAAAAATAAATAAATAAAAATTTGTAATTTTTAAATGAATAATTTGAATAATTATTTGATTGAATAATTGAAGTAATGATTTAATTTTACTATTTTACACACCCAACAACAAATTAAAAGCATTATTTTACATGTAATATTACTACTTTAGTCTTTTTACTTAATTAATTAAAATATGATCCTAAATTACTTATATATATATGTATATATATACACCCATATACACTTAATTATAATAATATATTGTGATAATTAAGTTTATATACATTAATCTCAATTAATGTATAATTGAGTGTATAATTATTATTATTATAATTATGTATATTAATATTAGAATTAGGCGGGGCAGGGCGGGGTGCTGTGGGTACCCAGACCCACCCCGTCCCGAGCACGGGTCGGGTCCGCTCCTCCCCGTTTCAAGCATTGGACGGGTCCGCCCCAAACACCACGGGTCAGGTCGGGTCCCCACGGGTCGGGTCAATTTTGTCATCCCTAGTTGACAGATCATTGGCCGGTCAACGATTTTGACTATTTGGTCAATATCGTTGATTGACAATTAACTAACATTGACCTAAATATTGATCATTCGTTGACCGGCATTGATTTATCTATCAACAGTATTGTCTCACGTTGCTCACATTGAGTCTATCCATATTATAAAATTGATTCATGAGACAATATCAAATAAAATTGATTAACACTTAATTACTTTCATGTAATAATGACAAGATTATCCATGTATTTTAATTCATTTATTTGAGAAGGGCCCTCGTAATTTTTTTGATTAAATAAGAAAAAGGCTTTTGAAATTAATATTAATTGGATTAGTCAATGGATTGATGATTGTGACTTGAGTCATTGTCAAAACATAATTCCATGCGTATGATGGCTCATTATCTCACCTAATTATATTGCCAAAGAGCATGACCAAACATCATCAAAGCATTCATAATTGGTTTTGTCAATTAAATTCTCGATTAAGATGTAATACTTTAATCTTTTAGATTAAGGGATTTTGAAGTGAAGGTTATCTTTCTTATCATATAAAGATTGAGCTACATAATTTTCCACGAGTGATCGGGTTTTATATGAGATCGTTTTGGCAAATCTATTTACATGAGATGAGTGAACCAACAACCCATATCTCATATTTTATATGTACATTTCTTAAAATGAGTTTGGGTCATGGGTAACGAGGACTCGTTGCACGGAAACTATCCGAGATCGTCTCACATAAGTTTTAGTGAATTTCTACCTATTTATATTCATTCACAAATATACTTTTGTGAGATCCACAATTCAAATTCATTTTTTACAAATCCATCTTTAATTTATGGCAAAATATTTTGTGCATCCCAGTGCACGTGCAATCAGTTAACGCGCTCCCACGCGCCTGGAGGGCTCGCTCAAGCCCACCAAAATCCGCTTCAAATAGTGTTACATTCATGTTATATTAGTGTGACCTTTATGAATGTCAACATAACAAGAATTTCTTTTTGAAAAAGAGCTATGATGAAGCTTTTTCAAATTTAGTGAGTTATTATCAATACTAATATGATTGTCATCATCTTGATTATCCAAATATATTGATAAATAATTGCATTACAAAAAAGAAGAATTATTTAGTATTACAATAGAAAGAAAAAATATACAATCACTTGAGACAAAGAGAAGTGAATGAGAAGAGTCATCTCGCTCAATAGGAGAGAATATAGTCCTAGTTCCGCTACTTTTTGACATATTTAAATAGGAGAAAAAGAAAAGAGAAGGGGAAAAGTTGAAAATTTTATCAAATTCAATTATTTACAAAAGTTGAAAATATCAAACATGTTTATTGATATAAGCATTTAAAACAATATCGATTTTATTTTAAAATAATATATCATTACACTATATCATTAATAATAAAATTATTAGATTATATAATAAGTCGTGTATCGCGCAGGTGCACTACAAGTAATATTTAATAACTAAGAAAATCTAAATTTGCTTAAAATAATTCAATTCACAACAATTTATCGATATTATGCACATACTATTCACTAATACATGATTAATACTAAAAACAAAAGTATCAATCATGATATTCAAATCGAAATTGGAAATTTCACCTGCAATGTTTATAAGTTTTGAAAAACTTCTTTATACACAATGTTTCTAGTTGAGACATTTTTTTATCATCTGTGCTACAAACTAATATGGTCAGTCACTTAAATTCAATAAACTAAAAACACTAAAAATAAATTATGAATTAAAAATGAAATTCAATAACTGAAATTAAATATATGTGTGTGAGTATGTATATATAGAAACAATACACAATAAAATTAGAAATTTACATAAAATTTTGATGCAAGCATTGTCAATTATATATTTTCGACCTTTTATTTTAAAATAAATTGAATTAAAAAAACATTTTTAATATCGCTTAACATCAAAGATGACAGATAATTATTTCATTATAACTATCACATAATTAATTGATACAACACGATATTGATCATTACAATTCAAGCCCAACACAAAATCGAAATGTAGAAGTAGTGATGATGACGACGACAATATAATTAGAACTAATCACATAACTTAAATAATCAGTTGAGCCATCTAAATTCAAAACGTGCACTCTCATATAAAAAAAATATGAAATCGTAAGTGTAAACAAATAGTCGAAAATTATATTTGATTATGAGATATTTATACTTGTATACTTTACAATATCGTCAATTTATCATTAAAATATATTGATAAATGATAATGTGTTGAATGATATTATACATATTTGAAATAAAAATATTAATTTAAAAAATACTTAGGATGACATATAATTTCACGCTAAATACATATTATATATATACATATATGTATATACACATGTTTAATAGTGTTATATTATTTATTAATTGATATTAAATATAATATCAATTATCCATATACAAATTAATATTTATTATTAAAATTATTGTTTTGACAATATGTATTGTTGATATTTAAGAAATTATTCAATAAAAATTAACTTAATTAAGATCAATAAAATAAGATTAAGCTAATACAATATTTATTATAAAATCAAATGCATTAAATAATAAAAAAATGTAAAATAAAAAAATTGTTGATGTGACAATTTTTTGGGGGAAAATTGTATTTCTGTAAATATTCCAAACTTCCTTACTATTATTATATAGTATGGATATTACAAGAGTTACAATACTTTTCTCTATTTGGATTCATCATGCAACGTATTTAAATAACAGTTTGAAAATTTTGTAGAATATAATTATTTTTCATAATATTTTGAATTTCTATTTTGAGTTTGTTGAACTTTTCATATGATCTAATTATATATCTTATATAGAGAGTATCAATGTCATATGGTCATTACATGCCATCTCATTGCATACTATCTCATTAATTGTGTACATACATATTAATACTGATAAATACATTAACATATATCAATTTAAAAAATTCCAACAACTAAATCTTTTTTAGTGTTCATAAGTTTGAGCATCAATTCTAGTTCACACATGATTTAACCAAATTAAATGTTTATGTTAATTGATAAGTTTTGCATGTTCTTCTGTTTTTCTAGCTGTGTCATTGTATTTATTTAGCCTATTAATTAGTGGAATATATATATATATATATATATATATAATCATGGCCCAATATGTTTTGACACAAGTCAATGTAATGTTAGGATGAAGAACATGAATATATCAATGGAAGATGATTCTCATGACCAAACCCAACTCATCTTTCAACATTATGTTCTTTTGTTGGATGTGTACTCAAATCTTTTTTTTTTTTTTTTTTAAGTCTTGCATAATTAGCCATGTGGAGGATTACCAGACAATATCTTGGAGGTTTTCTAGGATTTTGTTTTCTCCTTCTAAAATTATTAGTATTTGAGTTCAAAGTAAACAATATCATTGTAGCACAAGAATATTTATGGTATTTATACATTCTTGAAGTTCTAATTATAATCTCAAAATCCTACTCCTATAAAAGATTCATTGGTTTTTAAAAAAAATTAAAATATTCCTTCTATTGATTTTTTTTTTGGGTTTAGCTTTTACTTCTCATTTATGGACTCATCCCAAATTTTATAATTTAGTTTCAACTTTTATAAACATTAAATTGCAACATACAAAAATATTTTTCTTTTTTATAAACACATACAATATATATAATACATGGACTAGAAAGATCTAGGTATAAAATTAGAAGTTTCAAAGTTTGGGGATGAATCAGCATTTATGTAGATATACTTTCAAAATTTAAAGTTATTGATTAGTCTTTTAAGAGTTTTGAATTATCAAGATAAAACAACTTTTACCATAGTATACATGATAAAGATCTCAACAGATACCTGAACTTCAAGACAACTCACACTTAAACAAACCCCGTTACATTTATTCTAAAATGAGTGTTGTTTTAAACTTTTACATACAAATTAAAAATGTGATAAAAAGTCTAATCTACCTTCACTTATGTCTAATTAATCTGGATTTTTTTTCTCTTTCTCTCTTAACAATTTTTTTATACACATTTAATTTGAAAGGACTAAATAAAATATTTTTGATACATTATATGTAAATATGTTTTGAAATCTAAAAACAACACTTATTTTAAAACAAGGTGTTTGAATAAAAAAAAAAAAAGGATAGTAAGAAATGATGATTTTTCGATAAAGTGGGTATTAGATTGGTATTTCCATTGTCTAATTTAATTTTCTCAATTAATAAAGTTTTGCATGAGGTAGGCAGATTCATTTTCTCTGCTATTATCGTATTTGTGTCATCAACTATTCCAACTAGACTTGGTTTGGTTTTCTTAGAACCAGGTGCATGTGTAATTTGGATCGAGTTTGAATTAACTCAGATTCACATATTTTTTTAATTTTATTTTTTCGCGTCAAGCTGTTACCTTGTGTATAGGTGTGACCTTTATGTACAAATGTAGTGACATTTATATACTCTAACTTCAAAAAAAAAAAAAAAAAGGAAGAATTTTAGAAAAAAATGTTCATGTTTACCTTTATGTGATATTAGATGCACTTTTATGTTAGTTGCACATTTTTATGATATTAGTTGCACATTTTATGATATTAGTTGCACATTTATGTCATATATTAAGATGCAACTAATATCACATAAAAGTATGTGTAATATCACATAAAGGTATGTCATTTTAAAAATGTGCTGAGAAATTTGGAAAAATCTTCATTTTTTTCCTAAATTACTGTATATAAAGGTCACAACACTTATACATAAAGGTCACATTTATGACATAAATGTTACACTCTTACTAGCGAAAAAAAAAAAGACTCAAATGCGCAGATCTAGATCCATGCCACTGGTGCATGGGAGAATTTGTCTTCCAACTATCACTTTACAAACCTCCATCCAATCAAATATTCTAAAGAGGATAGACGATTTTTTTTACTTAATTTGTAATTTTGATCAATATTTTTAGTATCATTATAAAATAAGATTTCGTATCTTTTGCAATTTCAACTAACAGAGTGGATTCTAGGTATGTTTACTTTGGAAATGACCCACACCATTTTATAAATAATTATCATTTTGTATGTAAAATTATTTATATACACCAGGTGTATGGGTCATGGTCCGTGCAATTTGAGTCATATGACCTGAAATGTGGTTTTCACGCTCAAAACGCGCGGCGCGCCCCTCCAAATCCACGCTCAACCCCTAGTTTCACTATGTAAGGAATTAAACAAGAATGTTTCGATAAGACAAAAGCCTTAAAAAGAAAGCAGTAGCCTATATGTTTTATCATGTTTTTATCTATGTGTTGAAAAGGTTACTACAAGAAAAAGTCACTACCAGAGGATGCATCAAAGAAAAAACATCACTCTGATTGAAGAAAGCTACTGGTCAACAAAAACGTATAAAGGTTACTGCAAGCTGAATGAACAACTCATTGTAGAGAGCTATCTGGAAGGTCAATATATCAAGCATACTGCAGATCAGAAAACAGCAACCTACAAGCATTTGATTCAAGACTTATACAAGGAAGAATAAATACAAGTACAAGGATCTTGCTAAGTTACCAGTAGAGACAAAAGGAATATGACCTATCAAAAGAAGACATGTACACATCAAAGGATGCTCCAGTAAGGAAGAAGGACTGACCGCATTAAATGAATTGTACTATGAAGATCAAGCGCATTAAACAGAAGATTTGCCTCCTTCAACGGGCAGATTTTCCAATCCTATAAATAGAGGAAGACTGAAGAAGACTACTGAAGTGATCTATAACTCTCATACGCGAAGTCAAGCTATCTATCTTTAGAAAATCGCATACTAGTTCAGTCATACAGTCAAGTAGCAAGTTACAGCAGAGTAACCTGCACTTAGAAGTTTAAGCTTGCTGCTACTTAGTTGAAGAAAAGTTGTAAACATATTCATTCTAGATTCTGTTTAGGAGTACTTAGTGCTAGGAAGAGTTTCCTACTAAGTTTTTCGCTCTTTGCAGAAAAGAGTAAGGATCCTGTGTGGATCAGTGGTCGAGTAGGCAAGCAACCTGTGTGGAGAGGTTTGCTACTCATTTTGTTAAGTCTGTGTTGTAATAACTAAGGATGTGTAAATCAGCAAGATTAACAAAGTTCCCTCTCGAGGAGAGGCAGAGAAGATATAGAAGAGTTACTCCACCTTCGAACCTCTGTGTATCGCATGTGCTGTTTTTATATTCTGCTTTCTATCTTTATCCTACTGCATATCTATATCTTGTTGCATCATACTGCACTTGCATCAAAAACTGATTTCCATATCTTGTGTTTTCATCAAAGTAATTTCTGCTACATAAAACTCTAAGTTCAAGCTGTCCAGTAACCTTCCAGAAAGGTTACTGCAGTATCGCTGAGCAGTAAGATATCCAGCAACCTGCGCAATAAGCTGAACTTCTTCTTTGGAGAAAGTTTGAAAAATCAGAGAAAATTTATTCATCCCCCTAAACCTCCTACCACTTGGGACCAACACACTTTCTGACCTTTTAGTCAAGTTCGCATAACTTTTTTAGTCAAGTTCGCATAACTTTTTTAGTTAGCTTCACATAACCTTTATATCCTAATTATTTAATATTTTATAGAGTATTATAAACTTATATTACCTTTTAAACCTTTATGTTATAGAAATATAACATTTACATTATTATAATTTAACTTTTATATTATAATAATATAACCTTTATATTTTTCAAAGGTTATGATAGTTGTACATAAATGTTATATTAACATAACATAAAAGTTAAGTTATAACAACATAAAAGTTTTTAGTTATATTACATGACTGGAAAAATCTAAGTATATAACTTTAAGATTTTAATACCTTTTAAACCTTTAAGTTATAATAATATAACATTTATGCATAATAATATTACTGTTTATGTTATATTAACATAACATTTATGTTATTATTTAAGCGCATAAAGGTTATGATATTTATATATAAATGTTATATCAATATAAAGATTAAATTATTATATCAGCTATATTATCTTACATTTTATACTGAAAAAAGTCTAAGCATATTAAATTAAATGATATGATATTCGTAAAGAAATGTTATACTCAAATAATATAAATGTTATACTCGTATAATATAAATGTTATTGCATAAATTAAAAAAAAAACTTGGATGCAGATCCGGGTTGGATCAGACCCGACCCGACCCACGAGTGTCCAGTTGTATGTGCAACTGGTGCACAAGAACAATATTCTTTTGTATGTTATATGAGTCAATGTGTTATTTTGAAGTGATGATATTTATTTTCAAAATAAATATATACAAAATCCACTCGTTGATTAAAATTGATATATAAGTCCATATCATATTTGATGATATAAAAGAAATTGATTAAAATTATACATTTAGTGAAGTTTGTGATTTTGTCAACAATCAAGCAAAGATGAAAAGGAAAAAGAAAAAACAAAAAGGGCAAACAGAATAAGATAAAATTATAATTTGATATTTATTAATCGGAACATCTGTTTCTTAATTTGTATTTCATTTCTCGTATGTCTATGGTATAGAAAAATACTAAAATACCCACGATGGACAACTCTTAATATGTCAACCGATGACATGAAATGATTTTATCCCCTCGTTAGATGAAAAGTGAAATCAATTGATATATTGGATACCTGACACGTTAGCTGTTGACACTTATTAATGTGTCCATGGTGCGTAGGGTAGCAAATTAAATTGTATGTGTGTGTATATATTTATGTTGTGAAAAATAAACACTAAATATATATAATTCAATTTTCACAAATACTCATATGCAACCGTCTCACATGCGACGGCACTCGCGCACGGTCGACTGTGCCCCAGGACACGACCGTGCGCGACTGCAGTGTATAAATATGTCTTTTTCAATAATAAGTATGTGATTTTTCACTATAAGTATGTGATTTTTTTTTCTCGCCCACGACCGTGCCCTGGGACAGACCGTGCCTCGCGTGAAAACTAAGAGCAATCTGTGGCCCACGGTCGTGTCCTGGGACACGGTCGAAATAAGTATGTGATTTTTATCTATAAGTATGTCTTTTTGTGCTATAAGTATGTGTTCCCGCGCACGGTCGACCGTGTCCTGGGACACGACCCTGTCCCAGCGCACGACCGTGCGCGAGTGCCGTCGCACATGAGACGGTCTCACAGGAGTCCAACTCTTCAATTTTTGGCCACTTGGAAAAAAATAAAAAACATTCTTTATTTCCTGATATAAAATTCAAAACTTTTTAAGTAAGATGAAAAAAGGAAAAAAGTTGAGATATCTATTTGCTTGTACCAACAAAGTTTATGTTGGAAACCTGGCCTCATTCTTAGTTAACTTTTATGGTTTTTTTATTTTTGTTCTTCTATTATACTATCTCCATTTCAAAATAAATGACGTTTTAGCATTTTACACATATTTAAGAAATGTGATAAAAGTCCAATCTACCCCTATTTAAATTTAATTAATGAAGAACTTTTATCTCCTTAACACATTTATAATTTGAGATGAGTAAATAGAGGCATATTTGGTATATTGCATGTAAATATGCTTTGGAATATGAAAACGACAATTATTTTGGGACAAATTTTAGTTGCTAAAACGTCATTTATTTTGGGACGGAGGTAGTGTTAATTTTTTTTTTATAAAACATTTTGCTACAAATCTTGGTATGAGATATTGTGAAACAACCTAACTTTAGATGATATTTACCTATAAATAAAATAAAATGATTTTATAACTTCATTGGTATACAATATGATGGATGACCTGAATTAAAATGTTATATATTGATGTAAATGAAAAGAACCAATTTTACAAGTATGGGAGAGAGTAATTAGACCTCAATATTAACATTACAAGTTATCATATATGACATAGATAAAAATGAAATAATAGAATAATGATCTAAATTGGCGAAAGTAATGTTGCGTTTAATCCTTTTTCAATTCTACCTCAAAAGACAAAATATATGTATATAGAAATGTCCCAAAATCATGTATTTAAAAGTCATAGCATATTAATGCTCATCCTAGTGTATGTTAATTATATTCTAGTGTTACTTCTCGTATTTCATAATATTCAATATGTGTTAAATAATGATGTCTATTAGATACATTTAGCAAGTATTAATATTTTGCGTTTAATCCTTTTTCAATTCTACCTCAAAAGACAAAATATATGTATATAGAAATGTCCCAAAATCATGTATTTAAAAGTCATAGCATATTAATGCTCATCCTAGTGTTACTTCTCGTATTTCATAATATTCAATGTGTGTTAAATAATGATGTCTATTAGATACATTTAGCAAGTATTAATATTTTTGAAATAGGAAGTACTTTCTTCATCCAAAAATAAATGTCGTTTTTAAACAAGTAAAATTTGTCGCAAAATAAATATCATTTTCGTATTTCAGTACATATTTACAAACAATATATTAAAGATACCTCTATTTACTTATTTTAAATTAAATATATTAAAAAAGATATAATCTCTAATTAATTAAACTTAAATATGAATAGATTTGACTTTTTATCATATTAATTAATATATCTGTTAATTTATGGGTAAAAATGTAAAAAAACTGATGTACTATTAGACCGAGTAAATTACAAGTTTTATGTTTGCAATAATGACAAGTAGTAATTTAGTATCTTTAACCAAAACTAGTACTTGCACCCGCACGATGTGCGGTCTGTGATATAATGTTAGTAAATATTAATTATTTGATAATATAGTATAAGTAATTTTAGTATATAGAAGACATTATAATATTTAATAACTAAGAAAATTTAAATTTGCTTGAGATAATTCAATTCACAACAATATATCGATATTATACACATCCAATTCACTAATCTATGATTAATACTAAAAACAAAAGTATCAATCATGATCTTCAAATCAAAATTGGAATTTTAACATGCAAAGTTTGTAAGTTTTTTCAAAACTTCTTTATACACAACGATTCTAGTTGAAACATTTTTTTTTATCATCTGTGTTACAAATTAATATCATAAGTCACTTAAATTCAATATACTAAAATAAGCTAAAAAAATTATGAATTAAAAATCAAATTCAATTAATTAAATTAAAATACATGTGTGTGTGCGTATATATAGAAACAACAAACAATAAAATTAGAAATTTTATGTAGGAACTTAATGCAAGCACTGTCAATTATATATTTTCAACATTTTATTTTAAAATAAATTGAACTATAAAAATATTTTAATTAATATCACTTAACATCGAAGATGACAGATAATTATTTCATTATAAGTATCACGTAAATTAATTGATATAGACCAACATTAATCATTACAATTAAGCTCAACACAAAATTGAAATGTTGTAGTAGTGATCATGATGATGACAATATAATTAGAAATTAAGCATATAATTTAAATAATTAATTAGTTGAGCCATCTAAATTCAAAACGTACACTATCATATAAAAATATACGAAGTCCTAAGTGTAAAGTAAAAGGTGAAAATTTTATTCGATTATGAGATATTTATAATTTAAAAAATATTTAGGATGACATACTATTCAGACTACATAAATATTATATATATATATATACATATATGTTTATACACAGATCTTTAATAGTGTTATATTTATTTGTTAATATGATGTAAATTATCCGCTTGCAAATTAATATTTATTATTAAATTTATTGTATGGATATCTATTGTCGGAATTTAAGAAATTATTCAATAAAAAATAATTTAATTAAGATCAATAAACTGATAATAAACTAATACAATATTTATATTATTAAATCTAATGAATTAAATAGTAAAAATGCAAAATAAAAAAAATTTGTTGACATGACACTTACAAATATTAATTTTAAAAAATACTTAGGATGACATAAAATTTCACACTAAATACATATTATATATATACATATATGTATATACACGCATCTTTAATAGTGTTACACTTATTTATTAATTATATTTATATTAAATATAATATCGGTTGTCCCTCAACAAATTAATATTTACTATTGAAATGATTGTTTGAACAATATTTATTGTTAGTATCTAAAAAATTATTAAAGTAAGAATAAACTAATATAATATTTATATTATAAATTGAATGAATTAAATAATAAGATATACAAAATAAAAAAATATTTTTGAAGTGACACTTTTTGTTGGAAAAAGGGCATTTCTATAAATATATTTTCCAACTTTTATTCTATTATTATATTATAGAAATATATAGATAGATTTATCTAATTATTTTTTCTTTTGAATTTCTATACAATAAATATAAAATTAAATGTCTTAAATATTAATACTTATTTATACTTTGGTTAATAAATATAAAATGAAAGTTATTAATGATTTCTTAAAATAGAAATATATAATAAATGAGACATTTATTACAGTTATATTTGGAAGAATATTCTGTTTATATATATATATATATATATATATATATATATATATATATATATATATATATAGATGGTCAACTTTGTACGATAAAAAATTATACTGGAAATATATTCGTGCGATGCACGATTTATAATATACGATTGATTAGTTTTAAAATTTCTAATACTATAATGTAATAATATTATCTTAACATAAATTATATATTAATAAGAATTCAATTCTTTATAATTAGTGTCACATCTTAAATAATATTATAATTTTAAAATGCAAACAATAATATATAAATGCGTGTATATATATATATATATGTTTAACAATGTATTTTAAATTCTATATTTGAAATATGAGATTGTTAAATAAACATCAATTTTGTACACGTACCCATTAATATTGTAAATTAAAATAAATGAATCAAATTTAGTACTGAGAAACATTTATTGTAAATGATAATTGATATCTAAAAAATATGTTACTTCATAAAGATATATTGTGCATGTTACAGATTAATATAGATATAAATATCATGATTAATATATTATTATATTTGTTGATTCCTACTTATTAACAAATGTGGTGTTAGTAAATAATTATTTTGCATTCATAATTATAGATATCTTTAGAAAAAGATATAAATCTTATCCAATAACTAAAAGATCTTGATACATATTTAATAACAAGCTAGTTTGTATTGACAAATATATCAAACAACTATATCAAAATGTTTTTCATTATTATTAATTTCTCAAACGATCTAAAACTTTTTATTTTAAAAATTATTTTTTTAATTTCCTAATCTATAGCTTAATTAGTCATTTATCTTTGTATTTGTAATCTTGTTAAATATAATTTTGCACCAAAATGTAAATATAAAATTTATATTTTTCATAAAAATAATTAATTTAAGGATTATAATTTATATGAAATAGAGAAAAAATATAAAATATATTTCATAACCTACCTACCTATAGGTATAGCCTAACCTAGTGGACTCCACAACCATTAAAAATATATAGTATATCTTTTTATTTTTGATTTATTTAATTTTTTATAACTATTTTCTTTTCATTTATAATAGATTAATTTGAAAGGAAAAATTAGTTATTGTTATTTTTAGTGAATATATTCTTTTTTTATATATAGATTTGTTAATTTATGGGTAAAAATGTAATAAAAAAAGGTAATTCTGTACACACCCCCATTAATACTAAACACACCCCATCCATACACACATTCTTAAAATAATAAAAAAAAAGAATGTATGTATAAATAGGATGTGTTTAATATTTAATGGGGTGTGTATAGAAATACCCTAAAAAAACTAATATACTATTAGACTGAGTAAATTAAAAGTTTTATGTTTGCAATAATGACAAGTAGTAATTTAGTATCTTTAACCAAAATGGTCAACTTTGTGAGGCCACAATCTGAATCTTCATGAGGGAGAGAGGAGAGGAGAGAGAAAAGGAAAGCACATGCACAAACTGATCAAATCTCATTTTTTCTGCACACATATATGATTAAATATATGTAATAAAATAACAGGATAGGTGAGAATTCCGAGGGTGGAGAGAGACAAAAGCCTTGGAAGAAGAGAGAGAAAGGGAGAGTAAACACTGAAGTGGAGAGAGAGAGACAGGGGAAAGTGAAAGCCTTGGAAGAAGAGAGAGAAAGGGAGAGTAAAAAGTGGTGCCTGCAAAAGGGCCCTGGCAGGGACAATAGCAAGAGAAAGAAAGCACCAGTACACATATATTACACACATGTAGAGAGAGAAAGAGGAGAGAGAGAGAGAGTGTCTGGGAGGTGTAGTGTGGAAAAGGGGGCAATCAAAAGCAAAAACGCAGCAATTGGTCTCTGCTATCCTCAACATACCCTCCTTTCCCAAAGCTTCTCTTGTCGCCCCTTCTTTTTAATCAACATTCACTTCCTCACTCTACCCCTTTTCGCCGGAAAATACTCCCTCCGGCGCCGCCACCGCCGAAGACAGTATCCCATGTGAAAAGGCTTCTCCTTTTTGTGTTTCTCTTTTCTGATTCTTCAGAAAAAAGACTGATTATTCTCCGTCGAGATGAAACTCCGGTGAGAAGCTTCGTCCACTTATTTCAGCCGGAAAACTTGCAACTGTGATATGAAGACGCCGAACTCCGGCGCCGGAGCTCTGGCCGTGAACGGCGCCGCTGGAGGTGATTCATTCAATTCTCTCTCTGATTTTCTAGCACATGAATTTTGAATTTTGCTGTTAAAGAAACAAAGTTTTCCGACACGTGTGAGTGATTGGCAGGTGAGAAGAAGAGCATTAATGGTGAGCTATGGCAAGCGTGCGCCGGTCCACTGGTGAACTTGCCGGCGGCTGGGACCCACGTCGTCTACTTTCCACAAGGCCACAGTGAACAGGTTAAAATTAATCTCTGTATATATTCACAGATCAAGATTATAATAGTAAGGTCTTCCTGTTGTGTGAAAGCTGCTAACTTGCGCCTCTGTGGTGTCCCTAAAAGTCACCATTCTGACAGTGGCTGACTAGCAGCATATTCTCGGCCACATGCTCTTTTGTTTGTGTATGGTTTCTTGCTATTTTGAGCTGGTGGTTAGCATAATTTATTGTGAGTATGAGGTGTGAGAATATATGTGGAGAAGTTTGCAAAAACTGGGGCATGCTAACGTGCGCTGTAATGGGAGAGGGGGGGGGGGGGGTGGTGGTTGATGAGAAACTAGTTGTCTTTCTGTCATTATCCCAAACAATATCTGTTATTTCTTGATTATGTCAAATGGTAGGCTTAGTTTATTTGGATTGGTTATTCTTGAATAGTTAGTGAGCACGTTGCTGAAACGGGACCCTCTGCATTTCGATTACGTGAATTTTGGGGAGAAAACGCTTAGAGTTTGTAACTGTGTGCAGATATTCACATAAAAGAGTAATTAAAGAATCTGGTAAAACTGTTATGCTAGTTGAAGTGTTCTGTTTGTGTAAGTTGGTTCTTGCAGTGATGTGTTTTTCTTACACTGAACGCGTGTGGTGACGTGTTTTCAGGTTGCTGCGTCCCTGAGAAAAGATGTCGATGCTCAAATTCCAAACTACCCAAATCTTCCACCCAAACTACTATGCCTCCTCCACAATGTTACTTTACATGTATGCTTAGTTGTTGAATGAATACTCGACTTTTGTATGATTTGAATATGTGATAACTAGAAGTGTTTCTCTGGCATTATTAGGCTGACCCGGAAACTGATGAAGTGTACGCACAGATGACACTGCAACCGGTGCCCTCGGTAGGTTTCTGCTTTAGTTGAAGAATGTTTTGGAAAAATTGTTGAATAGTACTTATAATATTTACTACTTTGTGAAACGATTTGAAGAGATGAAGGAGATAAGTGGTTGGGGGTGAATGATAATAAGGATAGCGTTTTGATTTCAGTTTGATAAGGATGCTCTACTAAGATCAGATCTATCAATGAAAGTGAATAAGCCACACACTGAGTTTTTCTGTAAAACCTTGACTGCAAGTGATACTAGCACTCATGGAGGCTTCTCTGTGCCACGACGTGCTGCTGAGAAGATTTTCCCTCCTCTGGTTCGTTTCAAGAACCGTTGTCTACCTTGTTTTCGTTGTCATTATTTAGTTAAACTGTATTTGATACTTGAGAATGAACGTTCGTGCCAATTCTAGGACTTCTCTATGCAACCACCTGCACAAGAGATTGTTGCAAAGGATCTGCATGATTCTGTGTGGAAATTTCGTCATATTTTCCGGGGTAAGCTTGTTGTTCAATCCCTCTTTTGGAATGAGTTTTAGGGTGTTTCGATTTGATTTATAGATGTTATGGCTGGAATTTAGGACAACCTAAGCGTCACCTGCTCACGACTGGGTGGAGCCTTTTCGTTAGTGGGAAGAGGTTGATTGCTGGCGATGCTGTTATATTTATACGGTAATGATATGCAAATTAGTGAAGTTTTGAAAGAATGAGTCTCGAAATCAAACACTATGTGTGATGGATTTGAGCTATTGGAATAGGGATGAAAAGCAGCAGCTTCTTTTGGGAATAAGACGGGCTAACAGACAACCAATGAACTTGTCATCATCGGTGTTGTCTACGGATAGTATGCACATCGGGATTCTAGCTGCAGCCGCCCATGCTGCTGCCAACAATAGCCCCTTCACCGTCTTCTACAATCCAAGGTCGTTATTGACTGATATATTCATTTGTGCTATTGTTAAAGTTAGTTTCTGAGTGTGTTGTGATTCGTTCAGGACTAGTCCATCAGAATTCGTGATCCCCCTCGCTAAGTACTACAAAGCTGTTTGCAGTAACCAGATATCTCTTGGGATGCGCTTCCGTATGATGTTTGAAACAGAAGAATCAGGGACTAGAAGGTACGTTCCTTATCATGTTAAGCATCATCGTATATTTAGTATTTGCAACTCTCGTCTGGCTTACATTTTCTACAGATATATGGGTACGATAACAGGAATAAGTGACCTGGATCCCGTTAGATGGAAGAGCTCTCAATGGCGAAACTTACAGGTAAGAATTAAGATACATACATGAACTGTGCTTTCTGTAATGTCTGAAAAAGTTGTGCATTGTAAGAAGAGGTTATGTTGGATATTTATAGGTTGGGTGGGATGAGTCAACTGCTGGTGAAAAACGCAGTCGTGTATCTATTTGGGAGATCGAAGCTGTAACAGCTCCGTTTTTCATCTGTCCTACAGCGCCTTTCTTTCGTCCCAAACGCCCTAGGCAACCAGGGATGCCAGGTATAGAAAATTGAACACTATTAATTCTGCAATGCAAACATCTAAAACTTGATTATGTTTCCTTAAATAAAGACTCTCATTTCTCGTTGCAGATGACGATGACTCGTCCTCTGATCTAGACAGCATATTTAGGAGGACAATGCCATGGCTAGGCGATGAATTCGGCTTGAAAGATCCCCAAGCTATGCCTGGCCTGAGCCTAGCTCAGTGGATGAACATGCAACAGCAAAATTCATCCATACCTAACTCAATGCAGTCCAACTACATAAACCCGTCTTTATCTAACCCTCTTCTTCACGGTTTGGATATTAGCCGTCAATTTGGGGTGCCCGCATCTCAAGGTTCCCATCAGAACAACCTACAGTTTAATGCTCAGAGGCCAACCCAATCAGCCCAACAACAACAATCTTCCACTTTCAACAATTTCAGCTCGGTCGTACAGCCACAACAGCAGTTCACTTGTCCCTCACAACAGACGAGCCAAGCTCATTCCCAGATTTTGCAGTCTCAGAGCCCTATCCATGCTCAGAATCTAATGCCAAATCAGCAGCATCCTGACCATGAAAACATTTCTGATAACCAAACTCAGTTTCAACTTCTGCAGAAGCTCCATCAACAACAGCAACAGCAATCCCTATTACACCAGCCTTCCCAATCGACACAACTTCAAGACCACCAAAAGCCACTCTTTGAAAGTCCATCCAGGCGAATCACAACGAGCCAAATGATGGATTCGCCTCAACCTATGCATCCTCAGTCACATGTGCCTAGTCAGCAGATGACAAGAAATAATAGCCAACACCTTCAATTCCCCCGTCCACCTCAGCAGTCTAGACTTCAGCAATCTGGAACACTATCAGAATTGCCAGGAGTTATGAGAACCAATCAGCTTTCAGCTGGAAGTGGCAGCATGTTGACAGGACCTGCCGGTGGGGGCCACTCTGCTGTCACAGATGATGTTCCATCTTGTTCTACTTCACCATCCACTAATAACTGTCCTAACACAGTCCAGTCCGTAATGAGTGGCAGAAATCATCGCGCTACAATGATGGGGGATGAGATTGCTCAATCTTCAGCCACTCTTTTGAATTCAGGTGGTTTAGAGCATATGTCTTCTGATGGTACTTTAGTTAAAGATTTGCAGCAAAAATCTGATGTAAAGCCTTCACCGAACATATCCAAAGCTCCAGGATTTTTTGCATCACAAACATACCTTAATGTCGTTGGAACACAGATAGACCATTTGGATAGTTCGTCTTCAGTGACCTCGGTTCTATCTCACCACAATGATGGCCAGATACCTCAAAACAACTCTCTGACTTTCAATTCTCATCCAGTGTTGTTTAGAGATGCCAACCATGATGGTGAAGTTCATCCAAGGAGCAGTTTTCCCTTTGGGGCTGACATTGACAATCAGTTCGACATGCCTATGTTGCCTGACCCGTTGATTACAAAAGACATGGTGGGATCGAGTAAAGACTTCTTGAATAATCTCTCATCCGACGAAGGCATGCTTTCTACCTATGAGAACCCCAAGGAAGCTCAACCTGAGATCTCATCATCAATGGTTTCCCAGTCATTTGGAGTGCCGGATATGGCATTCAACTCCATTGATTCCACCATAAATGATGGTAGCTTCATGAATGGAGGTGCATGGCCTGCATCACAGATTCCTAGGATGAGAACATATACCAAGGTTAGTTGTTTATATATGAATGCTATTCTTGTTTCAAATTCCATCACTCGTAACTTACCACGTACTATTATATATTCTTGAAGGTGTACAAGCGAGGAGCAGTAGGAAGATCAATTGATATTGCGCGTTACTCAGGCTATGATGAGCTGAAACAAGACCTGGCTCGTAGATTTGGTATAGAGGGACAACTTGAGGACAGGCAGAGGATTGGTTGGAAACTTGTCTACATGGATCATGAGAACGACGTCTTGCTTGTTGGTGATGATCCTTGGGAGTAAGTTTCAAAGAACCCCCATTTCTTTTCATCATTACCAACATTCTCCTTAAGTTTCGATTTTACATAAGTCTTATTATGTTGCAAGTCTTATTATGTTGCTGAATCCAGGGAATTCGTGAACTGTGTTCGTTGCATCAAGATCCTCTCCCCTCAGGAGGTCCAAAAGATGAGTTTAGATGGAGATTTTGGCAATAATGTCCTTCCAAATCAAGCTTGTAGCAGCTCTGACAATGGAGTCAATTAGCAATAGTACATAAGTAGTATTTCAGTGCCAGCAAAAGACTAAACTGCCCCTAACAACGTAAAATTCTGTGCCACCAGTGCTGGAGGCTCGAGGCAAGTTTGTCTCAAAGCGATGCTTTTATTCATTTTAGTCCTTTTACGTGACAAAGCGAGTAGATTCAATTTTTTGAACATATATGCGAGTGTGTTTCATTTTTTCGGTTATTGTAAGCGGTTAAAAAGCAAGGGGGCTGTGCCTTGTGATTGTAGGGCAAGCGTATTGGCTCGAATATATAGTCTAGGATTTGGGATATGTGGTGTTCGTCATTACGCGTTTTTCCACGTTTTTTTTTCTTCTTTATCTTGTAAGCACTTGATTTATAGCACATTGTATTGTAGAGAGAAAGAGCTTGAAATGTGTATGCTGCTATAGTTTCCAATTGTAAATATGGCTTTAAATGATACTTATGTTGGGACCATTCAGTGAAACTGAAAGGCCTTTTTGTCTGTATGAATGTTTCAGCTTTTGTTTCCTATACTTCTTGTGGCAAAATTCATGTAAATATCTTCCAATGATTAAAAGGAGGATATGTCCTTGTATTGTGTTTGGATCGAATTTGATGCGAGTGGATTTTCAAATCTATATATATATATATATATGATAAGACAGTTGAGACTCTTCAATGCTTGATAAATAAATAATTTGAAGCATTCTCCACTTGAGTGTATTCTATGTGTCACATATATTTTAATGGAAAAAAATGTGAAAAATCTAATTAAAGATGAAAAGTCATCTCTTCATCTCCAAATATTAAGTTGATAGTATGTATGGAAATTAATTACGAGGTATCAAGAAGTTTCATCATTTTTAAGATGGAAAAATATAGTTTTGCATTTGTGGATATGAAAGTTGAAGGGTTTATAGAGACAGTAATTAATTATTAATTATTACTATTATTGTGAATACTATTATTTCATTGCTTCATTCCTTTGTCGGTATGAATAAGAAACCTTGATTTCATGTTTGTGGTGGAACTATAAGTTGAAAGGTACCATTTTTTAAGTTATGTTGTATAATACAATTATTTGTTCTAAATTTATCATTATATCATTGAAATATTTATTTTCATAAAAAGAAAAAAGAAGAATATGGTAGCGACTAAATTTCAATAATGGATGCATGTAAGTAGTGACGGATCCAGGATTTCAATTGAGGGGTTCAAGTCAATAAGTAAGAAAAAATTATAATATATCGTAATTTTGATAAAATCAATATTATACAACAATTCTCTTCTATTTATCATGTTCTACAGTCAGTCATATTTTTTTTATAGTGTATTTTCATAATTTATAAAAGAATATAGAAAGATTATAAAATAAATTAAATGTTCAAGAACTTGTAGGTAAAAGAAAATGAGATTTAGTAAGAAATTTTGAAAGATCAAGATTTAAGTAGAATAGTGATACACGATAAAAATATACTTGAAAGTTTGAGAGCTTAATGATAAGCTTTGTTATAGACTTAAAACAAAAGATTTCATCTAACTTTCTTCATTTAATAAAGAAAAAATATTTTGTGCACCCGGGTGCATATGCAATCGGTCAATGCGTTGACCAACGTGCTCTCACGCTCCTGGTGGGCGCGCTCAAGCCCACCAAAATTCGCTCCAGATAGTGTTACCTTCATGTTATGTTAGTGTGACATTTATGTTATTTTAGCGTGACCTTCATGTTATGTTAGTCTGACCATCGTGTTATTTTAGTTCAATGTTTTTGAACTAAGGGTATAAAATTTGGAAATGAAGGTCACATTAACATAACCGAAGATAACACTAACATAAGATGAAGGTAACACTAACATAACATGAAGGTAACGATCAAAACACGCGAAAAAGTAAAGAGGTGCTGGCTGGGCCAGCCCGTGCCAGCCGCCGCACGACCCAGTTGCACAGATCTCAAATCCGTGCAACTGATGTACAGGAGAGTGACTCTTTAATAAATATTTGATATACGTTATTTATATATTTACCAAAACTTAAATATTGATTATCATTATTAAAATACAAGAGCTAATAATTTTAGAAGAATATTTCGTTTTTTTTTTCTAAAAAAACACAATCTTATAGGAATTTAAGCAACAAAATAATTTAGTCATTCAAAAAAATAAGTTCTTCCATCCCGCACATACCACAAATAATTTTTTTTCATAACCTTAGAGATATTTAGAGAATGCATAAATAAAATGTAAAATTATTTATCAATATTTTCCAACTAAATAAGAAATCACATATATAATATAAGACATGATAAATCAATAATAATAATGAAGAAAAAATGGTAAAAAAATAATATAAAGATGTCACTTTATATTAAAATTAGATGAAGAAATAAATGAGAGGAAAATTGAATAATTTAGGATTTGTGTTGTTAAAGAAATAACGAAAAGTTATTATGAGGAAGGTAAGAGAGAAATGGGCCCGGTTGAGAATGGAAACCATAGCCATAACTATTTGCTTAATATATGTTTTTAAATAAAAATTATGAAATTACTATATTACCCCTGCTAATTTTGAAATTTGGGGGAAACCTGGCCTTAATACAGGTCCGTCCATGCATGTCAGTGTTGGGATCAACTCGCTTTTACAGTAAATTAGTTAAAATATATCAAATTAAGATTTTTTTAAAAATCATATCATGTGTTTGGTTTGAGAGTGTTTTAAGATGCCTAATTATTTGTAAAACTCTATGGTTTAGATAATTACTTGGGTCTATTGACATATTTGCGAAGGGGAATTCTATACACACCCCAAAAATACTAAACACACCCCAACAATACACATGAACATTAAAATAATAAAAAAATGAATGTGTGTGTAGATGGGGTGTGTTTAGAAATGTTTGGGGTGTGTATAGAATTCCCCATTTGCGAAACTAAATTTATCTATTCAAAATAAAATTTAATCTTTTTTTTTTTTGGCAAGAATTAGCTATAATACCCCGTTTTCATAGAAATTTGCATAGTATATTTTTATTTATAATTTTATTTTTAAAATAATTTATTTTAAATAACCTCCACGACAAGTTTTATATTTATCAAGAAGAAATCCGTTAACGTTTCTTTAAGTTTAAAAAGTATTGATGGATACGTACTTGAGGAGACCAAGTTGATAATGATGTACTCTACATGCATGAGTAAGGAACGAAGAATAAAAAAGAAGATAAAACATATAATATGACAAATAATTATTAGGGTTAAATACTTAAATCAATTTGTACTTTTCAGGTTTTTACATTTGTTAACTAAACTTTATTTTTTGATAGATTGCAACATGAAGTTCACAAATTTTAGAAATTGTAACCTCCAACAAAATTTCTAGCAAAATTGGGATGTTTTTTTGGTATTTTCATGATGTTTGAGTCATTTTAGGAAAAAAAAAACAAAATTCAATTATTAGAATTCATATGTAATAAAATTGATTTTTTACCCGTAAATCAATTTCTTCAATTAAGGTAAAAAAATTCACCACTGATTGTGAATTTCAATACCAGTTGCAACTGCTGAAGAATACTACTTATATACTACCTCCGTCCCAAAATAAATGACGTTTTAGCAACTAAAATTTGTCCCAAAATAATTGTTGTTTTCGTGTTTCAAAGCATATTTACATGCAATATACCAAATATACCCCTATTTACTCACCTCAAATTAAATGTGTTAAGGAGATAAAATCACCTCATTAATTAAACATAAATAGGGGTAGATTGGACTTTTTATCACATTTCTTAATATATGTGCAAAAGGCTAAAACGTCATTTATTTTGGGACGGAGGTAGTATATATATATATATATATATATATATATCCTCTTAGGGTGTGTTTAGTAGAAGAGTTTGTTATCTACCCTAAATCTGTGTTTGGTAGAAGGGTTACCGGCCCGAGCTTAGTATCCGGCCCGGGCTTATAATTGGAAGAAAGGGGATTAGACTTGATTTTAAACCCACCATCCTTGGTGGGTTTGATTTTAATCCAAATAGTGTATTTTTATTGAATTTCCCTTTATGTCCTCTACATCATCACATATGATATATATTTTTTAAAATATGAGGGCAACTATGTAATTTCACATATTTAACCAACATTAACCAATACACCAAACACGAATTTATAAACTCACCAACTTTAACAAACCTATAAACATTCCTACCAAACACATATTACAACTAAACACATCCCAAAAACCTCCACACCAAACATCCAATTATACTGCATGAACAGTAAAAAACCCAAAATTATTATAATCCAATCCAAAACCAACCTTCGAACCAAACGGAACCTTAATTATAAGATCTAGAGATGAAGTACAATTGCTTTTTATTGTGCTACTATGTAGTACAAAGTTGTATATAGTCTCTCCATATTAAGCAATTAATTTATTAAGAATATCTATACAGTGAAATTCGTCAAAACTTAAACTTTACCTTCCAATTTTGTTTTATAAATTAATAAATAAAATTGATAAAAATAAAGTAATTCAAGTATATTGAGAAATTAAAATTTGGTTTTCAATTAATCGTAATAACTTTAATTATTTAATTTAAGGGTTAATTGTCAGGATAATCAGAACATTTACTCAAATTGTCATTTCAACCAAACTTTTCACTATTGATCAAAATAACACAACCTTATATATTTAGTATGTTTTTCGACCACAACCAGTTTTTGAAAAATTATATTTTTTATTAATAAGTTTCGGGGTTGAGGATCAGGTGGAGGTGGATAGACAAAAAAAAATACAAAAAAAGTCAGGCGAAAAGTTGCATATCAATATATTATGAATTTTTTTTTTCACTATTTTAGTCGAAAAACATATTAAATATATAAAGTTATGTTATTTTGACCAATAATAAAAAGTTTGGTTAAAATAACAATTTGGATAAAGGTTGTGATTTTTCAGGCAATTAACCCTTTATTTAATTTTATCAACTATTCTTCCAAATTTAATAAATAAATATATCCATTTTATTTGATTATATATATATATATATATATATATATATCTTGGCAAAAACTTATATAACCCGGATACGGATCTTAGATTTGTGCCCTAGCGCGTGGTTTTAGATATATACTGCTCATGTATCACGTGTATAATTTTAAGGTATTACTTTATTATGTTAAAGTATGATATTAAATATATACTCTTCAGATATCACAAACATACTCTTAAGGTATTACTTTCTATTTAGTGATAGACATTAACTATATAATTTTCAGGTATCATGTATACAGTATACCCTTAAAGTATTACTTGTTATTCACTAAAGCTATGTTGTTTTGTATGTAACTAATACCTTAATAATATACACATGATAATATGTATCTAACATCATTCGGCGGTCACGTTGGGGGCATCGTGCCCTGAAACACACAAGTGTCACTTTTATATCTTTATATTTGTATATAATAATAACAATCTGAATGTGATTCTCTCCTTAAAATTAGTTGTACTACTAAAAGTATAATATTAACGCAAATTCTGTTGTGCACTAGGTGCACGGATCTACTGGGGCGACCCGAATCCTCTCCCATTTGAGTTTTTTTTTTCCCGCTTCATATTGTTACATTTATGTTACATAAGTGTGACCTTTATATACAAATCTGGTGACCTTTATGCTCAATAAGTTAGAAAAACGAAGTTTTTCAGAAAATTTTGAGCGCATTTTTTGGATGAACATATCTTTATATTATATTAGTTGCACATTATTATCATATATAAAGGTGCAACTAATATCACATAAAGGTGCAAACTAATATTACTTAAAGGTGCAACTCATATCACATAAAGGTAAATATGTACGAACTTTGCTAAAACTCTGCATTTTTTTCTAAGTTAGAGTATATAATGGTCACTACATTTGTACATAAATGTCACACAAATTCAACATAAATGTAACAAACTGAAGCAAAAAAAAAAGTGTGCTGATATGGATCTATCTGAACCCGATACGGATTGTATGTGCACCTGGTGCACATGATACCAACTCTTATATATCATAGTGACCTCTTGTCCAGTAACCTAGTGTTCAGCGACCTGGTGTCCAGATTTTCTTGTGCTTAGTCATTATATCTTTTTCCCCTTAGACATATAAAATAGAATTAGATCTTCAAACTTAACCTGTAACACAATGCCTGTTACTGTTAAATCGTCTTCAATTTTTTCAAAACTGCTTTCTTCTCCTCTTCTTCCAATGATGCAGCCTCTCTCTCTCTCTCAAATTCGGTAAGTTAAATCTAAAAGTGAGACTTTTTTATATCACAAAAACTCATGTGAGAATGTCTCACGGATAGTTTCCGTGAGACGGATCCTTATTACCTATATGTTGAATCCATTTTCACAAATTTCAATATGAATTGCTAAGGGTGGGTTATGGGTTGACCCGTCTCACACAAGAAGATCCGTGAGACGGTCTCACATAAGACCTACTCTTTTTATATATCATCTTAATTTCTCCTTCTCTCTCCCTTAATAGACATGGTCATCAAATATTTCTCAACAACTCTATTTTAATTTCCTCATCTAGACTACTTAATTTAGTTTTTACATTTCATATATCTCATCTAATATTGTTATAAATCTAATAATTCTTTGAAGATTCCTAATTAATCATATAAGGTGTAGTAATTGAATTATCATATAGCTAATATTTATTATAATTCATCATGGTAAATAATGAAGTAAATTTACCTTCGTAAAAGAATTTAATTTATATGAAATTTGGGATATTACAATATATGCAATACCTTACAAATATATATATATATATATATCATCCTAAATATTAATATGTAATATTACAAAGGAAAATATGTATTATCTTAATATTATGTATGTGTAATCTGAAATATATTTTTGTGACACCTCAAAATACATTTGTCATACCTTTTCCTTTTACCATAACTATCAATAAATTTCCTATATATATATATATATAGCTCATTCATTATTTATTTATTTGTTTTGTAAGATTCTTTGACTTTCTTTCATGACCATTTAATCAAATTGTTTTGTTTATTGAAATTAATTTCTCAGTCAAAAGAAGGCGATTAAGGTGATGATCAGAAGGTTTGCATGTAGTGGGGAGCTATTATATATTAACCGACAATGAAAATGAAATTAACCTTAGCCTAACTTCCATAGTTGAGGCCAAAGTTGTTGCAGCAATGAATGGCCACAAAAAAAATTGAGTGATGAAAGAGAATCAATATCCAAATTGCCACTTCAAAACCATTCTCCCTAATACAATCAAGGTCACCAACTAATTTAATTTCTTCAATACAAAAATTAAAACTGGTTTTAATCAAAAAAAAAAAATTACCACCTTCAAATTCTTCTTCCCTAATACAATCAAAGTGACTTCTTAAATTAAAATTAGGTGTTAATTAGAAAAAAAAATGAAAAAATCGCATGGATATAGAAAGGAAGAGAAACAAAGAAAAGGAGGCGCAGAAAGAAAGAGAGAAAGAAGAAAGGCAAAAACTTGTGTACCCCGGTGCACCGTACCGTATCCCAAAATGTATTATTAGTTTGGTAAAAGAAAGACAAAAATTTGTGTATCCCGGGTGCACCGTATCCTAAAATGTATTATTAGTTTTGTATTAGTTATATACTCATGAGGTATTGTTGGTGTATTCATAAGGTATTAGTGGTATATCCTTGAAGGTATTAGTGATATACTCATAAGATATTACGTATATAATTGAAATATATGTTTTAGTGAAAGTAATATTCAAGGTAAATGTTACATGTTAAGATATTAATCATATTATTTAAATGTATTATAATAAGTGTTTAGGGGTATGGTGCCTGGGGATACGGAAGACCCACTCAAAAAGAAAAGGAGAGAAAAAAAAAAAAGGAGAAGAACGTGATTAAAAAAATCAAAAAGAAAAGGAGAGAAAAAAAAAAAAAAAAAAGGAGAAGAACGTGATTAAAAAAATTCAATTAAAAATATATATGTTGACCCACTTTCTAACTGGGTCGGGTCGGGTCCGGTCCGCTTGCGGACACATGCACATAAGTTTTGTCATGCAACATATATAATCAAAAAATATATTAATCAAATCATATCATGATTGATACTAAAATTGATGATATGTAAAACTTGCACAATCAACTTTTCTTTAATATATATATATATATATATAATATTTAAAATTATCTAATTTAACTATTTTTTTTTTAAATCCATGTATTACAAGATCCTATGCTAATATATGTATGTATGTATGTATATGGTATATAAATCATCTATATATAAGTGACAAACTTATCTACTATAGATTTCAACAATACGTAACAAAAATCGAAAAAGTCAATTTATAAATAATCTTTCCATACATGATACAAGACTTGTACTATATAAATCATAAAAATCAATATTATTTTTTCTCCAACAAATAGACGATTTTATTTTCACAAAATATTTTTTTCCTATAAATATTAATTATATTGGTGAGAATAATGTTGATGTGTAGTATACATCAATATATGAAAATTTTAATTTTTAAATCACCATGTAAATGAAAATTATAAACTAAAATTATTGTCTAAAATATTAGAGTTCAATTTTATTTTTATGTAACTCCTTTTTAATGTATGGTCAATATCTTTATACAAAAATTCCAAATTTTAGTGGAGAAAGTAGATTTATTTTTGAATATTTTGATGGCATCCTAAATTTATTCTCAAATTAATAGATGTTTCAATAACAACATTTTATAGGTAAAAAAATACCAAACCACCATTAATGTCTAAATACTAGTTCATTGTTGCATAATAGTATGTGCTTATGTTTAGATTAAATGTTTTGTTATCTTTTAGTGTTGGTGATCAATTTTAATGGAATTTGACTTTCACCACCCATACTTCTATACGATACTCTGAATATTTACAGTTACGTATAACTAACCAGTCTTGCTATCCTACCCACTAAATTAATATGTGTTCACTTCTAACATACCAATATTTAATTTCAATTATCATATAATAAGATGATACGATCAAATATTAATACACGTCAGCAATGCGCACTGTGAACATTCCAACATTTTCATATAGCTAATAGTGAATAATATGTATTACATGCATGTGTGCATGTAACATGATATGATGGTGTCTAAATATGTGTGTGACCTAGCTAGAAAAAGGAGGTTGAAGAAAGAAAGATGTGGTGATGAAATGTGTATAGTCTTAGTCCACCAAATGCTTATTCCTATATATATATCCACCAAATAAAAGGCAAAGCGTATAGTTCTGATGCAAAAAAATGTGTCCACCTCCCAAGTCCCAATTAGCAATGAAAGAAGTGGACATTGTCAATGTGACCTTAGCTTGTTACCATGTGTACTACTTTCCACCCTCACAACACAAACACACTATTATTGGCCTACCTCTTCACAACCTCCATGTTTACCAAACTTCTTTACATCCTCTTTCATTCTTCCAAACACACTAAGAAGAGGCCATTGTCATTTTTAGGTCTCACACGACAGGGCGCGCACTTGCAAGTGCGCGCACCACCTCAATCGTCGTCCCATATCATGGCTAAGAAACACTCGCTAAGCGTCCTCCTCATCGCGGTCTTGTTCAATTTTGCTGCACTGTCGCTCAGTCAGTCGTCTGAGGGTGAGATCTTGCTTAGGTTCAGAGAGTCCCTGAAGAACACGGGGAGACTGTCGAATTGGGATGTCTCCAAGCACCCATGCACCGGTTGGACCGGTGTGATATGTGAGAAAGGCCATGTTTGGGGGCTCCAACTTGAGAACATGGGCTTGCATGGGCTCATTGACATTGAAACACTCACCTTGTTGAAGGATTTGAGAAGCTTGAGCTTCATGTACAACGATTTCGATGGTGCCATGCCAAACGTCACGCGACTAAGCTCGCTTAAAACCATATATCTTTCCAACAATAAGTTTTCCGGGGAGATCCCTCCCTATGCCTTCTACTCCATGTTGTCATTGAAGAAGCTTCATCTGGCTAGCAACCAGTTCACCGGTCCGATTCCACAAACACTGGCCGCGGCACCCAAGATGATGGAGTTGAGGCTCGAAAACAACCAATTTGAAGGCCAACTTCCTCGCTTTGATCAACAAGTTTTGAAAGTATTCAATGCATCCAACAATAAATTGGAGGGACCCATCCCTTCCATCTTCAACAATTTTCCTGCCTCCTCATTTTCTGGTACTATTATTTTTTTTTCTAATTCAGTATCTTAATTCTTCATGTGCTTCAATTTAATTTCTCACATCTTTGCTATGCATTTGAATAACTTAATTCAAATCAATATAACCAATATCTCCACTCCATAATTTTTTTTTCATTTCATGTAATTTTTTCTGATATTTTTCATTGGTATCCTTAATTTATAAATATTCTGCCTCCTTACATCTAAAAAAAGTTGTATACTATATAAGTTTTAGTCCTTAATATTAGTTAACATTATGGTTTGATATGAAAAAAGTCCGTCTTCTTATAACAAAATTGTAGATCCGTCCCTGATTTGGAGTTTAACATTCATTCTCGGAATTCTCAGGCAACAAAGCTCTATGTGGGGGCCCTCTTCAAGTATGCTCCACCGACGGGCCCGCCCCCACCGACGTCAGCTCCTCGAAAGAGGGCGGCGTACCCCTAAAAACAATTGTGATCGCAGCTGCAGCTGCGGCTGCAGCTCTGATCGCCGTTGTAGCACTCGTCATCATCCTCATCCGCCGCAAGAGAGACTCCCACAACCAACCGGAGGCCGGTGCCGCCGCCACAGCCGCCGCCGCCGCCGGAGACCTGAACAGAATGGAAAGAGGTCAAGGCGGCGCAGCAGCAGTGTCATCGGAGCAAGGGAAGCAAGGCGTGAAGTTGACGTTCCTGAAAGAGGATGTGGAGAAATTTGAGATGCAGGACTTGCTGAAGGCGTCGGCGGAGGTCCTCGGAAGCGGGGTGTTCGGGTCGACGTACAAGGCGGCGCTGACCGGCGGAAGGGTGATGGTGGTGAAGAGATGCAAGCATATGAACCTTGCAAGCAAAGAAGACTTCAATGAGCATATGAGGAGACTTGGAAGGTTGAACCATCAAAATGTGCTCTCCATTGTTGCTTTCTATTATAGGAAAGAAGAGAAGCTCCTTGTTTCCCAATATGCTCCCAACCGCAGCCTTGCTGTCCGCCTTCATGGTAATCTCTCTTCCGAACTTCTGTTACATTTCGTGTTACGTCTCATGTTTCGTTGCATTCAATACACGTTAAGTGTTGAACAATGTGTCATCGAATACGCATGGTGTGTTGAATATTTGGACCAGGAGATGTAACACAAAATGTGAAAGAGTATCTCGTGTGAATCTCTCTTTCCCTTTTCTTTGCTTTTCATTCTTGAGGAACTCGGACTAATACTTCTATTACACTCAGTGTTACATCTCATATTTCATGACATTTATTACATGGTAGGGTTTTTGGTTTCAGAAACTATAACTTAAACGGGAATTTCAATTTTGATCTTAAATGTGCAATAATTTTTTATTTCTGTACACTCAAATATTTTTTTAAAAAATTTGGTCCTCTATGTTATAGTTTTTTTCAATTTCAGTCCTTTTTTTTTTTGGAAGTTTCAAAATTGTTGACGTTTCTGCCAGAAATTCTGATGGGGCCTTCGGAAAATCTGATATGGTAGTCAAATTCCGGCAGCCAAGTCAACGATTTTGAAAATTCTAATAAAAAAGACTGAAACTGAAAAAAAAATTAAGTATCTGTCAAAAAATGAAAAGTGCTCTACATACATGACCAAATTTTTATATACGTAAATTTTCTTGAAAAATAGTGGTTAGGACGAAAATTATAATTTTCCATGTAACATAAATGTTGGTTTATTGTCGTTAGGCAATCGGTCTCGTGATAACCCGTCGTTGGACTGGGCGACCCGATTAAAGATCGTGAAAGGAGCATCGAAAGGGCTTATTTACCTCCACAACGAGCTGCCGAGCCTAACGGCAGCCCACGGCCACCTTAAATCCTCCAACGTCCTCCTCGACGCCTCCTACAACCCCCTCTTGGCCGACTACGGTTTAATCCCGATCGTGAACAAGGAACACGCCGAGCAACATATGATCGCCTACAAGTCCCCCGACTACAAGGACGGACAACGTCTCACCAAGAAGACCGACGTGTGGAGCCTCGGAATACTGATCCTTGAAACCCTAACCGGAAGAGCTCCATCCAACGAGGTCGACCTCGCCAAATGGGTCAACACCGCCATCCACGACGAGAGCGGCGGTGCGGCCGTGGTGTTCGACCGGGAAATGGCCGGCGGCAGCCAGAGCCACGGTGAAATGATGAAGCTCCTCAACATCGGATTGAGCTGCTGCGAGGCTGACGTGGAAAAGAGACCAGAGATCAAAGAGGTTGTTGACAAGATTGAGGAGATTAAGGAAAAGGATTTTGATGATGATTTCTATTCATCGTATGCAAGTGAAAGTGACATTCGATCTTCAAGAGGATTATCTGAGGATTTCAAGTCCATTAATATATAGCACATATTGATATAGCTAGTTCAACCCTTAACATTGATTAGCTTTCATTAGGATGTCTATTTCATTCTTTTCCTTTAATTTGCTCCTATAATAATTATTTGTCTTCGTTTTTCTTGATTGGTCTCAATTTTGTTTGGATCATTTAGAAAAATCATCTATATCATTAAGGGTTAAATTCATTTTTTGTCCTGTTAACCAGGTGTCGTCCCATTTTGGTCCCTCTAAAATCCGATTTTCAATTTTAGTCCTGCTATCTCAAAATTTGACCAATTTCAGTTCAATTTCGCCGGAAATTTCAAATTCCGGGCCGATTTCCGGCGAGTGTACTGCACTCGCCCCCAATTTGTACAATTCCTCCAAATACGCTCACGTGGCCTTTTTTTTTCCAGTTGGCATTCCACGTCAGCAGATGAAATTATAAAATAAATTTAAAAAATGTAAAAACATAATTCTAAAACTTCACAAATAAAAAACAGAAAAAGGAAAGATAAAAAACGGGATTCAAATAACAAAAGGGGGAAAATCCCAAATTCTCAAGAACCCTAATTGAGCAAGGCAATGAAGAAGAAGCATTCCCAGGGAGGGGCGAAGTGGAGGGGGAGTTGGTGAGAAAGAGGAAGGCGATTTTGGGGCGGTGGAGGGTGGTGGAGAGGCAGGATTTGGCGGAGGAGAAACGTAGACGATAGCCTTGTGGAAGAGAGAGGGGTCATCGAGCTCATCAACGAGGGAGATGACGATTTGGCGAGAAGTGAGAAAGCTAGGGGCTGAGGGTGGCAGGTTCGACCACCTTGAGGAGGTGGACGGCGGCGAAGGCGGATGGCGGCGAAGGCGTGGGAGGAGTAGAAGACTATGTTTAATGTTTTTGTTAAATTTGATTTTTATTTTTCTTTCAATTTTGTTCCTTTTTTTTTCATTTTTTGATATATTTTTCATTTTTCAAAAATATATCTTCTGACTTTTTTTAACTTTTCATTTTTTTGTTAAATAATTTTTTTGAATTTTTTGATTTTTTTTCTCTAATTTTTGATTTTTTATATTTTTTATTAATTTTCTATTTCATAGAAATGTAAAATTCATTTCCACATATGTAAAATTTAGTGTAAAGGAATTATCTTGCCTCGATTGAGGACTTGTGTATATTTCCACTAAATATATAGATGTACAAGTGAATCATAAAGAGTACAACATAAGGAAATAAAATATACACCAAAGAATAAAATATTCTATGTATCTTCTAGTCTAACAACCCCCCTGAGGCGAAGTGTGGGGTTTTGCCCAACTCGAAGCTTGGAACGGAGAAACTGAAAAGATGGACGAGACAGACTTTTTGTGAAGACATCTGCCAACTGAAGTGTGGAAGGAACAAACTGAGTGATGAGTCGACCACTGGACACAAGCTCTCGAACAAAATGGTAATCAATATCAATGTGCTTTACCCTTTTATGAGAAACGGGATTTTGTGTGAGGAAAAGAGCACTTCGGTTATCACTTAGAAGGATCGGCGGTTTAGCGAGCAAGGCTTGCAGCTCTCGAAGAAGATTAGTGACCCATACGAGTTTAGCAGCAGTGTTTGCCATAGTGCGATACTCAGACTCACAGCTTGATCGAGCAACTGTAGGTTGCTTCTTGGCGCTCTAAGACACAAGATTGTCACCGAGAAAGATGGAGTAGCCATAAGTGGAACGTCGGGTCTGGAGACAACGAGCCCAGTCAGCATCGGAGTAACCAAGAATATGAGAGGGACCTGGTGAGAAGGAAATACCAAAATCCAGAGTTCCCTTAACATATCGTAGAATGCGCTTGACAGCTTGAAAATGTGCCACAGTAGGACGCTGCTGAAACGGGCTAACTGTATTGACAGAATATGCGATGTCCGGGCGAGTGATAGTAAGGTACTGCAAAGCATCCACTAGCGATCGATAAAAAGTAGGATCGGAGTACAGTGGACCATCAGTGGTAAACGTAATGCCAGCGGGTAATGGTGTGGACACAGGCTTTGAATCAAGTAGAGAAGCCCGATCAAGTATATCACGAGCATACTTCGACTGACTAAGAAAAAGTCCTGTAGATGGGTAGGAGACCTCAAGACCAAGAAAATACCCTAACTTGCCAAGATCTTTAACAGAAAACTCAGAATGAATACGATCAAGCAATCGTTGGACAGCAGCAGGGTCATTTCCAGTTAATAAGATATCATCCACATATACAAGAAGGTACAAAAGGCATCGATCTCGTGCAAATATGAATAAAGATGTGTCTGCAGTGCTGCATACAAAGCCAAGAGTTAACAAAAAGTTGTGAAACCTTTGATACCAAGCTAAAGGAGCTTGGCGAAGCCCATAAAGGGCACGCTTGAGTCGGCAGACATAATGCGGGCGAGTAGGATCAACAAAGCCCGGAGGTTGCTCCATGTAGACAAGTTTGGAGAGATGGCCATTAAGGAAAGCGTTTTTAACATCCAGCTGATGTAGAGACCAATTTTGAATAACAGCAATAGCTAAGATAACACGAATAGTGGAAGCTTTGACGACGGGACTGAAGGTATGAGTAAAGTCAAGCCCAGGAAGCTGTGTGAACCCTTGAGCAACAAGACGTGCTTTGTGACGATCAATAGAACCATCAACAAGAAGTTTAGTGCGATATACCCATTTAGAGCCGACTACATTGGTATTCGAAGGCCGAAGAACAAGATCCCAAGTTTGGTTGGAATGAAGAGCCTGTAGTTCTTCAGTCATAGCAGTAACCCAGTGAGGAATTTTCATGGCGGACTTAACACCCTTCGGTTCAGAGGTAGCAATCAGGGCAGAATACAGAACACCAGATTCATGAAGAGCAAGATCTGCAGGATAGCACGGCTTGAAAATTCCGGATTGAGAACGGGTACACATTGTATGCGTACGAGGAGGCACTGGCTCAGAAACGACAACTTTGGGAATGGCAGCAGGCGGGCTGGGTGGATCCGCTGCCCCATCATCTGTGTTCATAGGTGATTGTTGCAACGGTGGTGAAGCTGTCCCAGTACAAACCGGGCAGGAAGAGGACAAAGTCATCTTGTCCATTATGGGAACAGTGACCGTGGGCTGCACTTGAGCAGAAGATGAGCTAGAAGGATCAATAAACTCACTCACCTCAAGATCCGAGTATGGCTTTGACTGAGAAGAAACCGAATAGGGCAAACAGGTTTCATCAAAGCGAGCATTCCATGTAATATATGTGCGAGAAGAGACAGGATCATAACAACAATATCCCTTGTGATGAGAGTTGTATCCAACAAAAACACAGGGAGTACTTCGAGGTGTAAACTTGTTAGGCGCATAATCACGCAAGCATGGGAATACACGACACCCAAAAACACGGAAAATATCATAAGCAGGAGTAGTGTGAAATAGAAGCTCAAATGGTGATTTATGATCAAGAACAGTAGTGGGCAACCTGTTGATGATAATTACGGCAGTACTAAATGCGTGAACCCAAAATCGCATAGGAACAGAAGAATGGAATAAAAGAGCCAAGCCTGTCTCTGTAATATACCGATGTTTGCGTTCAGCACGCCTATTTTGAGCCAGAGTATAAGGACATGACATAAGGTGTCGAATGCCATGAGTACCAAAATATGCCTGTAATCGATTATTCGTAAACTCCGTACCACCATCACTTTGAAAGGATTTTAATTTGCAAGAAAACTGGTTTTCCACAAATGCATGGAAGCGAAGAAACACATCATAAAAATCAGACTTCGCACGAAGTGGATAGAACCAGGTAAAACGGGAATAGTCATCCAAAAAAATTGCATAATAACGATAACCAGTATCAGAAACAACTGGAGCTGGTCCCCACAAGTCACAATGTATTAAATCTAACACATGCAAAGATCGGTTCTTATTAAGCAAGAATGGCAAACGTTGACTCTTCGCCAACTGACATGGAGAACAAATAGTTGGCGAAGGCAACAAAGAGCTTATTTTCAAATGTCCACAAGTGCGTAAAAAAAAAATAATATCATTGGCCACATGTCCTAAACGAGAGTGCCAAAGGGAAAAGGACCCCTTTGGCAAAAACAAGCTACTAGAGACGGCTGTCAAAGCAGCGTGCGGTCGGGACAGCTTATAAAGACCGTGCTCACGCCTGTCGTTTGCGAGTATCGCTCCTGTTTCCTGATGCTTGATGTGGAACTGATCAGCAGTAAAGACAACAATCACAGGATAATCAGTGGTCAATTTACTTATAGATAGCAGATTCTTTGTGAGCGCAGGGACTACAAGAACATCTCTTAGTTGCAAGTGTTGAGAAACATGTAGTGAACCAACATGTGAAATATTAAGACGAGTGCCATTGCCAATAATAACGTAATCTGTACCAGAATAAGAAGATGAGGCATCCAGCTGAGAGACATCCGGAGTCATGTGAGCAGATGCACCGGTGTCCAAGAACCAATCTGAGGCAGAAAAATCAGACACATTGCACGAAGCAGAGAATGCCTCGGCAAGATTAGCAGTATTAGAACGAGAGTTACGATCATAGTGACGATCAAACCTGTGAGGGCAGTCAAATATATCATGATCCTCTTTCCTGCAAAAATGACAGAAGAGATTAGTTTGGCCACGATCGTGGCCACGACCGAAAGAACCACCGCGGCCAGAATTAAAACCACGACCACGAGTTTGAAAACGGCCTCTGCCACGGGATTACGATGCTGTGAAGGCAGCCTGTGGAATTTGGGCAACTTGTTCCTCAAGCCCTTTTTGAAAAAATTCATGACTTGTAGCTCTGGAGAGAAGAGTGGCAAAAGAGGGCATAGGATCTTGTGCAAGCTGGGCAGCAGTAAACGTGGCGAAGGATGATCCGAGACCACGAAGAAACCAATGACCTTTGTCCAAATCATCGATAGGCCGTCCGATAGACGCCAATTGATCACATAGAGTTTTAAACTTACGACCATAATCAGCGACCGATTGAGAACCACGTTTCATGGAAAGTAACCCATCTTTAATACTCAATTCACGGGCTTTGGAGGAGTGACTATAAGCCTGCGTTAGAGCAAGCCACACATCACGGGATGTGGTACACCCGATGGCCACTGCCAGCGATTCTTCAGAGAGTGTGGAGAGAAGAAAGAGTTTCAGCAATTGGTCTTTTTCATTCCAGGCAGTTCGCGCAGGATTAGAGATGGAAGTGCCGGCGGCATTGACGATCGTTGCTGATGGTGGCGCACTGGTACCATCCACGAGAGAATAGAGTTTTTGACTAATGAGGAGAGGTGTGATTTGAGCGTCCCAGAGGAGGAAATTAGAAGAATTTAATTTGACGGTAACAATGTGAACCATTGTTGAAAGAGGAAGAGGTTCCATGGAGTTAACGCCGGCCATGGAAAGAGAGAGGAGGAGATCGGCTGTGGTGGGAGGTTAGGCTAATACCATGTAAAGGAATTATCTTGCCTCGATTGAGGACTTGTGTATATTTCCACTAAATATATAGATGTACAAGTGAATCATAAAGAGTACAACATAAGGAAATAAAATATACACCAAAGAATAAAATATTCTATGTATCTTCTAGTCTAACATTTAGCCATGTCAGCGACAACTCAGCTTCAAATTTATATTGGGGGCGAGTGCAGTACACTCGTCGGAAATTGGCCCGGAATTTGAAATTTCCGGCGAAATTGGACTGAAATTGGTCAAAAATTGAGATAGCATGACTAAAATTGAAAATCAGATTTTAGCAGGACCAAAATGGGATGACACCCTTTTAACAGGACAAAAATGAATTTAACCCATATCATTAATGGTAGTTAGCCCTTAATTAATGAATGATATTCATTAATTGTGTATGAAGCTAGCTGGACTATTAGAAATATATATGAATCACAAGAGCAATTAAAGACACGACAATTCATCTCCATTACCAATTATATATTTGCACAAAACATATTTTTCCTTGTATGCGTTCATTAGTTGTTGGGTATACATAAGTTTTAATAATAATAATCATTGAGAGATGATTAGGTTTTATAATCTTTTTAATTCATATAACTTTGTTTTGAATAATCCAATTTGAGTTGTACGGTATAATATTTTTTACGAATTTTTTACAATAATTTATATACAAGTTTGAATAACTAAAAAAATCACATTTAAAACTATTGGATGACTCAATATGCCTAACATATAAAATATTAAATATTTTTATAATTTGGATACCATGATCTTTTTCTTTTCAAACAGTACTTTAAATTGAATTCGAATTTCGAAAAAATTATATTTTAAATTATTGATTACATTATTTCAAACTAGATAATTAATGTAATGTTAATCTTTTTCAAAATTTTGGAAACTACGTTTTTTTACCTAATTATGGTTCAAAAAATAAATAAATTCAACATCTTTTTAAAATACACGTAATCCTTATTCATTTACATAATGCTCATTTTTCATCTCTTTTTGCAATAATTTTTATTCTATTTTCTCATGTTTTTTATATAGTTCCACTATGAAATAAATTTGAAATATTGATATGGCTTAATGATGGAGTTTTCATCTACAATCTATTATGATCTACTGTTTTTATTATTATACTATAGGAGTCCACAGATACTGATGGCATAGCACCCGTCGTGTTATCTTTATAGTTTTGTTTGAGTTTTTCAAATGATGTCTTATTCATTTACATAATGCTCATTTTTCATCTCTTTAACAATAAATATATATATACATATATAATTATTCATTATGAAAAATATTAGGCAAAAACTTATATGAGTTGGACATACAAATTTAGATTCATACACCAAGGTTGACCTGGTCAAAACGCCCAAAAAAATGCTCTTTAACAATAAATTCATTATGAAACGCGTCTGATACTTGCGCTCAAGCCCATCTAAATTCGCTCCAATAGACCTACCTGTATGTATAGCTAGACCTACTTTTGTGTTATGTTAGACCTACCTTATGCCGGTAGGTTTAACATAAGATAAAGGTATGTCTAATACAACGTAATGGTACATGTACCAAACCTAGAGTTTTTTTTTTTTTGAAGTTTAAGATATGAAATTTTGGCAGAATGATTGGTTTAACATAACGTAAAGATTTGTCTAACATAACGTAAAAGCACGTCTAACATAACATAGTGGTATGTGTCAAAATTCAAAAATCAAGCGCAAAAAATGAAAGGTATGAAATCTGGACAGATAGGTAGGTTTAACATAACGTAAAAATATGTCTAACATAAAGTAAATGTATGTCTAATATAATCTATTGGTAGGTGCAAAAATTAAAACACTATGAGTGAAGAAGCAAAAAAAAAAGAGAGAGAGAGAGAAGCGGGTCCCCTGTCCCGGATCCAACCGGGGTTTATGGATCTCAAATCTATAAATCCATGCATCTATTTCATATGAGACTTGCTCAAAATATTATTAAAACCCGTAAAAGGAGGAAACATAGACAAGCAATAGTTTAATGTAATATTACATACCTATATATGAATACTCACATGTGAAATGACCAAATAAAGTCATTAAATTTATATAGTAACGTGAGAGAAAACAAGCCAAAACAATTAATTCAACCACAAAACTTGAGATTAAAGAGGGTAGTATGAAACTAGGTATAAAAATAAAAATGAAAATTGTAATCTACCTCAAAATCGTAATGTTACTTTATCAAATAGCTTTAGAATAATCCAAGAGATTCAGCATTTCCTCTCCAAAATACTGAATTCAAATGTTATGCATTGTTGTCAATGATGTAAGTATTGGTATTTTGATTTAACGGAAATATAAATGAAAATATTTATCAATATTTCACCAGTTTTCCTAAAATTTGTACCATGAAGTCATAGATATATACATTGAACCGATATTTATAGATATTTTGATGAAATTTATACTGGTTAAGTGAGAAAATAAAAATATCTAAGAAATATTGTTACGAGCGCATATTTGTATCAGTCATATGAAAAAATGAAAATATCGGCAATATTTTAGAATATCTGCCTCTCTCTCTCTCAACACAATTACCGGGTTCCATGTGTTGTAGTAGGCAGTGGTTGAACAGCAGCTAAGGGATTCACTTGGTATGAGAATGCAAGTTGCCACAACTCCACTAATGCCTTTTTTACGGACACCGCTTTCTTCGCAATAATGCTGCAACAACACGAGATGAAATACTAAATATCATCCTTTAATAACAAGATAATTCAGTGATTAAATGAACTTCCAATCCTCATTCAATGTTCTAAAGAAAACATAAACGAATGATATGGACTTTCAACATCAATGTCGTTGTAGTTGTATCATCCAGCACGTATACATCATGAAGATATGATTTTTTTTTGGTATGGAATAGATTTTCAAGAGATTCATCTCGATTCAGTTGATGCAAATTCAAACTAATGTACTAGTCCATCTGTTGGTGCTTTAATTAGCATGCCGATGATCTAACTGATATCCATGAACAATGAGATAATAATATTCTTACCTCTTCAACATGGCTTGCTTTTTCCTCATGATATAACATATGATCAACAGCAGAGATGCCAGCAGCACTTTCCCACTTGGTACCACTAACCGAATATTTCCGAACTTCAAATTGATGGTAGGAAACCACCACAAGCATGAAACTTTTTGTCGGGATAACTTCAGAATTTCTTCCTTTACTGTATAACTCCGTTCCAGGGGACAATATTCTGATGCAATATCTTTCTGATGTCTATTATATTGTTTTTGGTCTGGACAGAAATCAGAGTTATATTCATCTGGAAAATGAGTTGATATGGAGGTTTGAGATGAGCTGGTGACTGTAGAAGAACTCATCGACTGTAACCGCCTCAGAAGATCCTGAGAGACCAAGTAAAAGTGATGATGCAGAGGCATTTTTTACATTAACATCAAATAAATTACTTAGGCACATTGTTCATGAGCAGAATCGAAACTATAAATATCTAAGAACAAACCCAAAAATAGAGGAATCTTCATCAAGAAAATAAAGGCCAACCATCAGAATCCAGCTATAACAAAGTGTGAATTGTCTGGCCTTTGAGATAATATAACTATAAAAGTTAAAACTACCATTACGACCCAACATAATGAATCATGTGCTCTATTCAGCTTTGATTTCGAAAAATCTCTAGTCCGATATAATCTCTACTTCTCATATCTCTGATTTAAATTTGTGACAATCAATAAAGGAACCTAAAGGGATTCTTAATTCTAGAGAGGATGCTCTCTTCTTTAAGCCAATTATAAGCATAAATAAAAGGGGCTGGAAATTGATTCTTATGGAGAATTATTGTTCAGTATGCAGATATAACAATTACAAACCTCTCTCTCTCTCTCTCTCTCTCTCTCTCTCTCTATATATATATATATATATATAATGCATAATTACAAGAAGCATCCGAATTGTGAAATCAGAAATAAGATAAGATATTTAGTTGTTACCTGACGGCTCTCCATGGGCAGCATTGCTTTCTCCACCCAAGAGATAGCAAGATCCGTGTCTTTTACAGTTGTAGCAAGATATGTTACCACATAGAGTTCAACAAGTTGTAAATACTCGTCAACTCCGAGAGAATTCATAAAGCAAGACACTTCTGTGTCAGATTCCCCAGCGTCTGCACCTGAGCGAGGGTAATATCGGTCATCCACATACACCCAGCTATTAACAAACTCCTCAAGAAAGCCTTGAACATTAGTAGTTGACAGGCCCTCCGACATTTGAAAGCACACCCTGTAGACATCAAACAATTAGCTCATTGACATCATGAAATTTAACTTTTGGTTACTGGTGTAGCAGAATATTCACCATTACCAGAGCTGTGGGCGAAAAATAATGCATAATGGCCTTTTGATCACACGAGAAATACCTATTCTATGGCTAAGTGTAATTAGAACAAAAGCCAGATACCAAGTCATGGCCTTCAAGACCCCCCTTGGCACTTGAGTTTTCAATGGAGCCCAGGTGTTTCAGAGCTCAAATATAAATTCCTCAAGTCCATCCCAAACTCATGAACTTATCAAAAAGGAGAGGGTAAAAATTAAATTTTTGCCCTTCATGTTATGTATGTAAGAAGACTAGAAAATTCCAATTCAGTCTTTTTAAAGCATATATGCATGTTACTATTGACCACTGCTAATGAGAGGAAATGCCAATGACAGTACATACATTATAACTAAAAGTTGTGTGTTTCTGTTTGACTGAAAAGTTTTCAGCAGGTTCCATGTCCATGCAACAGATAAAGGTAGCATATCATCGCTTTATACCCATACTTCAAGTTAATGTCTAGACATTAAAACAAGAAAATTTGGTGAAGTGTGCAAGATATCTAGGTTGAAGTTATGTAAGTGGATATGTGATGGTCCAACAACAACCATACTTCAAGGAAACAACATAACATTTGCCATAATCCAAGCTAAAAATGATAAAAACAAAGAAAGTAACGTTGCTGAGTTTTGTAGCATCAATGAAAAGTTAGAAGGAATACAACTATAGAAAGAACAAAATATAGAAAGTACCCAGTGAGGAAAACTTGAACAGGAATGCCAGTAATTGAACCGAATAACAACTTAAGCTCCTTCAGAATCTCCGATGTCCTTCAAATTGCACCAAAAATATTTGAAATTGAAATTAAAAGGTGAATAAGTTGATTAAGGAAAACACCCAAAATAATAATAATAATAATAATAAATAATAATAATTTACACTCCTCAGTCCTTACCTTTGTAAATTTTTCATAGATTGTACAAGAACCATGCCAGCTGATTCCATCATATCATTCCATTCAAAATTCTCCGGAACATTGCAGCCTTTATCGCTATGATTATTATTTTGAAGCAATTGTTTAAGGATAGAGGACGCTAAAGACATTGCCTCATCGAACATACAGCAAACGAGATAACTGCCATTCCACATACACCCAAAATTAATGAAGAAAATTTAACAAGAAAACGATAGTAATGGAAAAATTCAACACAGAAAAACAAAACAGAAGGAGGTAGATGTACAAGCTACAAAGTCTTACTTTTCAGCGCAGTCAATTTCTTCCCAGATGGGCAAATTTTCATCCTTAATTGCCATTTTCCCTCCCAGACGAGGTGGAGAGGTAAGGAATAGAATAATGTTCGGCCGAGCTGTGAGCATAGAGATGGTTTTCCAAGCAATCAGAAATAGAGACGAACTTGTTTTGCAGGATACAAAAATACAATTTTACTCATTGATAAGTGAATGTATTTTAGGGAGTATATACCAATATTCATTAAGGGCATCTCCATTTATAAATTCACTAATATACAGCTTTAGTAACACACAAGATTTAAAAAAACAGTGAAACTTAGTAAAATTAGAAATTTGTGAATATTATTTATATAAAAAATATATACATGCTTTTGTGCAACACACATCTTTTAGTTTAACATTAAATGTACCACTACCTGATTAGTATATTATTTAATTACTGAAATATAAGTTGCATTAGTAAAGGATCATAATAACTTATTATTTATCATTTAGAAAATGGACAAAACTTATATACCATCGGGTACGGATCTTAGATCTGTGCCCCTAGCGTATGGTGTTAAATATATACTCTTCAGGTATCACGTGTGTACTATAAAGATATTATTTTTCCTTGTTAAAGTGTGATATTAGATATATACTCTTTTGTATCATGTTCATAGATATCACTTTCTATTCAGTGATAGGTATTAGAAATATACTCTTCAGATATCATGTGTCTACCCTTAAGGTATAACTTGTTTATTCACTAAAGATGTCGATTTTTTATTCCATATATAAGTAATACCGTAAGAGTATATACGTGATACCTGAAGAGTAAATATCTAACACCATGTGATGGTAGAGTTGGGGGCATCGTGCCCCGGGGGCATTCAAGTGTCACTCTTAGAAAATATATATTGTTATTCTACTATATGATTTAACTCTCTCAGCATTTATTTATATTTGATTGTATCGTTAGAGTTTAGAGTGACCCTTGATTTTTCTTTTCATTTAACGGGAAAAAAAAAACGACAATCAAAAGTTATCAAATAAATTTCATAGTTTACTTTAAAACACATATTGGCAAAAACTATTCAATTTCATTAATTTATAAGTTTGAAAAGTTTTAATACTTCTTTTAAAGCAGTTCAAGAAACCACACCAGCACCTAGTAATAATCCCCTCTTTTAAATGTGCACTCCACAAAACTTTCTAAATTGATCTAAGGCTCCGTTTGGATAGAGTGATTTGAAATCCTGAATTTGAAATGAGTGGATTTCAAATCCTTTCAAGTTGGAGTGGATTTGAAATCCACCAAAATGACTCCAAAATTAGCTCAAAATAAAAACCATGGATTTCAAATCCACATTCATCCAAACACTACCGGTGGATTTACTACCATGGATTTGAAATCCTTCCTCAAATTCACCTATCCAAATGGACCCTAAGGCATTTCATCATGTAACTGTGGCATTTCATCGAACACGTTGTAAGCAAACATTGACTCATGTAGTTAATTTAATCATAAATATACTTGTTATTCAAATTTCAAAAAGCACATTATACACACAAGGCAGAAAACAGAAATGGGGCAAAGATCAAAAATAAAACTTGACATGGATCGTAATCTTAAGTTGCAATCTTGCAGACAAAGAAATACATATAGAGTTTGCGGATAGTAACACAAAGATTAAAGCTTGGATACCTCCAAACTGTTGGAATCGAAAAGGGAGAAGAAATAGGACGCGTGTTCTTCCGATTTCGGCACTGAAATCTCTGGGTTTCAACTCTCTGAACTGGATGAATTCTAAAGATGTTGGATTGGAGACTGTTCTGCACTGAAAAATTTGGGGGTGAATACGAATTGTGAATGATTACTCAAAAATACCAATTTTAAACTTAATCACCAAAACAAATCAAATCAAGTAATATAATAATCGAATCAAACGCCATTACACTTGAAAATTGTTTACCTAGTTTCTTCTTTGGAGATATGGTAGATGGTGAATTTGATGAATTTGGGTATTATGCGTATGAATTTTGAGTGTCCATGAACAAATCTTCTTGAATTCTTCTGTAAGAGTTTTTTTTTTTTTCCTTTATTTTGGGCCTCGTCCTTATTGGGCTTCTTATTTAATTTGCTTTGGCCCAAGTTTTTTGGGCTATTTGGGCTTAATATTTAGGGCCGCTTTATAATTATGGGCTTTGTATTTCTCTTCTTTTGAGGTTTCTTCAATAAGATTTATGATCTTTAAAAAATCATCAAAACAAATCAAATAATATATAACTAGTATAAGTACTAGACATAAAAAATAATAAATTTTATTGGAAATTTAGAATAATCCATTACACGTGTGCTGCACAATTATAATATTTAAATATTTTGAGTTCAATATGGATTAATGTTAACTTACGAAAGAGATAATGTTCTTGATAATATTTCAACTTTAATTGGTACTCGTGTGATGTGTGGATAAATAAATTTCAAGTGTTAATAAAAATTTTAAATGAAAAATGGTACTCATGAGATCAATAGAGTTCGCCATACTTGTTTTAATTTAAACTATTACTTACATAATCTAATCTACGAATATTATAATATTTTCTATTTTCATCATACATTGCTCAACTACTTTAGTATTAGTATTAGCCATAACTAGCTTGAAAAAAAAAAATTATACAATTATATGCTCAATAATATATTAATAATGCGTATGTGGCAATATTATTTTATGTTATAATCAATTTTTGATAATATTTCGACCTCATTTGCTACCTGTGTGATACAACAAATAAGTTTCAAGGGTTATTATTTTTTGATATAAAAATGATGATCATGAAAAATGGTGGCTTCGAGAAGTAGTGTGAAGCAGATGTGTGGATATCAGACTTTACTTGAGGTACTACCCTATTTTATGACAACTATGAAACAATGTATTTGCTATCTTTTTATACTAATGTGTAGCTTTTTTTAATTGTATTAGGCATGGATATATGTTCACTTTCCAGTGTTTCGACCCACCCAAAATGTATATTACCGGCTAAATGAGTCCATTGCACGAAAATGGATCCAAAGAGCTTATGTTGGAGGCAACCAAGAGCATGTATTTGTTGTCCGTGAGATGTTAGACAACATGACGTCCCACAATGTAAGAGTATCTTTATCTTTATGAATTTCATATCATGCATTTACCCTTCATTAACAAGGTGTTTTCCTGTTTTGAACAATGTAGGTGAACTAGATAATGAAGTGTGAGATTGTTTCCCTCGACATGATGAGACTTTCTTCCTGGGGTGTATACGGGCATTCGACTGCGTTGAGCCCTACCATCCGGATTGAGTGCTTCGTCAATTCGGCTACGTTCAAAGGATACCAGACGAGCCCCTTGTTCCCCTCGTAGTCCGACGTGGTAACAACGATTTGAAGTACAAGGTCACTTGGGATGCTCTTGGAGCTTACTTCCGGGTATGAAGGAACCATGTGCTTTCCATCGAGGCCCATGAAGCTGTCAATCCACCATGAGAATGCGTCGAAGAGTACATAGATTGGTTCAACACTGTTCCACATCCAATAATCCAGAACCCATTGAACGTGCCAATAGAGCATGTTCGAAGTAGTCGTTCGAGAAGACCCGATCCCTGGGTAATGATCGAAGATGCTCGCAGATATCTGGATCCTGTCAACCAACAATGGGTTCAGAATGTCGATGGAATGGACCTGTCGAGTGTCATGTCATCTGGGGGCATGGCGTTCGTTGACCCTTGAGGATCTACCGGAGAGCCTTAGACGAGCGTTTGGTAGGACTCATAGAGGTCGTAAATCATAGATGGATAAATGTAGCCATGTTTTAACTATGTTTTAACCTTCTATTCTTCATTTTATCATTGACACTGTTTGCATTAACCTGGTTATGTTTATTTTAACTCGTTGTGCCCTATGCCGATTAGGTGAACTGACTTTGTTTATACGTAACTTGTCTTTAATTCGGTAATCCGTACTTTATGCTCTTGAATTTGAAGTCTTGGACGAAAGAACATTTAGACATTGAAGGAGAAAGTAAAGTTATAAATTAAAATATATATTAATAAATTATATATAATGTTCGAGGGTCCCCGCGAGGAACGGCGCGGGGATCTCCCATGTGGTGGGTAATATGATCCCCATCCCTGCCCCCCCCCCCCCCCGAGGTATAAAATTCTCCTCCTCATCCCCGTTACCACGAGGATATATTTTGGGGAATCCCTGCCCCGATTAAGGTGGATCCCCATGGGGAATCTCTGCCCCACTGTCATCCCTAGTTATCTGCCTAAGTGGATTTTAAAATAAGAGTTTATTGCAGAAAAAAAATCACGAATTTTACTTAATTTGCATATTTAACCAAATTTCTGAAAATTAGTAAATATAACACTAACTTTCGTATTTCTTGCAAATTTAACTAATAGACAGATTTCGAGTAGGTTTATTCCAATAATAAATTTGATTCTTGTAAGTCAAATAAGCTTAGTGAAGTTCCTCCTTGTGAATGATAAGAGTGAATGTAGAAGGATTACACCACTCTTGAACCGCTGTAAAAGCCTTTGACTGCATTTTTTACATTCTGATATATTTGTCATGCATTCATCATAGTTTATATTTGCTGATCATATCTATCATCTTATGATTATCTTGTTCTTTATTGATTTATATGTTTAAGTTCTTATATTGTTGAGAAACTCTATCCAAAATTAATTTCCACTGCAAAAGAATTATGAACAGTTAGCAAGTTGCACTTCTACATAGTGTTGCAACCTGCGTTGTAAGCAATGATGAAAATATCAGTTTCGGTAAATATATCGATACCTTGATTTTACGAAAATATCGATGGATATATCGGTTTCGGAGGAAATATCGGTACATATATTTTCCCGATATTTTTCCAATATTTACTAATATATACCGGTATTTTCTCTATATTTTTCGATATTTATCAATATTTTCCCTACATTTACCGATATTTACCGATATATTCCTGATATTTTCCAACATTTTTCAATATTTACCGATATTTCCTTGATATTAACGAATTTTCCTATAATTTTTACCTGAAACCACTGATATTGAAATTGGTATCGATATTTAGCCAATAATTATTGATATTTCATTTATTTTTTTACCAAAAAATGAAAATATCGGTAATATATCGTTACAGCCAGAGACGGACCGGCAGTGGGGCCAAGGGGGGCACTGGGCCCCCTGAAATTTTTTAAAAAAAGTAGGGGTATTTTGGTAATTTTACACATTTTAATAAAAAAAAATACATAGCAGCAAGCCAGCAACACACTGCACATCTCATTCCCAATCTCATTCCCAGCAGCAGACGCGATTTCCTCCCCAAAATCTCATCTCATTTCACTCCCTCCCCAAAACTTAAACCCTAATCTCTCCTTCTCTTTCAATTGATTCTCCATTAAATTTCAAGGTAAATTTTACTATTATTTACTCTTATTTACATTATACTTCATCATAATTATTTATATATAATGCTTTAAATTGTATATGTTTGATTTATTGATTAATTGAAAATGATTGTTTTTTCTTTTACATTTTGTTTAAGATTCTTATATGCTTGAAATTATGGAAAAATTTCATTGTTGTAGGAGATGGGTAAACTTATTTTATCAATTTTATTTTGATTTAGGAAGTTCTTGCACATTTAATTTATTTTTCAATACTTCAATCTTTTTTATAGATATAGATTATGGAAAGATACTTCGGAAAAATACGATCCAACGTGGAGACATCATCCTCTTCAATAAATGCACCCATTGTTCAACTTCAACCAACACCACATCAAAATAATGATAATGAAGTTGATATGGAAAATCTTCCGAGTGATCCGGGACTACGGCCTAACATAATGAGCTATCCATCTCATTTAATTGAACAGGTTCGTAGAGCTTACTTACTCAAAGGTCCATGTCAACCACGTGAACATGATTTTCCTCAAAAGATAGATGGAAATCGAAAACGTAAATTTGTTGCATCTTGCTTTGATGAATTCAATGATTGGTTGGAGTATAGTGTATCAAAAGATGCGGCATTTTGTTTATATTGTTATCTTTTCTCGACGGGACGTAGTGAAAGAGGGCATGATGCTTTTGTGTCTGAGGGATTTAATGTTTGGCGTAAGAAAGAAAGATTGAGAGATCATGTTGGAGATCATAATAGTGATCATAGTAAATGTAGATTGGCTTGTCAAGATTTGATGAATCAAGGTCAACACATTGAAGTGTCTTTTTCTAAAATATCAGAACAATCAAAGATTGATTATCGTTGTAGGTTGAATGCATCAATTGTTTGTTTGCGTTATCTCATTATGCAGGGATTAGCTTTTCAAGGAAATGATGAGTCAGGAGAATCGTTGAATCAAGGTAATTTTATCGAGCTTTTGAAAGTTATTGCTTCGTGTAATGAAGAAATCAACAATGTTGTGTTGCATAATGCTCCTGAAAATCTCAAGCTAACCTCTCCAAAGATTCAAAAAGATATTATAAGTGCAGCTGCAGTTGAGACTACTAATGTTATCATTAAAGACATTGGAAATGATTTTTTCTCAATTTTAGTTGATGAGTGTAGAGATGTGTCTATGAAAGAGCAAATGGGAGTGGTTATACGTTATGTGGATAAAAATGGATGTGTTATTGAACGTTTTCTTGGTCTTGTGCATGTTAGTGACACAACTGCAGTTTCACTTGAGAAAGGTGTCGAATCATTGTTCTCTACTCATGGCTTGAGTATTTCTAGTTTGAGGGGTCAGGGATATGATGGTGCTAGCAATATGAGAGGTGAACTTCATGGTCTAAAAAGTTTGCTACTAAAGAAGAATCCTGCTGCTTACTATATCCATTGTTTTGCTCATCAACTCCAACTAACACTTGTCGTCATTGCTAAAAAACATACAAGTATTGGTTCTTTTTTCAATACTGTAACACGTGTATGTAATGTTGTTGGAGGTTCTTGTAAGCGTATGGATATGCTTCGAGAGAAGCAAATTGAAAAAGTCATTGAAGGAATTGCAAATGATGAAGTCAAAACTGGGAGAGGATTAAATCAAGAAATGACATTGAAGCGGCCGGGAGATACTCGTTGGAGTTCTCATTATGGTACTCTCATTAACTTGATGCATTTATTTTCATCTATTGTTGATGTTCTTGAGTATGTTGGAGAGAATGGTAATGATGATTCACAAAGGGCTGAAGCAGTTGATTTGGTAGATATTGTGAATAACTTTGAATTCATCTTTGTTTTACATCTCATGAGAAAAATTTTGGGAATCACACATGAACTTTCACAAGTTCTTCAAAGGAAGGATCAAGATATTGTTAATGCAATGAATCTTGTGAAAGTATCCAAAGTTCGTTTGCAAGCATTGAGAAATGATGGTTGGGAGGCTTTGTTGAGTGAAGTTTCGGAATTTTGTAGCAAAAATGAGATATTTTTATCAAACATGGATGACACATATGCACCTCGAGGAAGATCAAGACGTAGAATTGAAAAGTTCACAAATCTTCACCATTACAAAGTTGAACTATTTTATTCTGTGATTGACATGCAAGCTCAAGAGCTTAATCATCGTTTTGATGAAGTGAACACCGAGTTGCTTCTATGTATGACATGTTTTGATCCTAGAGATTCATTTGCAGAATTTGACAAAAACAAGCTGCTTCGCCTTGCAAAATTTTATCCATCCGAATTTTCTGCAATTGCTCTATATGAACTTGAGAGTCAACTTGAGAACTTTGTTTTTGATGTGCGTTTGGATAAAAACTTCTCAGAAGTAAATGGAATAGGAGGACTTGCTCAGAAGATGGTCTCTACAAGGAAGCACATTGTTTTTCCGTTGGTTTACTTGTTGATTAAATTGTCATTGATATTACCGGTTGCCACTGCCACAGTAGAAAGAGCCTTTTCAGCAATGAAGATAATCAAGAGTTCTCTTCGCAATCGAATGAGTGATACACTATTGAATGATTGTCTAGTTGCATACATTGAAAAAGATGTATTTAGAAATGTTAGCAATGAAACAATTATGCATCGGTTTCAGAATATGAAAAATAGAAGAGAAATGTTGTAAATTCATTCATTTTATCGTACAATATATTTATGTTATTGATTTAGAATTTTTGTATCTATATTTTTTATTAATTGACTTGAGCCCCCCTGAATCAAAATCCTGGGTCCGTCACTGGTTACAGCCCATTTTTGTTTCGGTCACATGAAAAAATGAAAATATCGGGGATATATCGGAGATATATCGGGATATTTTTATCCTTGGTTGTAAGCTATAGTAGCTTTCATAAGCTATAGTAGCTTTCAATGCAGAAAGTTCGATAGTTTTGAAAAATCAATAGAGGTTCCCCAAACCTTTATGCCACTTGGACCAACTTAACTAAATGATTATGAAATTATAATTAAAAGGTTATAATATTACATCAAAAATGTTAATATGATTTTTGGAGAGAATGATTTATATTGATTTTGAAATTGTATATATATTATATAATAAAGGTGTTAGTGTGCTATCATAAATGTTAGGTTTATATATCTAAAAGGTTATGTATTTACAATGTAAATGTTTTGTATGGTTTGTATAACTAACAGTGTTAATATAAAGGTTAGATTACTATAACTAAAATGTGAGGTTATTCTCTTGAAAATGCTATGTGTATTTAATATGAATGTTAGGTTATTATCACTAATATTATGCACATCTAATATTTTTTGCTGTTATCTTTGTATATTATAACTAAAGCAGTTTCTTGTGTTATTGGTAAAAGTCGAATTATTATATGTGTGTAATTTTTAGACGTCTGAATTTTTATAATTTAATTGTTACAACATGTAGACCAATATTGAGACGTGTTGCGTATGTTGTATGATGAACAGACATTATACATTGTCGTTGATCGCACTTTCACTCAACAACAATAGTACTTCACAATGGTTGTTCTTATCATTGTCGTTGAGCGACAAAATCCACTCAAAGAAACAGTCATAAAAAAATGTTGTCATTGAGCGCATTTTTTCGCACAACAATAATGGTTTTAAGCAAAACTATTATAAATAACAACACAAAATGTATAAAAGTGTTGTAATCCTCGTGTTGTTGTTGTGCATTTTTTTGTAGTGAAAGATTATAGAATTGTAAGTAAATGTTATACTTTGTACATAAGGGTTATTAATTTTATTCATATAGGTCATCATAATATAACTTTGTGCAAATGTTATATGATTTTAAAGGTTATACCAATTATACATAAATGCTATACAATTTGCCAGAAAAAGGTATGGAGTACATAAAAGTTTTTATAATATAATATAAAAGTTATACACAAATGCTTAGCCTGCCCAAATGCACATTACATAATGATTATAGACTTTATACATAACGGTTAAAATAATATAATAAATGTAACTAATGCATAACTAAAAGATTTTTCAAAAAAAAAACAATATCTGAAAAAACATTAAGAGACTAGAACAAATTAACATTTTGGTGTTTTAGAACTAAACTCATTTGCAAATATTTTATCTTTTTGCTTTTTTTTTTCTGAGAATGTTCCTTTATTCGTTTTCTTCCCCCTTTGTTACAGAACGATTAGGATCTTGAACAACATTTGATGAGTTGAATTTTAAAACATGTTGGAATTGCTGAACTTGTTGTAGTGATTTCATTCACAGTCGCAAAATCTTTACTATAACTTCTTTCAAGTATTTTTCTTGTGATGAAACATCACATATGAAGGAGTTATCTTGAAATCCAATAGTGTAGAAATTGATGAGATGCATTTGAGGAACTCTTTCTTCAAAATCCTTGAGTAAGGACAGTGTATACACCTCAGAAGCATTCTTTTGTAATCCATTCTTGATACAACTGATTCAGGTATTCATCTCATAGACTGAAAATCATCTAGTTGTTCTTTACTTCTCCAATGTTTGATAGTTTCTTTTAAAACTGTATATAATTTGGTTAACTTGTACTTTTCTTAACATTAAATAAAATTGCATGGTTTGTGCTTTAGTACTTCTTTATGATGATTGTATACCAACTGTAAAGAAATTCTTGCTTAGTGTTTTACACCATTTTCTTCTTAAAGTGCATAAGCGTTGAAACCAAGGATGATCTTCCAAAACATATGTTCATATCATGTTTTACCAACAATTCTCAAACTCATTCTCATTAGCACAATCTGATAAAAACTTGTTGAATTGATGTACATGATCAGACTTTAGTTGGGCAAACCACCTTACTACATTTTGTTGAAGTTACCATAAGCACAACCGATAACTTGTATCAGAGAAATCTCTTGTTGAGTAATTATAACAAAAAGGTTAATATAGCATGATAGCAAAGTCAACACATCTGATACTAAAAAAATTAAAAAGTTATAATAGAAATGTTTGGAAAATATTAGATAATGTTAAGTAATTATAACAAAAATGTTAAGGTAGGATGATAGAAAAGTTAACACATTTGATATGAAAATGATTAATATTTAAGTAATTATAATAAAAAAGTTAACGTAGCAAGCTAGAAAAGTTAACACATCTGATATTAAAAGAGAATAAAATAATACCAATTAAATTTTTTTAGTACTATCGATGAAAGCTTATGGTATTGTTTACAAAACCTTTTAGTATAGGGAACAAGACCTTTTTGAGATTAGAATAGTACATTCTCTATTGCATATATAATTGCTAAATCTGATTCTGTGAATACAGTTATTGGACATTTTTCTCCCACTGACTTCTTAAATACTTGAAGAAGCAATTCAAATGATTTTTTCTCATTAGCCATAAATGCGCAAGCAAACATCACATTTCTCCAATAGTTTTTTATACCAACAAATGTAGCACATATTAAGTTGTACTTGTTGGTTCTATATGTTGTATCGAAAATCATAACATCACCATAAATTTCATAATCTTCCTCCATCTTTGAGTCTGTCCAAGAAGATTGTTTAATCTTTCATCATCATTTAATTGAACCTTGTAGTAAAAGCCTACATTTTCTTTTTGTTCTTATTGTATCATATCTATCATCTTTTTTGTACATCCCCACCTTCAATTTTTTTTTTTTTTTATCTTGACTTGATATATAAAATTCAAATGATCTGTCATTGTATGCCCTATAACTTCTTCACCACCAACATCTTCAACCATGTAACGAAAAGACTATATTGGATGTAAGAGATCATGTTTTAGCTTTGCCTTTTTCATTAATGATGCTTCCTTCATAATGGTGTAGATCGTTCCATTCATGTTTAGTGAATGATGCACTAGAACATGACGCACAATCTTATACAATCCTTTATTATTCATCTTAACTGTCATACATGCTTTGCAATATGTGCTTGAAATTCTAAATTTCTTCCTTTTAATTGTTGTAGTATTCTGCGATGTTTTTACTCTAGCACTTGAGCATATGAATTTTGTAGCCAACTCAACAGGGGTTCATCTCTAGAGAATCTATAGGTAAACTTACGAATACTAAATCCCAATGAATAAGCGTGCTTACGGTAGAGTTCATACATTTTAACAATTATTTCCCTTGGAATTCCAACTAGTGAACCAATTATATCTGCAAAATAAAAAACTGTAATCAGCCACATAAACAACTTTTATGTGTTATTGGTATAAACTTAATGTATTCTTAGTATAACCTTTGTTTACCATTAGTATAACCTTTTTATGAGGCATGCAAACTGAAAGTTAATATGCCTGTTTACTTTGAAGGTCGGGTTTGATTGGATTGATAAAAACTTTGGGCTTTTACTGTTCATGAAAGACAAAAAAGGGTTAATTTGGGTGTTTGGTATACATGTTTTGTTGTGGGTTTGATGAAATTGTGTGTTTGGTACGAATGATTGGAAGTTTGTTTGTTGTTTGGTATATTGGTTAATAGGGATTAAAAGTTTGAAATGACAGTTTTACCCCTAATGAATATTAAATTATAATGCCATTTTAAATTAAATTCAATATTCAAATCAAATTTCCCAATTTCCCAAACCCTTTCAGAAAGCTTTCGTGAACTTTCATATGCTTCTTCCCCAATTTCCCCAAGTTCTTAATCATCTTTTCATATGCTTCTTTCCCATCTTTCCCCAATTTCATATGCTCCACCTCTGCCACCCCCCAACCACCCACCCACCCCTAGATCTCCCATTTCCTATTCTACCCTTGACTCAAAGCAGCTCAGAGCACTCCAATCCAGTGGCGAAAGCAGAAATTTTTTATAGAGGAGGCACAATTGAAATCAGTATATAAGATTTTTAATTTTCCATATAAAATGTTTTTAAAGTGATTTCAAAATTTTAGTTTATATATTTCATTGAAAAAAGACATTTTACAATTAATTTAGACAGTTCATCATGTCTTGAAACCTATGAGTGATATTGTAAGTGATATGCTCGAATTTTTTTTAAAGATAAACCACCAAATTTTCATTCATTCATTAATTCACCACTTATTTGGTTGTGAAACCGTGTTTTCATATATTCATCACAAATTAGAAATTCATCTAAATTATCTAACACCTAACTGAAACTCTAACTAATGTCAAATTGATAGTGTCCAAATCAACAATAACAATTAATTTTCTAACATATGATTCATTACACATCAATCTTTACATTTTACGTGAGAACCACTATCCACTGTTAATACACTTTAGTTTAATAGACATTCATCGTAGCAACAATAAGTATGAAATTAAAGACTCGATTTGATGGAATGAATATGCAGGGAAGTTCAAAAAAGTTAATTATGAAAATGAGAAAAAAAACATTTTGTAAAGAGTATTTTTTTTTTTTAATTTTAATGCATCAAAAGTATATTATAGAAAAAAAAAAAATTAGGGGTGGCACTTGCCACCCCATGCCTCTATGTGCGTCCGCCAATGCTCCAATCCCTCAACATTCCCACCTCCAAAGACCCTGCTCTCCGCTGCTGCGCTCCGCCGCTACGCCCACCACTACTTGCGACACCTCCTCTCTCTCACACTCTCCAACTACTCTTAAGATGTTGCTCTGACCTTGACAGCCCTGGAATCCCTCTCCACTCTCACCTCCCTAAATCTCATCAACACTAGGGACAATATGGGCTTTTCAAAAGAATTACTGTAGGGACTAGACAAAACCCACCAACATTGGTGGGTTTAAAAAGTGGGAAATAGCACAACCTAATCCATATGTCAAACCTGACACAATTTCTAAACCCGGGCCTCAAACCCTTGTAGTAAACATGTATTTAGGTTGGAAATAAATCCTTATCCTACCTAAACCTATAAAGTAAACAAGACCTGGAGATGTGTTATGCATGAGCAGTGAAAACCATTATGTTATGATAACTTTTATAAAAGTTAAGTAGTGAAATTTTTTATGTTATGTTATAATAACTTTTACATTACTTAAAGGCAACCTAAGCGATATTAGTATGAAATATACATGTTAAAAAAGTGGAGATAAATGTACCACCTATAAAAATATGTACACTTATTTTAGCAAAACCTTTATGTTAAAAGAGTAATCTTTGTGTAGTAAATCCATGACATTAATTTATCTTATAAATGCATAACCTTCAAAATAAATTTATTACCCTCGTTTATTTCAGTAATTGAATCAGGTGCATCAACAAATTCTTCTTCATCACTAGATAACTCAACAATTTGATGTGTATGTGATTGATTGCCTATATTTTAAGATTAAGAATACAATATGATACATAATTTCTTTGTTAAATTGATAAATTTGAATTGAATTTCATATAATTGTCTCCACTTTTACCTTCCTCTTCCATTCTTCCATTCTCCATTTTTACCTTCCTCTTCCATTCTTCAATTGAATTTCAATATTATTATAAAATGAATTGAAAAAAGGTTATGGAGAAACACTTTAATTGAGAATTAAGAAAAATGAGTGGAAGATGAAAATGGAGATGAAGAATAATTTACGAGTTGATGGAAGAAGATGTGAGTGCTGCCAGCTATGAGAGAGCGTATCGAGTGAGAGATAAAAGTTGAGGGGGAGCGATTAAGTTTTGTGTAAAAAATACATATATGTACTTTATTTAGCCTGTCGAATCAAACCCACTTGCACGGATTTAGATCTGCATAATTGGTTCACAAGAACATCATTTAAAAAAAAGATTAAATTCAAAACCAAAATTTATAATAAATTGTTATAATTTTATAGAGATATATTGTGATTGTAAATAGAATTATTCATTTCAAATTTAAGCAAAGCCCAATGTTCAGTTTTCGAATTGGCCCAGCCCACTATTTACTGTCTGCACCGGCTCAAAATCTCGTCTGAATCTCTCTCTCTCTCTCTAGCATCTCAAAATCTCGTCTGAATCTTTCTCTTCTCTCTCTCCGTCTCTCTCTCTCTCTCTCTCTCTCTGCAGCACCATTGCACTGGTAAAATTTTGATTGTTTTTATCTTTCAACAACTTATTCTTTTTCCTATTCAATCTTGTCCCCCTAATCGTTGTCAGCGAATACATAGGGTTTAAGAAACTATTTCGTGTTTTCAATCTGGAAAACGTTTATCCGCCAAAACAGTAATACTGGTTTTATTTGTTCATTCAATTTCTGCCCTGATTTCAATCTTTGAAGAAATAAATTTAGTTTGTATAAACGAGTATACTCTTACAATTTATCTGATGAAACTGTTGAGATTTCCCCCCCTTTTGAGGTTTTCAAATTGAAAAATTGATTCTTTTCTCTACTGGTGGGCAGTTATTCTAAGTTGAAGAGAGAAGTATAAGCAGGTTTTGGACTCATGGTTACTTACGAAACTGATGTCTTTCCTCATCTTCAGGTACATGCAAATTCTCTGCAAGTTGTATTAGTTTGATGTTTCTAACTTTGGCCATGTTAATTTTGCTGTGTGAGATGTTGTTCTGGTGTAACGCGGCATAATTAGTTATAATTTGTCATCATAGTTTGAACTTAATTGTCACTGGCATGCTAATTATTGTGGTTGAGCACTGCATCTAATTATAAAGCCGATTTGGTGCTTAGTAGAATTATAACGAGCACAGCATGGTGTTGCTTGAACCTCAGTGAACTTGATGGGAATGATATGTGAAATGATGTATGTGATCCCATATGTTGTGGATTTGTTTACTAGTTTCTGATGCATCTTCGTCTGAGATTTTTTTTTTTTTGCGTAATGCATCTTATATGTTTCTGAAATATAAGATGTTGAGCTATGTGCCTGAACAAGTGGGATGCTTGCATCACAGTTGATTGATTGTAAATAGGTCATCCTAAGTTATAGTGTATTAATAATGCTCTTTTCTTTTGACCATGACATGCTTTGACCATTCTTGTTAGAGGCGCTAGAGGCACGGGGAGATGGGCTTTGCGCTTTTGCATGGGTGAGGCGTGCGCTGTTAAGGAGGCGTGCACCTTTTGTGCCTTTATCGCCTCTACCTATGCACCTCAAGCGCACCTTTGCGCCTCTCATTTAATCTTTTTAGTATTCTTTACCCCAAAAAACACATTATTTTTTCTTTTCAGCTCATTTCCAAGTTCCAACGGTATATTTAACCATATATATCAGTCAAACATATTTAGACAACTAAAGCTTGGAGAAGTTAAAGTATCAAAGAAAAAACAAAAGAGAAACAAAACACAAACAAAGCCTTTTCAAGCAGTTAGATGATGATGATGAACTTAGTTTGTTGAAGTTTGAACTTTAAGTGAGTTGTTTACACTTTAAATTAGTTATTAGGATGTTATCTACCTGATTTTTATTTTTTACTTATTTTTCTGTCTTTTTCATCCTTCCTCTTGCCTCGTGCGCCATGGCACCTCTTGTGCCCCTGTGCGCCTCTTGCCTCTAAAAACTATGGCTTTGACTGGTGCATATCTCCTACATGTGTTTCTCCACTAATTGATGCATGAGTAGAGTATTTGAGTGTCAAAGAAGAAAAACAATATTATTATGACGAATTGGCCTCCCGTTATCAGGAATTATGCATCTGTTGGAAATTCATCATCTAATAATATTGATGATAGAGAGTAGTAATATGTCCATGTTAATGCTTGTTCTTATTATCATCCTACTTTTCAATATGCTAGAATCTAGAGCTTAAAAGGACCGAAGTATGTAGGCTTGACAGTATTAACTTCTTGCAAGAATTTATTCAAAATTGAAGTCCTCCTGATTCTCTATTTTGCATGAGACAAATGATGCTGAAAACCCAATGTCATGTGTTGCTTAACTACTTAATTTATTTTCAAAGATTGTCTACTCCTTTTGCGTTCACTAAGATCCACTTAAGGTTTTGGCAGGGCCAACCACGGGTCCAGTCAAATCTATGGTTGGGGTCGAATAGTTGGTTCATATGCATAGCCTTGAGATTCTTTTTCACAAATGTGATAGAGAATGAAGGATTATTGGAGAGTTTGTATAATAGTAGAAAATAATTAGAGGTACATTGATGGAGTTAAGAGTTGATCAATGTAGGAAAATAAGCTAGGAGACTGTAATATAAAAGAGAAGGAACAGCTGCAATTTATCCATGAGTGAACTCCCATCAAGTTCAACTCGTGCCCTTCAGCCTATTCTGATTATTCTGATAAGTACTGCCTGCCCCTCTCTGCACATAAGGTGTTAAGTATAGGCTAAAATCAAAGTATGCAAGAAGACAATTTTATTTTATGAGAGATCCACAATCTGGTAATTGGGCCCCTTAATTTTATTCTAATCACTGATCCCAAAAAAGTTACTAAATATTATCCCTTTGACTGCTTTTTGATAATAGTAGATATCCAAAATCCAAATCGCTGAATTCGATTTATACCATACATTGTCTTACTGTTACATTAGGGCGTTTTCATTAGAACCTAGAGCCTACCCTAACATTGTCTTACTGAATCGCTGAATTCGATTTATACGACACATTGTCTTACTGTTACATTATGGCGTTTTCATCAGAACCTAGAGCCTACCCTAACTATAGCATACGATCTTTCTACTAGGTAGAACTCATTTGATTATGTGTAATTTACCTCAAAATCATAATATAATGATAACAAGAAGATATAATATTTTGATTTTGAAGACAAATGTAACTTATCACCTGTTTGTACTTCACCAATATTTTATCCTTTTTTGAAATTTATCCATTCAAGTAATTAAGTAGAATATGAGTATTAAGTTGGTGAAAAGATAGTGAAATTCTAGTATTTCATTTCTTAGATAAACAGATATTTATTAAGTACAAATCTGAAAATTATACTGAACTGCTGGAAAACTTAAAAATTGTGAACTAGATAATTAATTCATGCCCTCGTGTGTCCTCATCGAGGAGAGGTCCTATACATTGATGGGACAACTATCATATGTTTCTAATCTCCTTAGGGATGAGGCATAATTTGGTAATGTGGGGAAGGCAAGTTCAAGTTGAATCTAGAACCTTCTGGCAACTTTCTTAGTCTGATACTTAAGGTTTGTTGAGAAGATGCTGATGAGACCAAATTGATTAGTGAGTTCCAGTTCATTTGTGATGGACCTACCAATGGTCTTTGATCTCTGAGTTTTCTGGAGTTTTCTAGCTTGCCTTTGCAATTTTTGCATTTCAGTAGGGGCATATTACTTTGAGATGCTTGATGCTGTCTTTACTTAACTCTATATGAACTTGTGAGGCTAGTCTTGGAATTCATGCTGTGCTTTTACAATGAGAGTGGGACACGGAAATTATATGTATATATGTCCAGTATCTTGGGCACACAATTTTAATTCAGTGTGCAGTCAATGTCTATAAAGAGAAAAAGATGAGTACATGATGTGTTTGTTCAATATTATTTATTCAATGTCTTGACTCTTGAGCTTAAATTTTTTCCATTGATTGCAATAAAAGTGATAGTTTCTTTATATTATAACTAGGATGTTGTGCTGGAATTTCGTGCTGGGAGAATGCTTATGGAAGGAACTCGTGTAATCCCTGATTCTCGTAAAGGACTTGTTCGTATTGGAAGGGTATGAGAAAAACAAAATGCTATTTCTTGACATGCTCTATTTCTCTAGCCTTTTCATTTTCTTGCAAATTATGAAGTTATTCTCACTCTGTAATGGAGTTAGTTTCTCTGAATTTGAAAGTTATCACTTTATAGGTTTTCCTCAAGGCTTGACCTAACCATCTGTCCTTATCTTTTACAGGGAGAAGAAGGGCTGCTTCATTTTCAATGGGTCGACAGATCTCTAAATATTGTTCAGGATGTATCCTGATTAATGATTATTCTTGCATTATGACAAATGATTATGTTTGATGCCTATTGTTTTTCCACAATCTCTTTCTTACTAGCTCGTTGTTGTTATTCCTTAGCTTTGGTCAAACACAGGACCAGATTGTTTTTCCTGATGAAGCAGTATTTGAAAAGGTACAGATCTTTGCAATTGGTTAGATTGTCATATGCGAGGCTTTCCTAATTTATTCGTAAAACAATTCATCTAATTTGTTTCATCTGTATCTTTCAGGTTAATCAATCTTCCGGAAGAGTATACATCTTGAAGTTTCATACAGATGACAGAAAGTTTTTCTATTGGTTGCAGGTTGATTCATGAGTTCAATGTAGTTTTATTTTATTTATTTATTTCCACACAGACTTACTTGGTGTCACTGAGTGTGAAGATTACCTATAATTTGCCTACTTTATGCTTTTATTGTTTTAGGAGCCCAAAGCTGAGGATGATACACAGTTATGCAACTCTGTTAATGTCTACTTGAATCAACCTCTAGGTATTTGCATAGAACTGCATCAGCTATTTTTTCCATGGAAAGTATATAGGTTTTAGTTCCTAAAGTCTTTTTTTTATTCTTTGATCCTTGTCGTTGACTTAATCAATTGGCCGTTCCTGCAACTGTGTTTAAGCTTTATTTGATGTCAAACAGAGTTCTCCAGTGAGGATGAGCCTGATGCTTCAGTTCCTGTGCAAAGTTCAGAAATTATTGCTGAGGATGATATCTCATCCAGGTAAGTTTTTAACAATATGGAAAAGCTTGTCATATGGTTGGGTACAGGGATAAAATCCTCAAGTGATCATATTGAAATTTTAGTAGGATGAATATGGATGTATCACCAAATATGTTGATATGTTTCCTCATTATTTATCTTGAGTGGTTCATCTGTAAATAACTTATCTTCATAAAATGCAAGTACTGTCTCCTGTGTGTGTTACCACAGAAACATGCTGGAGAATTTACTTAACTTTGCATCACTTACACTTTCATAGGGCTGGAAATTTGGTGGGTCCTAGCATGGGCGCAGAAGCAAGTGGTGATGTAACATCTGCTGGACCGGTAAAGCTGGCAGATCTGCAACGTATACTTAGTAATATAGGATCTGCAGGTATTTAGTTCAGGAATGTGTCATTTTTGTGAATGATTACTTATGATTCTCTCAGCTAAAAACTTTTGAACCTTTTTGTTGTTGTTCTTAAATGTAGATGAAGCTGTAGATCCAGATGCAGGTATGAGATTTCTTCATCCTGATTTATTGTGATGCTAACCTTGAATAACAGTATCGCTCATCATATTGCAATGCATGTGTCTTATGGGTTTCTACATTGTCAGCAACTTCATAGTACAAAGCGGCTTCTTTTTTGCTGGGCATCTATGTTGGAGTGAAAGGGAAACACACACGAATAATAGTAACAAGTGTAATTAATGCTCAAAAGAGAAATCCATCCTGCCCAAGCGCGAAGAGCTAATCACAACAATCAGAGGAGTAACTCTTCTGCCCAAGCGCACAATGCAGAAACTCAAATACTTAAAATTTCTAGTAAATCTCTATGGAGGCTACCTCGTTTTATTCAACTAACATACCAAGGTCCATGCGCAACCATCAACTTACTAGTACTAAAATGCCCTATACAAAAACAATAATTAAAATACAATATATCAAAATAACAACTCAAACCACGAATGTGTCAATTCCCCAGGACGGCTACGCATGCACCTTGGGCTGCCTTTCGGCTATAAACCTTGTCTGTAACAATATATCAGTTTAATGTATATAAACTTATATGAGATTTTGAATACTTGAAGAGCAACAATGCAGTCATACCATAGACACTGGGATTTCACTAATGGATAACATAAACGTCGCTAAACTGTTGTAAACACCTTGATTTTTATCAGGATAATCATCATTTTTATCTTAGATGGATTCTCTTAATCATTGTTTGTTGTTTCTAATTGATAAACCGTACTTGGAACGTTTGAGGTTCAAATTAATGGGTTCTGAAGTGGTAGAGCACCCTACTCTTGCTCTGATTCATTTGAGATGTTGATGTTACTCTGCTTGAATGGCATATTTAATGATTACGCTCTTCAACTTGAAAACGCTCTGATTTCCTGGTTTTCTAGGTTTCTCTTCAACTTGACAATGTTCCATTTCCTGGTTTTCTAGGCTTGGGATTAGGTGATATTTTGAGACCGGAATTTTTATTGCCGCACATTCAAGAGCTACCTTTAGATCAAGAGTTAGCATCATATTTACCGGAGGTAAAGTAGGGTTCTCTAAATTATCTGAATATTTTTAACTGCTCAACATTGAGATTCATTGCTAATTACAGGGGAATTGGACTCCAGAGGAGCTATTAGAATTGCTACAGAGTCCTCCATTCCGCCAACAACTAGATTCATTTACTTATGTGCGTCCCAACAACAGTTTTCAATTTTTTATGTTTTGGCATGTCTTGTTGCCATATTAAATTGTCTTTATTTTTTATTCTAGGTGTTGCGCACAGGACAAGTGGATCTGACACAGTTTGGCATAGATCCAAGCAAATGTGAGTGTTGAGAAATTGTACCTTTTCCATAGGCAGAATTGATTTTCCCTTCTCTAAAGCGCTTCTCTATAAACATACATCCTACTGTTAGAAGATCATCTGATCAGCACCCGCTAGCAAATATGATTCTAATGTGCGTGCTTAACATTGTTGCTTTCCTAATTTCTACTCATAATTTGCTTTATCGAAGTCTTCTAACTTTTATGTTTTGGCATCTGAAGATGAACTTAATGTGCGGATCCTTTATACTTGGAGGTCCATATGAGAATTTTCATGTTGTCTTGGCATATACAGCTCTGCTTTAAGAACCCTTGCATCCTACGTATTATATTTCTGAAGCTGACTTCTTTTTGTTTTCTGAGTTCCTTGCAGATAAATTCACTGTTCCTTCGTTTCTTGAGGCCCTCGAAGATTCTGTTGCCAGAAAATCTGATCCTGAAGAGTCGGCCCAAGGAGGCAATGATATACGATCTCAGACATGTCCCAGCAGCGATGCTATGGATGAAGGTCAATAATGTTGAATTAAATATATTGGTTACAGCTGTTTATTTATTCCATGGTTGATGCTTTAGATGCACTGATCATGCTGTGTCTTCTCTTTTACCTGGTTTAAAAATAGAGACCTAATCAAAATGTCGTTTTTCTGCTTGCATGCTTAAATGTGCGATTACAGTTGAAAGTGAAAATTGAATATTCGATCATACGTGTTTGTGCCCAAAAAAGCTTTCCTCTTTTAGGCACTAATTGAAGTTGTTGAACACTGATCAGATTTGTGTTATGGAAATAGATCAGTTACGAAATTTCATCTTTTTTGTTTTGTTAATTCCTGTGATTGGATTTCAAATGTGATTGGATTTACGTATCTAAAATACAAGATTAGAAATGAATGTATCTCAAATTCATTGATTTGTTCCTTTGTGTATGTCCTATCAGAACACCTATATATTGTTCTCTTGTGTTCTGTTGTTTTAATAATCATCATGATTCGTTCTTGTACATGATTTGTTTCTTACCACTATGCCTATATATATGTATATATATATATATATTATTATCTATATAGATTATATAAAAATATAGATATTTCTTAAAAAATATGGATTGACTAATATATCCTTATTAAAGATTATATTTAGGGTTATAATAGTAATTTATGATTTTCATAGTTAAATAATTTTACAATAGAATTTTAAATCAAAATTATATAGAGTTCTATTATGAGTAGGACTCTAATTTACTATAGATTTTTTTTAAAAATTTAATTTAATTTAACATAGATTGTATATTCTTATAAAAAATTATTATTTAAGTTTAATAGTAATATAATATTTTTGATTTAAAATTTTTATCTTCTACGTGCAATGCACGTTCTGATACTCGTTTTGTTAAGGATTCTTCTTGATGTAGGGCTATTTTTGATAAGAACTCATCTTGATATGAATTAATAATCTTGATAAGGATTCTTTTTACGAATGCATTGATTTGGATGATTCACAAAGTTTGTTATCATAAATAAATCGATATATAATTTGGGTTTCGTTCTTGGTTAAAATGAATTAATAAGAACCGAACTCAATGAGCTATTATTTAATCAATGTAGGTAAATTCTAATAAAAAATAAGGTAAGACTTCTGATCATTAATTTAGTTAAAGCTTTTAGCTACTGATGAAATTATTGGCCATCGATCTAATTAAGTCTTTTAATTACTGATAAGTTTATTGATCGTCGATTTAATTAAGACTTTTGACTACTAGTAAAATTATTAATCATCGATTAATTAAGCATTTCGGCTACTGATAAGGCTATTAACCATCGATTAAATTAAGTCTTGTAGCTATTGATAAATGCTATTGGCTGGTGTTACCAAGTCATTTGACCACTTACAAAACTATTGATTAATAATGAAAACGACCAACAAGCTCACAATTTTTTGCATACTAAACAAGAGATTAAACTTGTTGGCTGCTGAATTAAAACACTATTGCTCGATCATAAATATTTCAGATTGATTGAGAGAATGATTAGTTGTATAAGCTTGAAGAGTAAGACTTGTTTTAGTGTTGAACACACACTAATGTAACTATTATTTGTTACCTAGTTCTCCATGCAACAATACAACAATACACTAGTAGATAGTAGCAAGACATGCACAAGCTGTTGTATTTAGCCATAGTTATATTTTATGATTTGTAGAACAAAATCAAGTACTCCCTCCATCCCATCTCAACTTTCTTACTTGCCATTTTAGTTTGTCCCAATTGAACTTGTCAGCCCGTAAATAGAAACAAAAGTCAAATATTAATATCCTCATATTTCATCCTTATTACAAAAATATCACTTAAAAGCAAAAAACATCTTAAAATGTCACAAAAGTCAAACACTTATATCCCCATATTTCCTCTTTATTACAAAAATATCACCAAATTATCTTAAAATGTAATAGTCAATTGTTTTTTTTTTAACCTCCGTGCCCGATCAAACTAAGCAAATTCAACCGGGACGGAGGTAGTATAAGAGTAGGTATTACATATGCCTGTTGCGTCCAGCTTCTGGGAGCTTGGCGACTACACACTTTCACTCTTTGCTTAGAACTCACGCATATGGAAAAACTCAAGCCTTTCCTTCTCTCTATTTATACCTCGATCTCCACTCTAGGACAAACGATACTTTTGTCATTCCTGTCTTGTGTGTAAAGAAACCCTATTCATCATCATGGCTATTCTTCCTTCCTCTCTCCTTCTTTCTCTTACTACTTGTACCTTAGTTTAGTACTCTCTGTCAGCCTAATTATATTTTGAGTTGGTTTTGTGTGAGACCGTCTCACGAATCTTTTCTCGTGAGACGGGTCAACCCATAACCCACACTTAGCAATTCATATACAAATCTATGGATATGAGTTCAATTCATGGGTATTTAGGATTCGTCTCACGGAAACTATCTGTTGGGTGGACACTGTGGTCAGCAGTGGCTCAGAAAACCTTAAGTCTGCACCAATCGAACAAAAGGGCCAGTGGGAGATATGGGTTAAACACTCACTGAGTCACAGAGACTCAAACTCTAGATCTCACTAAGAGATCTAAGAACCCCAAGCCCCTTAACCTCGAAGCCTCGAGAAACCAACAGAGTACCCCTCGCTACCACCCTCACTCACACCCAAGACCACAGAGCAGATCTCACTAAGAGTTAGGGTTTTTAGGGAAAAGACAGAGAGGGACTTTGAGAGAGAGAGAGAGAGAGAGAGAGGTGATCTGTATCTTGCTTCTACAGAGATCCTCCACTAGAACCCCATATGAAGGGGGTGAGTGAGAGGAGCAAGAAGACCATCGGGTTTCATCAAGAAGGGGCGAAGAGGGAGGAGAGGAATCGACAGAGGCGAGATATAGCAAAATGAGGGGAACAAGAGGGAGGCCACCTCATTTAGGGCAAACGGGGTAATGGGCTTAGGGTTTAGTAGTGGGCCTGGGTTAGTTAGGGAATAAGAATAGGAACAGGCCCAGCACCAAGCCCAACACTAATTGGGCCAATATTCAACATTCTCCACCTTTGACCCAATCCCCACTGGTCTGTTCGATTATCAAAATGGTGCAGAGGAATCATCATAGCCATATACCTGCAAACACAAAACACAAAGTTAGTACAGGACATAAATATTCACTAAGCAAGGAAAGTCACTAAGACATGCACAAAGCTTCATGACAAACAGTCATATACAATACTCAAAAGATTACAACTTTTCCTTTAATATGGTAGGTCAAAGTTTAATGTCTTCAGACATGATAGGAATTTTTCAAGAGAAGCATTTAGTGCCCATGTCTGCAGGATTAAATTGGGAGACAATTTTCTCCAACTGAATAACACATTTTTCAACAATATCCCTAATGAAGTGGAACCTTACATCAATGTGTTTAGTTCTATCATGAAAAACAAGGTTTTTACACAGCTGAATACCAAATTGGCTATCAGAAAAAGACAGTTACATTACCATTTAAGTAACCAATTTCAGAAAGTAACCCTTTTAACCAAATAGCTTCCTTTAAAGCTTCAGTTATAGCAATGTATTTAGATTCAGTAGTTGATAGTGCAACAATGTGTTGGAGTTGGGATTTCCAACTAATGCAAGAACCACATAATGTAAACACATAAGAAGTGGTTGATTTTCTATTATCCCTATCATTTGCATAATTTGAATCAACATAGCCAACTAAGTTAACACCTTGGGTAGAGTAAGAAAAATTCAAACTTACATCCTGAGAGTTTTTAAGGTATCTAAGCAACCATTTCAGTGTTTCCCAGTGAGGGAGACCAGGGTTGGACATATACCTGCTTAAGCAACTGACAACATAGGCAATGTCAGGTCTGGTGCTGATCATGAGGTACATTATAGACCCAATGACATTGGAGTATGGAACCTTTTCCATTTCAGCAAATTCAGAATCAGTTTTAGGAGACTGATCCTTACTTAATTCAAAATGAACAGCAAGAGGCACAGAGACAGATTTAGAAGTAGACATAGAGAATTTATTCAAAATCTTTCCCACATAGGAACATTGGTTTAAGAGTAATGTTTTGTTCTTCCTGTTTCTAACAATATTCATACCCAAGATTGTTTTTGCATCACCAAGATATTTCATATCAAAATTGTTACTGAGGCTTTTTTGAACACATTCAATAGTTTTTAAACATGGACATACTAAAAGCATATCATCAACATATATTAATAAGAAGACAGGAACATAATTGTCATTTTTGAAATACAAATAGTGATCATAAGCACTTCTATTAAAGTTCAAAGTCTGCATGCATTCATCAAACTTTTTATTCCATTGCCTAAGTGATTGCTTTAGACCATACAAAGATTTTTTTAATAAGCAAACATGGTTAGATTTAGTAGAATCAACAAAGCCATCAGGTTGTCTCATATAGATTTCCTTATCAATATCACCATGAAGGAAAACCGTTTTTACATCTAATTGCTTTAATTCCCAATCAAAATGAGCAACTAAGGCAAGCATGATTCTCACAGTTACAAATTTCACAACAGGGGCAAAAATTTCAGAGTAATCAATGTCTTCTTTTTGTGTAAACCCTTTAGCTACAAGTCTAGCTTTAAACCTAACATTTTCATCTTCATTTTTAACTTTAAACAACCACTTATAGTCCACAATAGAGCAGTGTTCAGGTTTAGGCACAAGACTCCAAGTATTATTAACATGCAAAGAGTTCATTTCATCATTCATTGCTTTTAACCATTCTTTTGAATTTTCAGATTTTAAAGCCTCTTTGTAGGTTTTTGGTTCACAGCCATCTAAAGATTCAAATATATTAAAAGCATGAGAATCAATGTGAAAATCATCAAACCTTGAAGGTTGTCTAATGTTCCTCCTAGGCCTATCTCTAGCAAGTTGATAGTTCTCAAGATTATTTTCATTATTATCACCCACATGTTCACCGAGCAAAGTATTATCAGATTCAAGATCAACATCATCAGAAACAAGCAAAACAGGTTGCTCCATCTTAATAGGAGCAGTGCTAGAATCAAGCATGGGTGCAGGGGCAGATAAGCAAGGAAAATCAGATTCATTAAAAATCACATCCCTACTTATTACAACTTTAAATCCAGGGTCATCTCTTAGCCAAAGCCTGTAACCTTTTACACCATTAGGGTACCCTAAGAAAACACATTTTTTGGATCTTGCTTCAAGTTTATCATTCTTTTGGTGAACATAACCAGCACAGCCAAAATTTTTTAAGTTAGATAGGTCAACAGGTTTTCCAGACCACACAGATTCAGGGCACTTACCATTCAAAGGCACAAAAGGAGATCTATTTATCAAATAGGCAGCAGTACACACTGCTTCACCCCAGAACTTTTTAGAAAGACCAGAGTAGTTCAACATACTCCTCACCCTTTCTAAAAGAGTTCTATTCATCCTCTCAGCAATACCATTTTGCTGAGGGGTGTAAGGGACAGTTTTATGTCTTTGGATACCTGAATCTGCACACAACTTATCTAATAAGTTGTTGCAGAATTCAAGACCATTATCAGTCCTTAAAATTTTGATTTTCTTACCAGTCTGATTTTCAATTAATGTTTTCAAACACATCAGACTTGAGTTTCAAAAGCATAACCCATACCTTTCTAGAAAAATCATCAATCACAGATAGGAAATAGGACTTACCACCATGTGTAGGGACACTAGCTGGTCCCCATACATCAACATGGACATATTCAAGTATTTCAGAACATTTAGACAGGTTTGGGGAAGGGGAAGAAGGAAAACTGACTTTATGTTGTTTGCCTTTCACACATGATTCACAAAAGGGCATGCAAGACACTTTATCATTACCAAAACATCCTGCATTATGCAACAACTCAAGCTCCTTATTACTCATGTGACCTAATCTACAATGCCAAAGTTGGATTTTATCTTCTTTAACAACATTAGCAGAGACAGGCAGAGATTTGGCAATACACACATACAGATTTTTTCTTTTTACAGCTTCAAGAAGCACAAAAGAACCTTTAAAAATTTTCATTACTCCATTTCCCCATTTTCTTTCAAAACCATCATCTTCTAAAGCAGTACAAGAAATCAAATTATTGCATAAATCAGGCACATGTCTAACATTTTTTAGGATGAACACACAGCCTGAATTACTAGATAAAGAAACATCACCTATTCCTGTAATTCTGCATTTCTTTTCATTACCAAGGGAAACATAACCATTGTTTATATCCTTATAAGTATTAAACAGATCTTTAGAAGGTGTCATGTGAAAAGTACAACCAGAATCAACAAGTCATTCACTTTCACAAAAAGAAGCAGGCAAGACAATGTTTGCACAGGGAAACACACAAGATTCAGACACCATAAACATATCACCCATACATTCATTTTCATTCACAGTGGCATTATTAACTTGATTACCCTGAGATTGTTCCTTTTTCGTTTTAGGACCGTCTTTAATAAATGATTTGGGTCACCACAATGATAACACCTCTTATTTTTTAGTCTAAACAGAGGATTAGAAGAATTTTCAGGTTGATTCTTATTAGGAATTTGGTTAGTTTGATTGTTGGAAGACTTATAGCCCTTAGGCTTGGGCCTTCTTCTAATTACAAACATTACCTCACCTTTATTAACATGATTTGTTTTTAAATCCATTTCTTTGCTTTTTAAACCATTAACCACAGTTTCCAAAGACACATTATCTCTTCCATACTTAATAGAAGATTTAACATCATTATAGGAATCTAGAATGTCATTTAAAAGCACAATGGGGGTGTAATCATCAATATTCTTATCACCAGTTTTCTTAATGTCTTGAATAAGTTTAGTAAAAACATCAAAATTTTCTTCTATATCTTTATTTAAATCAAGTTTGAACCTAAAATTTTTTTCAAGTAAAAACATCTTATTAGGCAAAGAAGTTTCAACATATAATTCTTGTAATTTATCCCATAAAGCCTTAGCATTTTTCTGATCACCCACTTTTCTTAACACACAGTCAGACAGATTTAAGATTATAGATGAGTATGCAATTTTATCCATCTCACTAATCTTTTCAGCAGTGTCAGACTCAGAATATGCAAGGCTAATGCATTTAAACACACATTGTTGCACAAGAATACTTTTCATTTTTTGTTGCCAAATTCCAAAATCAGACCTCCCATCAAAAGGAGCCAGAGTATAACCAGATAAGGGGAAGGCCACCTCATTTAGGGCAAACGGGGTAATGGGCTTAGGGTTTAGTAGTGGGTCTGGGTTAGTTAGGGAATAAGAATAGGAACAAGCCCAACACTAATTGGGCCAATATTCAACACTATCCGTAAGACCGTCTCACATGATTTTTTGTGTTATATTTTTCTATCTGCTAAGAGCCTTTTCTATGGGAGTCTCGAACCAAAAAAGGAAACAACTTAACCAAAACTTATTAACATTGCCACATGACAATGACCCCCAGACAGCAGTGGGGATCGTTCATCCTCGTAGTAATCCATTGATAAAAATTTCAAAGACTTGTATCATTATGATAAATAAATAAATCAAATATTCAAAATGAGTACTCCTATACCAACATTAAACACATATATTATGAAAAAAATTTATTTGCAAACTTATAATCATCCAAATTAATACATAGATACAATCGGTTAATTCAAGATCGTACAACCTTTTCCAAATAAACTCCAAGTGCCCATATGGGGAATATATTTCTGTATGCTGAGTAGTTTATCGTGCAAGTTTTGTTGAATACACCTATTATTTCCTGCAAAATCAAAATTTTCTTCTTAAATACTTATTCCTAGCATTAGCATATTTGTGTAGGCAAATTAATTAATTTTGTCAAAATTGATTAAGTAACTCATGATGAATCCAATTTTAGTCGTGCATGTGTAAAAACTTTGCAATTTTAGTCAATAAAATGTTTTAAAATCTTTTGTTGGTCTTGTATACAATGAATGAATTTCATCAATTTATTAAAGACTAAAAATTTAATACAAAGATGACTAATTTTTTATTTTTTTTTTCTTTTTATGTATACCAATATAATTTGGTAATTAATTTGAGTTAAACGCAAACAATAACCTCAATTATTGACATTTTTCATTTTACAACCTAAACATTTCTTTTAATGAAATCGTAACTCGAACTACTAAAATTTATCAAATTGCAACTTCTGAACCATTTTCCGACAAAAACATGAATACAGTTTAATGCACACTAACTTTATATGATGGTCATCTTAAATTATAAGATAACAAGAATACTCTTATGTTTTCAGCGTGTGGATCACGTGTTCACGTTTTCATCGGAAAATGGGTCGAAAGTTGCAATTTGATAAATTTTAGTGGTTTAGGCTGCTATTAATTTGGTTAAACGCAAAAAGCTTTGGTTGGAAAATGGAAAATGTAAATAGTTTAGATAGTTTTTCTTTTGCATTTAAACCACTAAATTTAGGTACACATGGGACTAAAATTAGGATTGTACTAATTACACGATCAGTTTTACAAAATTGTGAGTGTAATTAACAATTTCGGACACATAATAATATTACATATAATACCTGTTGTGGGAAGTCTCCATTCTCCATTTGCGAATTCATCAACACTTTAGCTGCACGATGAAGTGGTTTCGGATCGCGATTTGCCTTTTTGTTTGCAATATTAACCAAATTATTAGATCAAATTGCTATTTTATTTATTAAAAAAAAACATACATAATTTAATATTTTGACATTGTACTACAATAAGACTTACTTGTCCTGCTTCAATAAGTGCCAGCATAGCCCATCCAGTGTTTACTATGTGTGACTTGTTATTTGAAATATTGGTGTAAACCTGTCGTTATGCCAATACTAATTAATTTTTATTTTGTTAATACCACTTTGTCACATAAGAAATATTTCTTATTTTTGCTAATACCATTTTCACATAGGAAAAGATAATGTTTTTTTTACCCACTTTAATCAAAAAGATGAAAACACCCCTAAAAACCGGGAAACGAAATGTTTCCATATATTTTTTTGGGTTAACAATGTAGAAAGCAAGAATTCTGGGTTTAGTTTTAATTGCAACATGAATTTTAGGGATAACACAAAAAACATTCAATTTAACATTTGTTTCGATTCAGAATATGTTTGGATTTTTTGGACTCCAGTGGCTAATATGGAGCCCTAATTATATAAGTTAATTGCTAACTTGTAATTTTAAATACATTCATCATTCTTATGTAATTTTTTATGTCAATAATTAACTTGGACCCTAAAAAGCTCAAACATGTTTTGATTGAAACAAGTGTTAAACTGAGTGTTTTCGGTGTTCCAATCAAACATTCATGTTGTAATTGAAATAAAACCCTAAGTTCATTCCTTTTGATGTAATTAACCCTATCTTTTAAGTCACATGGAAGGTTTTTGTTCTCCTAAACTTAAAAGAGTGGTTAAAAAATTGTTGTCCCTTATGTGTTTGTGGATAGAATATAAAATAATAGCAAAAATTAGAAAATCCTCCAAACTCACAATAACATTACGGATTAAAAGACCTTTTCTCATCCCAACTACACTCGATTTTATGTATTTTGGTATAAATTTTGAAATATTGTATTTTGTCGTACAAACTTCTAATTTGATGCATTTTACGATATCAGACAATTCATAAATGTTGATTCAGGATACGTGTACGACTATGAATCGTTCAATATCGCAAAATGCGCATCACATTTAAAATTCATATGGCAAAATGCATTATTTCAAAGTTTATACAAAATAGTATAAAATTTCGTATAGTTCGAATGAGAAAATGCTTTTAACCCACACCTTAGTTAAGTTTACCTCATCTTGGCTTGAAAGATAGCTCTCTCCCCAACCACCAGAACTAAGTTGCTTTGATAGCAGAAAATCACATGCTTTTCTTACATGTGAACTCTCTTTGTATGTCTTGCCACCTTTTATGAGCCCTGTTATCCCAAACCATGTCCCATATGTATAGCATATTCCCCAAGATCCATACCTATATTATCATTAATGTTTTTTTTTTAATCAATAACTAATGACTTCATATTTCTATTGGGAATACTCCTTTTTCATCCTTCCCATATTATCCATGTAGTCCTGTAGAAATGCACTTTACGATTTGGTCCTGTAATTGAAAAATTCATCTAATTTTGGTTCTATACTTTCAATTTTGGTCGCTTAATTGAAGATTTCTTCCAATTTTAATCATTTTTTTTCCTCAGATTTTTGATTTTCCGGCTATAGGCCCCAAGTGTAGTGCACTCACCGGAATGTGGTCAGAAAATCGAAAATCCAGTGAAAAAATGAGAGACCAAAATTGAACAAAATTGTCAATTATAAGACTGAAATTGAAAAGTGCATTTTTACAGGACTAAAAACGGACATGAGCTCTGGAGGACAAAAAATGAGTTTTTCCTTTCTCTAACACATACATAAATTCATTCTAATGTTCTTGATGTTACAAGCACTTACAATAATTACTATTTTTTTTCGAACATTAAATTTTGTGTTTTGTTTAAAACTTACCAGGAGCCATCAGATAATTGCTTAGATTCAATAAATTGAAGAGCCTTTTGAATGCAAAACTCAATGTCTTTTGCTCTATATCCAGGATAAAGCTCATTGAAGAGTTTTAGACCCTGAATTGTTGAAGATGTGCATTCTACATACCTATATTCACAAGTTTGTCATTCAATCTCACAAGCTCTAAATGATGGAGTATAAGAAGAATAACTTGATATCATCGGATTTTGGGAACTTACTGATAGTCGATTATGATATCGCCAAATGTTTCTGCCGGGTTGATCATCTGCACAATGGCGTAGATTTAACTTATAAACATTTTGGGTTTGGATCGAAGGATTTGAGGATGAATCTAAAATCCATTCCTTTCAAATCTCTCGATCCAAACACGTAATTAAAATATCGTTTGGAATCATGGATAAGTACCTCCAACCATGCATAGGATCTTGTGAGCTCATATGATGCAAAACCTCCATTACTATTCTGCAATTGCAAATCAATTTTATTCACTAAAATGTGCATATAAGGAGAAATGATTTAAACTCACTTGATAACAAAAGGGAAAATTTCATTTTACGTCCACTTAAAACTCTACTGTCCGTTTTATATCCATTTATTTTTAGGGTTTCACATTTAGTCCAATTAAAACCAAAATCGACCAATTTTGGTCAATTGGGAGCGATTGCATCTCAATCACCCCCAATTTTGAATTTCCGATAAGCCAAATTAGTTGTCACGTGTGCTCCGATAAGCCACGTCAGCTGCCACGTGTGCTCCGATAAGCCACATCAGCTGCCATGTGTGCTCTGATAAGCCACATCAGCTGAACCCAACCGGAAAATTGATCTCCGGCGACCTGAGGACCAAAATTGGTCGATTTTGATTTTAATTGGACTAGTAAGTGACGTAAAATAAAATTTTCCCGATAACAAAACATGTTTAATTTATCTATGTTGTCTCCATACTTATTAGCTTTGAGACCTCGTGAACTGTCATCTTCATGAGCAACAACCTTGACATTGAAAGATGACAGGTCACTAGATCTCAAAGTTATGAGCATCAGAAGGATACATATCATGATCATGAAGAAATGAGATGATGCTCATTAGCTTCAAGAACATTTCGTCTCATAACTTAAAACATTAGTCAAAAAGTGTGTAAACTCGAAAGAGAGGACCTGAAGGGATAAAAGCAGATCAACTGCATCGTACAATTTATAAGGTTCCAATGCCGATCCACCAATCTCCGGTGGTAGTTGTGATAACATCAGAGCGACCTGCATTTATGCAAGAAAATACGACATCATTAATCTCTCCGATCAATAAAATACGACCTCATTAATCAATATTGAGGTGCTTGATCGGAAAACCTTAAGGGCTTCTGCTGTGCAGTCGGAGACTGGCCACCCGTTGTCTGCAGTCGAAAACCCCCATCCGCCTTTAGACCGGTGACGGTACCAAGAACTCAATTCTCCTGAGCTGTCTTTTCTTATCTATATATATACCATATAACATGCACATTAGGGTTTTATTACATGATCATCATATACCATTGAACATGCACATTAGGGTTTTATTACATGATCATCAAAGAATTAAACATATGGTTATGATAATAGATTGCACAAAAAAATTAGGGTTACTTGTGAGAGTTTGATGAAGTGATGAGCCCTTTTAAGCACCACACCATATTCTTGAGCAAGATTGGTTGCAAGTATTGCTTGCACTGCCAAAACTACGTCCCACAATTGACTCCCATTATAACCCTGCTATTCACTTATCAACATTGCAAATTAGAGTCATGATGTGATAACTAACATTGAAATCATAGCCAATTTGAGCATCGTTGAAAGACAACGGTTCGTAAGCTTGCATGTATTGTTGCAGAAGCCATAAAGACAACACTTTCGTGCAATGGTTAATGCGTTGTCAGTATCTAACAAAGTCAACGCTCTTTATCTGTTGTCTATCAGCATGCCTCTTTTACAACGCTATATACAACAATCCTCTTTTTCTAGGAAGTATAACGCACAAAGTGCTTTGTCTTCTTGAACGAAGAACCCTTCTAGGTTTCTTGACATTTAGAGGGTCGTGAAATTTGTTTCTTGACTTCTAGAGGGTTTCTTACGACACTATACAGGTCAAGAAACCATAGGATTCATAAGCTTGTTTCTAGACTACCCTCGAGAATTCTCAACCCTTTGAAACAAATCGATCAAAAGAGTATATAAAAGATAGAAATTGAAGAGCATTTTTAAGGCATCTTAGTCTCATTCAAATGGCTAGTTTTGAATACTCAAACTAAAATCAAGAAACTAGTAGTTTTTATTCATAGGTAACCTTTATTCAATTAGGTAGAGTTAATTACGTTTTTTGCCTATTAATTTTTTTGATTCTGGGGATTTTACTTATTATCTTTTCAGGCTTGCTATTTTACCCTTTATTTTCTGAAAATTCGAAAATTTGACCCAAATTCAACCCGAATTGCCGAATCAGGCTAAATTTAGTTTTGACACTATTTTTGTCTAGTAACTTATCTATTTTGACAATTTTACCCATTAACTTATTTGTTTTGGCAATTTTGTCCATTAACTTTTTGAGTTCTCTCTCCTTATAGGGTATCACGTGTCAATCACATGTGAATTAAGCCCGATTTGGCTGTTCAGACTGAATTTGGATCAAATTTCCGACTTTTTAAAAGATAAAGGATAAAATCGATCTCCAGCTCGAAAAGATAATGAGTAAAATTTCCAGAACCAAAGAGTTATGGGTAAAAAAAATAATTAACTCCAATTAGATATGGTCGGATAACAGACCTGCATCTTCATGCCATCTTCAGCAACCCATAGATAATCCTTTACTCGAGAAAAATGTCGTCTTGTCGCCATCGACTCTGGATCATCTATCCATCTGCATAGCATGTTCAACACCTGTTTTGCCATCAAAACATTACTTGAATTCACTTCTATTGCCATAAGTACATGTATGGCGTATATCAAATCATGAATATTCTCTAAAATAATTAGCATTGATTGATACCTTATTTACTGGTCCAATGCAGATGTAATTAGTGTTCTCATCCTCGTACTCGATATGTTTCATGACATGTCTTAGTGCTCTATGTCTTAGCTTAGAGAAAGGCCATTGCATTAGAAGAGGTTCTGCAAAATTTTGGAGACATTTCCATAGCATATCTTGCAAAAATGGATGTGGAGAGTATAAATCCTCCTGCAACAAAATTGTTTTTGTTTATTATCAATAACACCATAAGTGCTAATCTAATAAAGGGCACATCTCCATATATAAGGGTAAAAATGGTTGCACTTTTAAAAGAATAAAACATTCAATAAGGATGAATACGTGGGGTGCAATTTTGGAGGGATCAGGGAAAATGTTTCTCAGATTCCTATAATGACCAACATTTTGTGACAAATCTCAAATGATAAAGTGACAATTATTTTGGAATCGAGAGAGTAAAAAATATTTTATTTCTCCATGTTCTTTTCACTTGGCCCACCATTTTTTAACACTGCCGAGAAGATAAATCTCGATATTTGTGAATTGCGACATTTGTCGTGATGAAATTTAAGATTTGTCATCTTAATACTCGAAATATCGAAACTCTAAAATATCTTTAAGTGGATATAAAACATAGTTTTTTCTAAGAATGAGTTGAAATTATTTAGTTGTCAAAAAATGAAAGAGCCGAATTAAAATTAAATTGAAATTAAGTGCAAGTATGAGATGAACATATTTACCTTGCAACATAGGTTAGTAGCCAAATTCCAATGAATGAGATGGTAATCTTGAACATAAAGCTCTTCTCTAAGAGAGAGAACAATGGGAGTGATGGGTCCCACATATCTCTTGCCATATAAATATGACATGGGAAGGTACACCAATCGACAGTGACACCACATTCGCCCTACAAATATCATTTGCATCAACACTACTATATTTATTGTTGATCGATTTTCCGCAAAAACTTAGGTGTTATCGTCGCACCATTCGTAATTATATTTATAGCCGAAAAAAAACATTTCCCAAAAATGCATCCACAGATTAAAATTTAATACTACCAATATCTGTCCATGCAACATGACCACATTTATCTACTTTAAATTTACAATTTTGGATTCATACAAGTTTTAATACCAAAAAAAAAAACAAAAGAAATCCATAAATGATGAGGACAAGTAAAGAAACTTTAATAAATTATCACTATTTGAAAAAATATTCTCATAATAATAATTATAAAGTAATAATAGTAAACCTGGATGCATTGGAAGAAAGTGAGGGAGAAACCAGAGTTCTGGGGGTAGAGGATTATTCCCATCCCATTCATACACACCAAGTACCTATAATAACACTTTGGAATTACATATATAGATATATTATATGTAGGACGAATCTAAAATTTTGTTTCAAGGGGGTCAAATTATCTAATAAATATTTTTTTATAACACAAGGGGGCGACCCTTATAATAAATCATTGATAATAATGAAAAACATATATCTGAAAAAGTTACATATAAAAGTAACAATTTTGAAAATTAATGTGTGAATCAATGAAAAATAGGTTGATCGAAATAAAATTGAAATTCAATGTAATAAATATAAATAAATACTAAATATATTGAATCAATTCTTTTTTGGGTTAATTACATAAAAAAGTACAAACTTAGAGTTTACTTTCAATTACAACACAAACTTTTAACATGAGTAACATAAAAAAACATTCAATTTAACACTTGTTTCAATTCAGGAAATGTTTGGACTTTTTAGAAACTCATTGTTGACGTGGACTCCAAATTGTATATATTAATTATTGAAGTATAAATTTACATATGGATGATGATTGTATTTAAAATTATTTGTTGGTGATTAACTTATACAATTCGGGCTCAAAATCAGCAATTGGAGTCCAAAAGATCCAAATATATCCAAAATTAAAACAAATGTTAAATTATACGTTTTTTATATCACAATCAAAAGTTTATGTTGCAACAAAAATTAGACGGTAAGTTCGTGATTTTTCGTATAATCAAGTCCTTTATTTTTAATGGCATAGGTATTATTTACCGAGAGAAAACACTTTCCCCAAGAAGGGATGTAAGTGGCACCACCATGTTGAAGAATCCAGGTCCTTGCTTTGTGCATGGCTCCATCTCCATCGTCCATAGCTTCTCCTAGAAGCCTCAAGGCAGTATAGTTGAGGGCTGTACAAAACATGGTGCTACACCCTTCCACATGCAATCCCCAACCTCCATCTTCATTCTATACATCCTTACTTCATTATAATCACCTCGGTACAATATATATATATATATATATATATAATTATTTTCTTAACTTATTAACCTTTTGTTTCTGATACCTTTACCTATTATCTTTTCGAACTCGCAATTTTACTTTTTACTTTCTGAACATTCGAAAATTTAATCTGAATTCAGCCCGAATAGTCGGATCAAGCTAAAGTCGCAAGTGATTAGCACGTGCACCCTAGTTTTCGGGCTATTTTTGCCCAGTAACTTATTTGTTTTGATAATTTTACCCAATAACTTATCTATTTTGAAAATTTTGTCAAATAACTTTTCGAGTTGTCTGTCCTTGTAGAATGTCACATGCTAATTAAATGCGAATTAAGCCCGATTTGACATTTGGGTTGAATTTGGGTCAAAATTTTGATTTTTTTTAAAAGATAAAGGGTAAAATGGTCAGTTCGAAAAGATAATGGATAAAATTGTCATAATCAAAAAAAGTAATGGATTAAAAAATAATTATATATATATATATATAAATATTTAAATGGGTGTTTAACCTGGTGATTGTATAAATAACGACGCATCTCTTCTTGGTGTTCCTCTGGGAGGATGGTGTTTAGAGCTTCCATTACTGATAAACATATTACCTGAAAAATATTTGAGATTCTTCAATTTAAAGTTATGTCTAGTGATATATAATCACGGTCGGACCTTTTATGACACGTATGGATGAGTTGATCGACACATGTTTCTTAAAAAATATAAATTAAAGAGTCAAACTCGTTTTCACAAGCTAAATATTCTATCATAATGAGGAGTCTTATGGGGGTTCTACTCTTAATACTTGATGTACATCAACTCTGTTGACTTATACAATAATTATATCCTTTATATATGACATAAATGTGTAACTAATATCACATAAAGGTAAATATGAACAAATTTTGCTTTTTTTTTTTTTTTTGAGTTAGAGTATATAAATGTCACTACATTTGTACATAAAGGTCACATTTATATAACATAAATGTCTTACACATACAACATAAAGGTAACAATCTGAAACGAAAAAAAAAATTTTAAAAAACAAAACGTATGAAGATCCAGTCTATATGTATACCTTGTGGTGCACAATAAACCTACTCAAAAACTTGCAAAAAATTTAGAACAGATGGTGGGTAAGATCCATTTTATTGTCTAGTAAATTAAACAAGGAAACTTTTAGAATTTATTTAACGTTTTTTGTTCTACAGATTGGCTTTCACTACAACTTTAGCCAGAAGGTCGTGTGGCTTATTATTCAATTAATTTAATACTACCTCAATCTCAAAATAATTGTCGTTTTAGTAAGTAAAATTTGTCTCAATATAAGTGTCGTTTTTGGATTTCAAGACATATTTACATATAATGTACCAAAGTTACTTTTATTTACTTCTACCAAATAAAGTTAAGAACGGAAAGAGAAAAATACCCCCTATTAGTTAAACTTAAATGAGATAAATCACACTTTTTTTTAATCATATTCCTTAATTTATGGGTGAAAAGGACTAAAACAACACTTAGAGATAATAATTATCTTAAGAAAATCATTATGGTTTTATTCGTCTCGTGAAAAATAATCAATAATATTTGATTTAAGTAATGGATATATATATATATATATATATATTATTACCAAAGCAGGGAGAAGAAACAAAGGGCCACCATAATCCCCGGGCCAGTGTCCATCTTCTGCTTGAAGTGTAGCGTAGAATTTCACTGCCTTTCTCAATCTCTTCTTCACAACTCTCTCCTCTTCACTTTCTTCTTCTTCGGGTCTCGAATCGAACTCATCACGATCCTCGGTGGCAAACTATGAAATCGTGACATAAAAACAAACAATACAAATAGGTCGACAGAAAGATTTGAGTAAGGATTTGAAATCTGTCGTAGAAAATTCATTTCTGGTGTTCGGATTGGTCGTGTGAACTAGAAATCTCTAACTTTCATTTTTAAATAAATTTTTAGCAGTATGAGTGGATTTTGACTTCAACTTAAGTTTATTTGAAACGCATTCATTTCAAATATCTCTATCCAAACAGTCTGATCAAGTTTCGTAACTAGTTGCAAAATTAGGGTTGTCACCTGAATTCTCATTAGGAGATCACTACTGTTTTTGATCTCATAACGGCTCGTTTGAAAGTCGTTACGAGTCTTTTCAACTGCAGCTCGTTCCTCGTCTCCTCCGAGCATCGGATCAAACTCCCAAAATTGTCTTCCAGTGTGGTTGTTGAAGCTTGTAAGCCATGGATCATCATCCCCTTCACTTAGCTTCAATCTCCACATTTTATTTTTAGCTTCTTCAATCAAAGTGTTGTGCAATATACACAAATTATGATTGATAATTAGTTCAAGTACTTATATAGAAGCCCAGCAGGATATTATAATCTATTAATTAGGTGCTAATCAATGTGTAGGCTGTGATGTTTTATTCAAGATTTTATTAATAACAAAATCTTGATTCAGATAGCTGACATTTGGTCAATAAAAATGAGAAAATGATCTTTTTATGTTGATGTATTTAATTTCTATAGTTTATATATATATATATATATATATATATATATTCACCATTTATTTTGATTGTGAGTAGCTGCTAACTCACCATCAAGAGTTTTCTTTAATTATTCTACATGTTTCGTATGAACATTTAACTATTTGATATTAAATAAGATTATACATGCGTCAAGAAACTTAAAAATTTATACCATTTACCATTTCATGGGATTCCGTGTAAGTGGGGCTTGGTGCCCATCCTGTTTTTAAAACTGGAACCGAACAAGGGTTAACGGTTTGGGACCGGAACCGTGAAACATGGATCAACGATTTGGTTTTTGTTCGGGCAATTTACAAATTGGGAAATGGCGGCTCAAACCGCTGGTTTATGTTTTTTTCTAATGTTATATTATATGTAAATAATATTATGTGTTTATGTTATTTTACTCTTTTATATTAAGTTGTATTGATTATTATTCTTATTTTTAAGTTGTAATATTTCTTAGGTATATGGATTGTATTTCTCTGTAATTAAAGTTGTAACTTGTATGTTGTAATGTTGTAACTTGTAAATGTTAGCTCTAAAATTTAATTTATACTAAATTATTAATTCAAACAAAATTGTTATTTTGTAATATATACATAATTATAATATTTATATGAAATTTAATTTTAGAAAATTAAAAAATTTAATTAAAAAAAGAAAAACAAACCGTCGAATCGGTGGTTCGAACCGGAACCAGCGGTTTGTACCTAAACCGGAAACGTGACCCCCACGGTTCAGTTTCGGTTCCAGCTCTCACGATTTTTTGAACGTCGGTTCGAAACCAAAACTGGTTGTTCGAACCAGATGGGCACCACTAGGGCTTATCTACAAGAATTCAAATAAAAAAAATAAAGGGTTAATATCAATTTTACTCAGGTAAGTTAGACCATTTCTGGTTTTTGTATATCAAGTTTAAACTTTCCAATTTTAGTCCTTTAACTATCGATTTTTTTCCAATTTTAGTCTTTCAAACTACCACATCAGATTTTCAGACCACCACGTCAAATTTTGCGACTGTCATGTGAGATTTTTCGATGGTCATGTTAGATTTTCCGACGGTCACGTCAACAATTTTGGTTGTTTTGACAAAAAAAAAAAAAACTAAAATTGGAAAAAATCGATGGTCAAATAACTAAAATTGAAAAGCTTAAACTTGATGCACCCAAAATGGAAAGGGTCTAATTTACCGGACTAAAATTGATATTTCCTCTAAAATAAAAGGGTTAGATGAAAAAAAATTAATATATAAACTTATTGCAATTTGCAACCTAATTTGTTTTTCCGATTACAGCCTAGCCTTCTAAAACTTATCTAGTTGCAAATTTTCCGATAAAGGGAAAAAAATATTTTTTTTTCACTTAACAATCTAAACTATGTTGTTTTCATTTAATTGCAACCTAAACTTTGATTTTTTTTTTTATTATCTAATTGCAACCTCAAACTTTGAAATTTATCAAAATGTATCTTAAATTAGAGGTTGCAATTGGATAAAGAAGAAAAAGGTAAAGTTTGAGTTGTAAAGTGAAAAAATTAAATCATGTGCTGAAAAATTAGTCAGAAAATTAAATAATTTAGGTTGCAATAGGATAAAACTTAGAATTTGAAGGTTGCAATCGAGTTTAAAAAATAAAAATAAAAAGTAGATTGTAAAGTGAAAATAGTCAATATTTCAAGTTCATTTTTGCATTTAACCTAAAATAAATTTGAGAGTAGTCAATATCTGTTCCTTCAATTTTCACTTGAGGAATTTGAAATTCGAGAGCTTAAATGAAGTATTTTAATCTATTCGAATCAAAGTGGAGTTCAAATTCATACTGATCGTGATTGATTTTAAATTCATACTCCCTCCGTCCCACCAATTCTAGCCTACTTTGACCGGCACACATATTAAGAAAAAGCTGTTGACTTTGATTGGATGTGTTATTTTAATATTTTTGAGTGGCAATTTTGTAATTGAAACCAACTTTTTGAGTGTAAAAGTTGTAAAATGAAAGAAATTGAGGGGTAAGAGAGTAAAATTTTCTTTGCCATTTTGGGGCTGGCAGATTTAAGTGGGACGGACGAAAATGGCAAGTAGGCTAAAAATGCTGAGACGGAGGGAGTATCAATTAAATTAATCTTCTGTTAATATGTTATAATTTATTTCAATCCCATCCTCAAGTCATCAATTCAAACACAACATTTATTTATTAAAAACTCTACTTTGAAAAATGTGTTATTACTTGATTAAGTGAATGCTAAAATTCATATACACCCTCTACTGTGCGGTGGGTTTCGGTTACTGTCGTGTCCTAAAATACGGTCGATTGTATAGGAAAGTCACGGTCGTGTCTCTAGGCATGGCCGACTCTGTGCGAGAATCGTGTATAAATATGTTTTTTTTCACTATAAGTATGTGTTTTTTTACTATAAGTATATAATTTTTTTCCTCGTGCACAGTCATGTCTTACGGAAAAAAAAAAAAAAAGATTTAAGGTATGTGGCGCACGGTCATATCCCGGACGCAGTCGATATAAGTTTATGATTTTTATCTATAGTATGTCTTTTAAATCTATAAATATGTGTTTTTTTTTTAATCCACCCTATTGTGGGACACAACCGTGCCCGACCGTCTCGCACATAAGACTATCTCACAAGAGACACGTTATTAAGTGAAACAGAGTAAACACACTATTGGTCAGACTTGCTAGATTTGTTATCCAAATCTCAAAACTAATTATGTTTAAACTTATTTGAATATTAATTAAGGGCTGATTGAGATCAATTTGTTTGATCTTATTACACCTTTTTTTTCTGTTTTTCTTTTGGAGTTTCGTCCTTTTTTATTTTTTTGGTTTTTTAATTAATTGGGTCACAAGTCAAGCTGAATTTTAAATTTCCACAAATACCCAAAAAAATATGATTAACTTCGTTAGATGACTCTATCAAATCGATCTCAAAGCAACTTTAATTAGTGAATAATCTGGTATTTGAATAACTTATTCAGATTTAGTGATTGCACTAATATATTACAGATTATTTAGAAATGTACAAAATTAACTAGTGGAAGAAAAGTATATATCTATACTAAAGTAAAGTAAAAATAAAGATTGACAAATGTTGCTCTCTGACTAATTCTATTTAATTATAATTTATTTTTTAATTAATTCATTTAATATTTATAATTTGTTATAATAAAGTATTTAATGAGATACTAATAATTAAATAATCAAATGCTAATAATTATGATTGATAATAAAATTGTAAATATGAAATTTTAGACAAAAGTTTTAGTTAAAGTTGATGTTTGCAATTACACCAAAAGATAACTAAAATTTTCACAATTAAATTTAAATTACATACTAATTAAATTAAGAATTAATGATAAATAATAATAATTCAATTTATTTATAAAATATATCTCAAATTTCTTATTTAATATTAAAATAAATGTGTGATGCATGGGACTTACGTCAATAGGCAATATTTATGAGGACCACGTTGATAGGTAATAATTATGAGGACCACGTTAAAGGACACATAAAATGTACAATAACACATCACAATAGATATAGTACGAAAAATTAGGATTTTATATTGTCACATACCGATTTTCTAAGACTTTTGGAATGTGAAACACTAAGTTAACTCAAAAAAATTTCATGCAAATAACGACAAAAAAAGAATGAAATAATATTTTCTTTTAAATTATTAATTAGAACTTGATTGAATAGAATTTCATGAGTGTGCAGCGGAAAATAATGCATTAATAATTTAGCAATTTTATAAAAATTATGCAGCGGGAGACTCAATTATGAGAAACCAATTAGTTTAATTTTGTCAAAATAAATAATATGAAAAATAAAACATGATTTTAAGGAATCGTGAAAAAAAAAAGGGTAATTATATACACACCCCATCAAATACTAAACACACCCCATCTATACACACATTCTTTTTTTTTATTATTTTAAGAATGTGTGTATGGATGGGGTGTGTTTAGTATTGATGGGGTGTGTATAGAATTACCCAAAAAAAAATCATTTCATAAACGTCAAAAAAACTAAATTAAATAAACTTCTTGACATCAGCCACTGCGCATCCACCCCGCTCCACGTCATGCATTTTATTCTGAAATGTTAGATTATATGGGGTGAGCAAAACACGAGCTCAGTGGGGACATGTTTGTCTACATTAAAGGCAACATGTAAAAGCAAGACAAATATCACAACATGCATAAAAACATTTTCCTCTTCTTGGGATTGGCCAATTAACTCTTAGCACAGCGGGCAATACCCGAGGACCTACTTTTGATCCTTGGACCTCTCGCGTCCCTGGCTAATCCTCATGCATAGATCATAGATCACAACAAGTATTTTCATAAATCATTTTCCTCAAACACATTGCATCAATTCATCAATCACCTCACATAAAACATTTAATAGAGACAAACACATGAAAAAAATCTCCACCTTAACAGTTGAAAAACCTTGAATGCTATGAGAATGAATGCAAGTTTATTTCTCATGGTTCACACCTTCTTCATCACCTAGTTACCCAAAATAAAAGGGAAAACATACTTAATATTTATTTTATATTTTAATAGTCATCACTATTTATTTTAGATTGAACTAAGGCTCTAAAGGGTTTTAAATTAAATCTAGATTATTCTGAAAATTAAGCTAAAGTCTTAGGGGTAAATCTGGAAATTCCAGAATATCATTAATTTGATTTAGGTCAAAACAGAAATACATTTAAATGTGTTGCATCACCTAACATCTATATTCTCTCTATGGTGGACCCCACACCCGCTCTCTATCTCTTCTCTCTCCTCTCTCCCGTATACTAATCTCTCTCCCCTCTCTCTTTCCTCCCCTCGGCCATCTCTCTTTCTCTCTCTATCTCTTTTTCTCTTCTCTCTCCTCTCTCGGTCCCCACTCTCTCTCTCTTGCTCACGTCTGCCTCTCCTCTCGCTCTCTTCATTTCTTTCTTCTTCTCATCCTTTTAGTATATTACATCAAAACATTAACATGTATAATCTATTATTTTACAACGTAGTGAAAATCTATACCCTAAGAATTGAATTACTGTGGAATTTTAATATGAAGAAATTATCATCTAAGTCTACTTGATTCTTCTCCTAATCAATTATATCATATATTCCTAATTAATTAACTAGAGATTAACCTATATTGATTCAAATACTACTTTTAAAGGTTTGAAGAAAAGAAATTGGGAGAGAAAGAAAAGCACGTACCTTTCTGCTCTTTTTTTTGAAAACTGTGAGACCCTAGTATCCTATTCCTAATTATTTATAGATTGCTTTTACGGGCCCTCAATCCTTGTTGGGCCACAATTAATGATTATTTATTTATGGGCTCACCACTAACTAAACTCATCTAATTAATTTTATTATCTTAGTTAATTTAATTTAGTATAAGGTACCAATAATTTATTAATTATTATACTAGAATGTTATTAAAATTTGGGTTGCTATATATACACCAAAGACATCAACTTGATATTACTATTATAACATTTAATATTTTTTTCCATTGTACCAAATAATGCTGAAAAATGGTTTAGTATAAAAGTACAGTTCTTGCTAGATCGATTCATGAAATTTTCATGAAACATGTCAATTGAATATATATAACTCATAAAATAATGTTTGATGAATTTGACTTGAACAGTAAAGTTGTGTCATATAAAATTATATTTTTGAAACAATCTCATATAAATTTGTGTGAAAATATTATAAAGCCAATTGGGAGAAAAGAAATATTTTAGTTAAGTGTGCGGTCTTAATCATCTCTTAATTATATTGAGAAAGACAAGCTTTAACTAATTATATTAACATTATGCGTGTGCCAAAAAATGATCTCTCATTAATTATTAGTCCTTAATAATGCAAAATTGATTTCTTAGAGGGATTGATTATATTTTCCTTTATTTGAATTATACTTGAATTGTCATTTTTTTACATGAATTTAAAATCTTTCCAATTATCATATGAATTTTAATTTTAATGTTAAATTCAAGTTCTTGATTTTTGACACACATGTGGCTAAAAATATTTGATATGCTAAAATACATCAAATTCAAAGTATATACAAATTTAATCAGTTGAGAACTTTTTAATAATGTATCATTCATATGTAAAAATATATTTTGTTTTATAATTGCACACACATATTAAGTTAAACAAAAAAATTCATAGAAATTGACATTGATTTGTCGCAACTCTGATCCTTTACTTTTCCGGCGTCGTTCGAAATTCTCCGATGCCAAATTGGAATTCTCCGGCGTCAAATGGAATTCTCCGATCAAAAAGACCTGCAAAACAAAGAACACCGGGGGTTTTTCCCGGTGAAGGGACTCCGACGCTCAAGTCAGTAATCTCACAAAGATATTGCTCTCGATTTCAATAATGCTTAATGTGTAAAAATTGTGATTGTGTGTGCAAATAGAAAAATAAAAGATGTGTATATACTCCCTGAAAGAGACGTGATTTCTTGGGAGTGGGATGTGGCAGTTAGGATTTCTCCTAAAAATTTGGAAAGTGGCGAGATTCTCGCGATCGTGGGAGTTATCTCAAATTTTGAATTAGTTCGTCCGTCTCAGTTCGGCACTCTTACCTGCGATTTGAATCAGTTCGCTCGGCACGCCGAACATATCTGTTCGCTCGCACGATCTTTATTCTGTTCGCGCCGATTGACCTTCAATTCCGGGTCGGGTTTTTGGGGTAATTTGAATGTGGTTAGTTCGACCACATCAGTACTCCCCCCTTTAGAGTGCGAACTGTGCTCATGCAATAACACCGTTCGCATTATTGCCAACTATGAAGCTTCTTCAAGAAGCATCGTGTCCCATCCATCATCCGCCTGCGACGTTTTCCTCCATCCCGAGGCACCTTTTCATCTCTGTCGTTCGATCGAACTGCATCTGACGGCTAAGATCAGACTTGTCAGTTTATGTTAATCCCTAGGCGCCAACTGATTCTCACCGTCGGATCGAACTGCATTCCACGGCTAAGATCGTTTCTGCATCCTTAAAGCGCCTTTTCGTGTTCGCCCTTCGATTGATCTGCATCCAACGGATAAGATTTAACTTGTTGCCGCCGTTGGATCGAACTGTATCCAACGGATGAGATCATCCCCGTGTCTTAGACGCATCCTTTCGTATCTACCGTTGGATCGAACTGCATCAAACGGTCGGATTTGCGACTTTTCACCTTCAACGGCTGAGATCTTGTGACTTTTAGATTTCCCCCCAAAATCAAGAATTTTCGCCTATATATACCCCTTCTTCATTTTCGCAAAACCTCTTCTGCAAAAATTCATTCCTCTTCCCTAAAGCAAGAATCCTCCTCCTTCGAAATTTCTAGAGTTTCACCAAAACAAAAAACCCAGGTACTCTTCTTTCTTCATTTCATATTTTTCAAAATGACTTCTTCCCCTTTCTTGATCCACCTGAGGGATGAAAGCGAATCTGAGGAAGGTTTTGAGGGATTCCCCTTGCGAACTGCTTCGGATTCGCCAGTCCCGAAGGCTTCTTCTTCTGGTCGCCAAATCCTTTCTTCCTCTTCTCCTCCCAAACGGTCTCGCAAGAAAACTGTTCAAAACGTTTTCTCTGCCACCAAAGCCACTCCAACACACACTATTCTTCTTAGTTCGCTCATAACAGCAGCGGGCTACTCCATAGTCATTCCCGGTCCCGATGATCGACCTCATCGGGCTCCCCCCGGGTGCTACACGTGGTTTTTGAGACACGTGAGCGTAGGTTTAACTCCTCATATTCACCCTTTCATTCTTGAGATCGGTTCGGCTTTCGGGGTATGCCCCAACCAATTGCACCCGAACTCTATAAGCTACATCGTAGCTTTTTATATGGTGTGCAAGTGGATGGGGGTCGAACCGACTGCCGAACAATTTCGTTCGTGCTTTGTTCTAAAACGCACAAACCCTTTCCGCTTCTATTTGAGCCCTAGAAGCGGACAAAAACGAGCTCTATATTTGTCCCCAGGAGATGAAAAAATCAGCTCCTGGGAAAAATATTATTTTTTTATTCGTGCCCCCAATAATAACACCTTCCGATCTCGCCCTTGGGTTGAGAGTTCGAACCTCAACGAGCCCGCTCCCGCAAGGGATTTCGAACTTGCTTCTTTGGCCAGGCTGTTTCGGGGAGGGATGTTCGACATTGTTCGCATGAGTTCATGCGAACCATTGTTGGCCTTTTGGGGGTTTTATCCGAACACTCCGATTTCCAGCAAGTTCAATTTAGGTTGCTTGAAAATTTTCCTTTATCTTCCTGTCTTTTTCAAACGTATCGATCTTGTGTGTACACTAACTGTTCGTGTTTTATGTTGCAGATAGAGAAATGAATAACTTTTTCATTCTCGATTCCGGAGCGTCGGCTACCTTCTCACTAGCGGATGACGCGGTGAACAGCCGTCAAGCGACGGCCTTCCGCGAGAAGGAAGAGCGACGATTGAATGAACTGGCACCCAGAGCCAGCCTTGACTTGGCCGAGGACGACCCTGCTCCCATCTCCACCGAGGTTGCCATCCCCACCTCAGAACCAGTCGAAGATGTTCCTCTTCGACGGAAGAAAAAGGCACCTTCCAGCTCGCAAAAGAAGGCACCCTCCAAAAAACAACGAACTGAGGAGGGCACCTCGAAAGAGGTGGGGCGAACTGAAGTGGAGCCCGAGCAGGCTAGAGCCTTAGTCAAGTCGGGCAAAATAGTGGCAAAGGGGGAGGCGAAAGGGGAAGAAGACCGTGAGAGGAAGGAGTTCGAGGAGGACCTCTCTCTGTTTGCCGATTTGGCCAAACGCTTCGAGGCCAGGGGTGAAAGAGCCTTTCGACGGCGGGAAAGGTTGAGGAACACTCTTCAAGAGAAGCATACCTTGGAGAGCGACCTGAGCGAACATGCCAGCAAAGCTGAAAACTTATCCGCTCAGCTGGAGGAGAGAGAACTGGAGCTAGCCGTCGCTCGCTCCGAGGTGGCAAAAAAGGAAGAGCTTCTACTGGCTAAGGAGCAGTTCGCCGTGAAGCAGCAAACGGCGATCTCCAACGCACGAGTTGAGAATCAGAGCTTGCGGGAGAAGCTCGAAGAGGCAGAGAGGAAGCTCGCAGAGGCGGAGAGTTCCCGAGCCGAATATGGTGAAGCCATGTATCAAAATGGCTTCTATCAGTTCGCTCGGAGTCCAGAGATGGAGCTGATATCGGAGTCTTTCCGAGAGAGGCTCGTGGCTCGTCTTTGGGACTCCCTCCTCTTCTTGTCGAAAGCGGCTCCCATGGCCATAACTTACTTCAAGGAGGCAGTTCGGCTCTGCCAAGAGCGAGCAGGAGGGGCAGTTCAGTTCGATTTGAACGAGCTAGGCCAGGAAGTGATACGGACTCACTCTGTTCCGCCAGGTTGGCGCGGCGATCCGAAGGGCGATATCAACACTGAAAAGTGGTGGTCGGGTTGCCTTGAAGAGGCGATAAAGGAGGTCCTTCCGGACAACCAGCTCGACCTTCCTGGCCCAAGTTCATCACTTCCTGCTCCAGCCGCAACTCCCCGAAGTCCAACTCCTCCTCTTCCCGAAGACTTGTTCGAACCCCTTGAGCCAGTCGATGCCCAACTTACTCCTTCTCCTGATCGTACTTAGATTTTTCCATACTTGTACTTTTTTCTTTTAAAAAAAAACGTTGTAATCGTTTTGTAATGAATCAACTTTTTTCTTATCGAATATAGTTCGCCTATCTTCATGTTTTCTTTGTTTATTCAATTACGAACATTCGAATGAATATCTACTAAGTAATGAATCAAATACTTACTTAGTGAATCTTGAAAGAGTTCCCTTTACTTCGCTCAATCCTTAAGTTCGATAGAACTTCTTTAATTTGCATCGATCATTGAGTTCGGTAGAACTTCCTCGCTTTACTTTGTCTAGTCATCAAGTTCAATGGAATTTCTTCCATTTGCGACAAACATTGAGTTCGTAATACGCTTAATCAGTAAGTTCCGAGGGAACTTCTTCAGTATGCTCGATTCATGAGTTCCGATGGAACTTTAACATGCTTAATCATTAAGTTCCGAAGGAACTTTCCGAGTTCCGAGGGAATTACTTCGCGCTTAATCGTTGAGTTCCGAGGGAACTACTTCGTGCTTAATCGTTGAGTTCCGAGGGAACTGCTTCGTGCTTAATCGTTGAGTTCCGAGGGAACTGCTTCGTGCTTAATCGTGGAGTTCCGAGGGAACTTCTTCGTGCTTAATCGTTGAGTTCCGAGGGAACTGCTTAATCAATTAGTTCCAAGGGAACCTCTTCATGCTTAATCATTAAGTTCTGAGGGAACTTCTTCGAGGTGCTTAATCGGTGAGTTTCGGGGGAACTGTTAGTTCGCTCCACGATATAGTTTTGTTTCGTAATATAGTTAAGTAAATCGACATAAAAGGACTCAAGGATTTAACGTGGTTCGGTCAAATCGACCTACGTCCACGGAGCAGAAAAATATCTATTATTCATAAAAGCAACAACTTAAAAAATAAAAAACAACATACTGAGATTTGAGACTTCAAGTGTAAAATTTCTTCAAGTGATTGATGTGCCAAGGTCTAGGTAGTTCCTTTCCATGTTCATCAGCGAGCTCATAGGATCCACCTGGTAAGATTCTTGTAACAGTGTATGGTCCTTCCCAAATGGCATCAAGCTTTCCGATCTCCAACAAGGCGTCCGATTGCCTTAAGACCAGATCCCCTACTTGAAACTCTCTTTTCCGAACTTTTCTGTTGAAGGCTGCCTGAATACGTCTCTTGTATAACTCATGGCGAACTCTGGCTTCATCTCGAATTTCTTCCAGAAACAACAAATCGGTTCGAATTAATTCTTCATTTTGCTGTGGATCGAAGTTAGTGATTCGTAGAGCTTCCCCTTGAATTTCAGCTGGGACTACTGCTTCCATGCCAAATGCCAAGCTGAAAGGAGTTTCTCCTGTAGTCGATCTGGGTGAAGTTCGATATGCCCACAAAACTGATGGCAGTTCGTCCACCTAGTTCGATTTCTCAAATTCCAATCGTTTCTTGATTCCATCTAGGATGATTCGATTAACCACTTCGACTTGCCCATTTGCTTGAGGATGAGCCACTGGGGTAAACACTTGTGAAATTTTCATCTCTTTACACCATCCTGTAATCTTTTTGCCTCTGAATTGGGCTCCATTATCTGACACTAAAATCCTGGGCAAGCCGAATCTGCAACAAATATTCTTCCATATGAAGTGGATCATATCAGGTTCGGCGATCTTAACCAAGGGTTCGGCTTCCACCCACTTAGTAAAGTAATCCACAGCAACTACCAAGAACTGCTTGTTTCCCCTAGTTTTAACAAGCGGACCAACTATGTCAATTCCCCATCTAGCAAAAGGGCAAGGCGAACATACCGTAAGCATATCTGTTGCAGGGGTGTGAATTCGCCAACCATGTTTCTGACAGGCATTGCATTTCCGAACTAGCTCTTCAGCATCATTCTTCATCGTAGGCCAGTAAAAACCAGCTCGTGCGACCTTTCGAGCCAATGCTCGAGCTCCCGCATGTTCGGCACATCCTCCTTCGTGAGCTTCTTTTAAGACCTTAAGCCTCTCTTCTTCAGATAAGCATCTGGCATCTGTTGGTAGGAAAGTTTTTCGATATAATACCCCATCTGACATGTAATAGAACCGAGCTTGTTTCTCCAATTTTTCGAGATCTTTTGCTAATCCATCTCTGATTCCTCCTAAAAATTTCAAGAAAGGAGTTCTCCAGTCTTGTTCGGCCAAGTCAATATTCAGCACCTCATTTTCCTTTCCTACACCCATGACTGTAATACTCCTCTTCGAACAGTCTTGCAGCGAACTCCCTATTTTAGCCAGATAATCTGCCTTCTGATTTTCACTCCGAGGTATTTGTTCGATCTGTAGTTTCTCAAATCGTTTCTCCATCTCTCGTATTTTTTGTACATAAGAAATCATACGATCTTCTTTAATTTCACATTGGTTTTTGAGCTGTTGTGTAACCAATTGTGAATCCGACTTAACTACCAGATCGCGAGCTCCAGCTTGCTCGGCTATTTTCAAACCCTGCAAAAAAGCTTCATATTCTGCTTCATTGTTAGATGCCTTAAATTGAAATTTTATGGCGAACTCTAACTCATCTTTCTCGGGGCTAATCAACAATATCCCTGCTCCTGCGCCCTGGCGGGACGAGGATCCATCGACAAAAACTTCTCATTCTTTCTTATCCTGTAGCCTGGTTGTTTCCTGAATAAAATCCGCCAAGGCTTGACCTTTTATAGCAGTTCGCGGCTCATACTTCAAATCGAACTGTCCCAGCTCGATTGCCCACTTGACTAATCTCCCGGATGCGTCCGGTTTTCCCAACACTATACTCAGCGGATGGTTCGTTCGCACCGTGATCTCATAACCCAAAAAATATGGTCTCAGTCTCCTGGCCATGGTGACTAAGGCATAAGCAACCTTTTCCACTTCGGTATAGCGGACTTCCGCCCCCTGCAGAACTTTACTAACAAAGTACACGGGGAATTGATCCCTACCTTCCTCTCGAACAAGAACCGAGCTGACTGATTCTTCTCCGACTGCCAAGTAAACGACCATCACACTTCCCTTAACAGGCTGTTTTAACAAAGGGAGTGTGAAGAGAAATGCTTTCAAATCTTCGAACGCTTTTTGGCATTCGACATCCCAACTAAACCGACCATTCTTTCTTAAAATTTTGAAGAAAGGCAAACCCCTGTCCGCCAACCTGGATATAAACCTACTCAAGGCAACGATGCGACCAGTTAGTGTCTGTACTTCTTTAATGGTTCGAGGAGGTGTCATTTCTTGTATAGCTCGGACTTTACTGGGGTTTACTTCGATTCCTCTGTTCGTCACCATATACCCCAAAAATTTCCCCGCTTTCACACCGAACGAACACTTGGCTGGATTCAATCGCATCCCATGTTTTCGGATTGTTGCCATCGTTTCCCTCAAATCTTCTGCATGGGTGTTCGCCTGTATGCTTTTTACAAGCATGTCATCGACATATGCTTCCATATTGCGGCCCAGTTGGTGTTTAAACACTTCGTTCACCATTCGCTGATAAGTAGCTCCTGCATTTTTTAGTCCGAACGGCATAACCGTATAGCAATACGTACCTGATGATGTAATAAAGGCCACATTAGGTTTATCTTCTAGATACAACATGATTTGATGGTATCCTTGGGCTGCATCCATCATGCTCAACAGTTCGCATCCGGTAGTAGAATCCACAAGCTTATCGATCCGCGGAAGAGAGTAATGATCTTTGGGGCAAGCTTTATTCAAATCTCGGAAGTCGATACACATTCGCCATTTGTTTCCTGGCTTTGGGACTAACACAACGTTTGCCAACCATCGAGGATACTGTATCTCCTTAATGTGCCCAATCTCGAGCAGCTTCTCAATCTCTTCCTTGATAATTTTATTCTGTTGTTCCCCGAAATGCCTTAGTTTCTGCTTAACTGGTCGAACATCGGGCTTGATATTCAACTTGTGAACAGCTACTTCCGGGTTTATACCCTTCATATCTTCCGGTTTCCAGGCGAACAGATCCACATTATCTTTAAGAGCAGCCACAATTTCTTCTCTGGTTTGTTCCGACAATTGACTTCCGAGACGAACCGAATGTCCAGGCAGCTCCGGGATTAACTCCACACTCATTAGTTCGCCTTCTGCGAACTCCACCGTACTTATGTCAGCATCTTTCTTCAGACTTTTATCCCTTCCGCGATCACTATCATCCCTCTGTTCGCTATGGCGCTTGCGAGACTCAGATTGTCGAACCGCAGCGACATAACAACGCTGAGCAGTTTGTTGATCGCCATGAACAACTCCTACTCCAACCACTCGTCCTTCTTCATTCTCAACTGGAAACTTTATCATCAAATGAGCAGGTGAGATAACAGCAGCATATGAACTCAAAGAAGGTCGACCCAAAATCACATTATATTGAGAGGGCGCATCCACTATGAGAAAGGTCATCGTTTTGTTCTGCCTCCATTCGCCATCTCCTAACACCATAGGCAATTGGATTTTGCCATACACCGTTACGGACTCTCCTGCAAAACCATAAAGTGAAGTTTCCACAGGTTTTACCTCCACTGTTGATCTCATTTTTCGGAAACAGTCCATGAATATGATGTCCACCGAACTTCCTGTGTCTACGAACATCCTCTCAACATTGAAACCCCCTATCTCTGCAACGATTACCATGGCATCAAACTGAGGGCTCTGAATAGCAACTCGGTCGTGAACTCCGAACTCGATCGCTACCTCTTCGAAAATAGAATGAACTGTATTCTGTTCGTGCCAAGGATGAAAATATCGATATCGCATGTCGTATCGCAACTTTGATTTTACGGATATATCGATGTCGATATCGATATCGCATATCGATATCGCAAAAAATTTGAAAAAACAACGGAAATCTTATTAAAATTTTGGAAATTTAATATGAAATTTTAGGGATTATTTTTACACTTCATTACATATATATTCCACTCAAAATCACATTAAAATAATATATTTAAAACTAACATATAGATAATAAGCATTATAAATACTGTTTTTCGAATGAAAAATGATAATATATTACATAATACAAGACAAAATTACTAAAATTATATCATACAATACATTAGTACCAAAAGGATGACCTATGAGGTTCAAACATAGTAGATGGAATGTCATATTGATCCAAGCAGTACTGATACCATTAACATATACATAATTAGCACTATTAAAATTTTACTAAAACTAATTATAACAATTAATTGTAAATACACAATTACAACATTACATTTTACGTGCTAGCTTCACTATAAAATAATTAATTGTAAAATTATGATTTTATAATAAAGTTCTATAAGTTAACTAAATACTTCACCTAACATATACATAATTAGCACAATTAAACACATCAATTTACAATATACCAACAATTAAACATAGCAATTTACAATATACCAACATATACATAATTAGCACTATTAAAATTTTACTAAAACTAATTATAACAAGTAATTGTAAATACACAATTACAACATTACATTTTACATGCTAGCTTCACTATAAAATAATTAATTGTAAAATTATGATTTTATAATAAAGTTCTATAAGTTAACTAAATGTTTCACCTAACATATACATAATTAGCACAATTAAACATAGCAATTTACAATATACCAATAAAATGCTAGTTTTATCAACTAAAATGAAAAAAAAAAAGATTAAATTTACATACCAATTCGTAGTTCTTCAAAATGACAATTGAGTGATATATATAGTGGTGCAAGTATTTCCTCTCCAATGTCAATGCCCTATATCCAAAAAAATAAATAAATTAGATACATTAAAATAGTCATAATTTATAAAGTAAATAATTGAAATTAATTTAATCAAAAATGTTGGGAGAGAGTTATTGATATGAGAGAATATCATACCTTGAACCTTAAATTGTATGATAGAAAAACTTGCCTTCAACATATATATATATATATATATATATATAGAGAGAGAGAGAGAGAGAGAAATATATCATGCAAAAAAATTAGAAAAAAAAAGAAGTAAATGAAGTAATAATTGGTTAAAGGAATGAAAATTTAAAAAGCCACAAAATATGACTATATCCGTGAATGAAAGATTGATGTGAGGAGAATATATTACTTTCAATATCAAACACAATACATAATACAAAGTAAGGAAAAAAAATCACATCGTTCAATTTTGTGAATCAAAATCGCTCATTTTGATATACATACGATATTTTGCGATATATCCGCGATATTTCCCAATTTCCATCCAATTTTATACTACACTGAACCGATATCGATATCGATATCG